>OZ020173.1:9632988-9840639 GCA_963971145.1 Sussaba pulchella | reverse complement strand
CTGGTATTGACACAAATGTTTGGGTCAATCGAATTCGAAATGTTTCACAAATAATAATATTAGTAAAATGAATCTTTCGATCGTAGAAATATTATTTACGCGTATTTATGTTATTATCATTATTAATTTATTTCGGAGTTACTACGCCAATGCAACCGAGTAGAGATACAAGGTTCCCGCGAGTGTACAATACTTCTAAAGCGTGTGATATGTACATGTCGAAGCGTTCACGTCCACACAGGTTTGGGAAGGAGATAGAAGTATAGTGAAAATAATGTAACACAGAGCACGGGTGAAGCGACGCGTGTGATAAGAGAGAGCCCCCTGTTAGGGGCCTGTAGCTAACAGCTGAATCAGTTGGGTGTCACCATTCGCCAACGTTGCCGATCTGCCCGTTGGCTCATCGCGAGCTCGTTCGCGGTTCTTTCGGTGCGAAATAAAAATATAACAATGTCGTCGCAAGAATATTCGATTAATTCTGTTATTTGATCAACCTCGTTATCAAAATTGTAAAGAGCGCAGTTCGAATGAGTGCCCGGTTCGGCGGTGATCGTTATTCGTGACTGTGATTTGGAATATATTAATTGGAACAACGACTCGGATTATCGAAGAACAATACGTCGATTTTTGCGATGGCCCATCGATACGGTAATAATATTTTTCGTGAATTGAACGCTCGGTTTTCGCGAATAATATTTATTTATCCAATTTTATTTTATTTTATTTTTTTTTAGTCGAATGCTCGGGCGTTCGGGATACCTTTTTTTTCTCATGGCAATAATTACAATATTTCCGTGGGCATGGCCGGCCGGAAATGAGTTCTACGAGTGTTTTTTTCCTGATATATATCATTGGCCGACATTTCACCGTTCGTACGGTAGTCAGCTGGAAACAGTAGCATCTCATTGTCGGCAGTTTAATGGATACGTGACTTGCGCTAGTTTATTTTTCTGCAGAAAGACTCCGGAATTCGCGGAATATTATGGGTTTATGTGTATAAAATTATAACATCGCGAAATATTATAGATTTGTATTGGGCGATATTCACGCCGCCATTTTGAAGGTGGAACGTTTGATCCTGCCTTGGCAATAAGCTCACGCCTGCAAGCGCCTACAGGCAGTTTTCATGAAAACTTTGATTACAAATTTTTATCAGCATCAGATTTTATAGGATGATTTTAATGATCCGTTGCATCGACGTTGCCATTACGAAAAAAACATTCTGAATATTTAACGCAAGTATCAATGCCCATAAAAACCTGATAATATTTTGTCTCGATTTGGACATATTGATATCACTTTCGGTGAATTTTTGATTTTACATGAAAAATTCAAAATAAGTTCTCCAAAAAAACTCCTGGCCACTTATTTCCATTATAATCTAGTAATTTTTGTAGTGCTTATATGTTCACTCTACATTGCCATCGTTATTTTGAATTTTTCACATTCCGTACTGGATTATTAATGCCGCGACCCGAAAAGCCTCCAAAGTACCGATTTCCAAAACATCGAGTGATATTCTCAGGCTATAAACAGTAATATTATTGCATTTATTAGAAATTTCATTTTTTTTCTCTCATTCTACGTCGGAAATGATTTGAATCGAATAACCGATATATTGTCCATGAATATCGGATTACAATTTTCACGTTCTCAAAAATTCCAAAATAGGGTGATAAAAACATCTCACATCTTTTGATCAGCCAGCGAAGATATGACTAGCTTATCATCACATTCAGTGGGGCTGAATTCCTATTAGACGTGCTACAATCGATAACGCGTCGTTGCTCGGGAATTTATATCATCAACAACGTTTCTTATCGTCAAACGACAATTAAAGAAAAATTCCTCTGCCAGTTTTTTCGAAGAATGATCGATGTGTATTTGATAGAAGAAAATTCTGAAGCAAATGCGTGGATCGACAGATTCTAAGCTATGTATATTAGGGTGTCCTTTATATGGTTATTCCGGATTTATAATGCTCTTATTGTCTAGAACGATTCAATATACACGAAAAAAAACCTGAGCAAAATTGCAGACCTCTATTACATTATTAACATCAGGCTATAAAATTTCCCCTTTGAATAATATTACGCATTTTCGATTATTTCAATGAAATTTAGTTTCGTAGACATATCAAAAATCGATAACTCTCCGTTGCTCGGGAATTTACATCATCAACAACGTTTCTCATCTTCACACGCCAACTAAAGAAAAATTTCTCCGTCAGTTTTTTCGTCGCATGGCCGATGTGTATTCAAAAGAAAAAAGTTCCGAAAGAGAAGCGTAAATTGATAGATCCTAAGCGATATATATTAGGGTGTACCTTATTATAGTCATTCCGGATTTATAGTGCTCTCATTCTCTAGAACGATTCGATACATATGAAAAAAAATCTGAGCCAAGCGTCGGCCTCTATTACATTATTAATCCGTGGGATCGGGTGATTAAAATTTCCCCTTCGAATAACATAACATTTTTTTTGTCATTTCAATGAAATTTTGTTTTGAATATTTTTTTCGGTTTGTTCGGTTCGTTACTGTTGATGAGATGTAATAATTTTAAACCGAGATAAAAACCTTCGAAACAAAATTAAATTTAAGTAATCATAAACATGTGATGTTATTCCAATGGAAGATTTCAATTTCTCGATAGCTTGAGTTAATGATGTAAGAGAGGTCTGCAACCTGGCCCAGATTTTTTTATATATATTGAATAGTTTTCGTGGATGAGGGCATTAACAATCCGCAATGATCATATTGAGGGACACCCTGTTATGCGAATATATATGGGGTATTCCTGGGAATTTCGGCAACTTCGGACAGTTGGGTCAAAATTTTTGCCTCCCAATTTTTTCCATTAATGTGTGTTAAAAATAAAGAGACACGTATTTCGGCGTTTTTTATTTTGAGCCCCCACTTTTGAAATACGGTCGAATGAAGTTTTTGAAGTATTGACCACATTCGATCATTCAAATCGATATATCTCAGCAACAGTTAGTGATAACTCGAAAAACCACGGGTCTTTTTTTTTCGTTTTTGAACGCTCTATACAATGAAAACATTTACGATTATGTTGCACAAATTCAACAATAAGTTATAAACAATTCAAAATTAAAAATGAAATAAAACAAAAAACGCACTTTTAATTTTTGAAATGTTTTTTTTTTTTAATTCCTTGAACAAAAACGAAAATTTAGCCGCCTTGAACTTTTTGGGCCGACGCTTCGTTCGGGAGTTATAGATTTTTTTGTCACAAAAAACCCGTAAATGTTTACCCGGTTGTTAAGAAAAAAAGCTATAACTTTCGAACGAAGCGTCGGCCCAAGTCCGGCCGAGTCTCAAAATTTTCGTTTTCGTTCAAGGACTTAAAAAAAAAATGGATTTCAATAATTAAGGGTACTTTCTCTTCATGCAATTTTTTACTAATAAAATCCGTATATTTACCGGTTTTTTATGCCAAAAAAAGCTATAACTTTCGAACGAAACGTCGGCCCAAGTCGGGCCGGGTCTCAAAATTTTTCTTTTCGTCCAAGGAATTTGAAAAAAAAATCAATTTCAATAATTAAGGGTACTTTTTTTTTCATGCAAATTTTTACTAATAAAATACGTAAATTTACGGGTTTTTTGTGACAAAAAAATTTATAACTCCCGAACGAAGCGTCGGCCCAAAAAGTTCAAGGCGGCTAAATTTTCGTTTTTGTTCAAGGAATTAAAAAAAAAATACATTTTAAAAATTAAAAGTGCGTTTTTTGTTTTATTTCATTTTTAATTTTGAATTGTTTATAACTTATTGTTGAATTTGTGCAACATAATCGTAAATGTTTTCATTGTATAGAGCGTTCAAAAACGAAAAAAAAAGACCCGTGGTTTTTCGAGTTATCACTAACCGTTGCTGAGATATATCGATTTGAATGATCGAATGTGGTCAATACTTCAAAAACTTCATTTGACCGTATTTCAAAAGTGGGGGCTCAAAATAAAAAACGCCGAAATACGTGTCTCTTTATTTTCAACACACATTAATGGAAAAAATTGGGAGGCAAAAATTTTGACCCAACTGTCCGAAGTTGCCGAAATTCCCAGGAATACCCCATATACAGCTTACAGTCTATCTCCGTATGAAAGCAGATGTGTTTATATATAATTCTATACATGGCTCAGAGTCTATGTACATGAATACATCTGTGGTTTGAAGACAAAACCGAATAAGTCCATTTTTCGAGACATAAGACTAAATAAATTTAAAATTCAATACACGGACGAAGATCGATGACCGAAAAACAGAAATAATAACATTATAGAAAAAAATGTTGACTCCCATAGATGACATAGTAAACTCGACATTTTTCTTGGCCCACCCCATCGAGTTCTTTAATAGGTCTCTTCAAATGCAATCTAAATTTCCTTAGACCATTTCGTTCAAACCCTTCAGTCACGAGATATTTGCTTTCAAAGTCGTCATCAGAGTGTTCCACCCTCCAATTTGTAAGCTATCGATTTAAAAAATCGGAAGAAACTCCAGAATGTAGTCTTCAATTGGATGTACTATTCAATCAAAATTATAACGAACACCGTAGCAACAATAGTTTATGAAAAATTTTGAAATCATTATTTTTCCAAATGAGTGAAAATAGCTACGGAACACTCCATGATGTGCGTGCTCAGCACGCTCTTGACCAATTATTTTCTCCGTAAATTACAGAGTCTTAACATCTCGCCGAATGCTACCTTGTACGGTACCAAAGACTAGGAGTAACCTGATAATTATTATTCTTCAAAATCGATTTGTCCGCTCTCATAAAGCGGGCGCAACGTAGAATCGTTATATCTCTAAAACTCGTTTTATAAACTTATGCGGTTTTGCCCCCCAAACCGCAGATCTATGTATGAATTACTAATATAAATTGTTAATATGCCTATATAGATGCAGTTCTCGCGATAGTTCGCATGAATATACCGTACGTATACGAATTGATACGTACGTGGCAATCTATAATAGTAATTTTCGTTTCCACCTGATTCACGGGCTTATGGGTCGTACCGCGAGCAAGGGTAATAAAATAATGTACACGTCGATAGAATTTCCACACGCGTGCTTGGTAATCCACTTATCTATTTGTCCATTCACCGAGACACCACCGCCGCCGTTCGTTACATCATGGTTACAAGGTGTAGCCGGTTCGCTCGCTCGCCAACGTTAACAAGAACCGTGCGTAAGATCGGTGAATGCTGCATACCCGAGTTGCGTTACGTTGTACATAGTACAACTGTATCGTTAACCCTCATAATGTACGTCACGCTCGAGGAACTTCTTGTTCTTGGATATTTCGAACCGAGAACAGATTTTTACTTCGTTATATTCGATGTTTTCACGACAACCAGCAGCGCTGCCGTGACGGTTACGCCAACTATTCGCTGACAGCTGATCACACGGCTTCGGGCACTTCGAAAACGCGATTAGCGATTTTTCGAAAACGGTTTGACTGATTGGAATAAAATTAATTTTGGGTTATGCAGATTTTTGGCAAAAAACGTTTGGGTCATTACGTATTCCTCGGTTTACAGAGATATTTTTCGCACCTTCCGCTTGCAGACAAGATCTTTAACGGTTGGTTGATTTTTTTAACTGTTTCTGACTTTCGGGAAAATTAGGTGCAACTTAGGCATGTTTTTTGAAGTGTCTATAGGGGATCCGAACCCTATTGGTGTCAATTGTTGAAAACTCTTCTATGATAAAACGAAATAAAGTAAGAACCGACGTTGGTTCGAAAAACTACAGTTTTGCATCAAATACATTTTTTTTTTTAAATCGTTGCATGGTTTTAACCTTTGATTGTGACCTTTGAAAAAAATATCGGCACATCCGCGGTGTCTGAAAAAGAGTTGAATTATTTAAAGACCTCAAAAAAAAGAACATCCTACAGAGATTCATGCAGATCATTCCATAGAACGAGCGGGATATTACACGTCAATGCATTTTTATAGTGAAAGAATAGTCAAATACACTCAAAAACTTTAAGGTGGCACAATCTTGGAGCATATTCTCGACGAGCACCTCTGCACCTTTTCTCCCTGTGACGAAATTTCTATGATTAAAAAAGCACGATACGAATAGGCCCGAAGATATATTCGATGTATCGTTTTAAAGACGTTATTGTAAATAAACCACTATCGTCCACTTACAGTCGACTCTTCTGAGAATTATTTGCGCATAGAGGTTTTTTTTTTATACGGAGAGTCGACTGTATTTATTTGAAAGAAGCGTAGACGCTCTTTGTGTGCAGGATCGATTTAAGCAGATTTCTGATAAACATATCTATAATCTTTTTCCACTGAAAACCTAGCCAGAATTGGATAAAAACTTTATATTGCTAAATACCATCATCCTAAACACCATAGCTCATATCGCTAACGACCGATAAATACCACAAGATACAAGATAAAGCGAAAAAATTAATATGCACATCTAAAAACACAAATATGACTTGCAAAGAGGGCAATTCATGGCACAATATGAACTTTGAACTTAACTCTCAAATTGCTACGCCATTTATAGGACCCGACCGTATTACTACCCGGATTTTTTAGGCGGAGAAACCGAAATTTTATCCTTTCCCATAGACGAGATATTCCAGTATGGAAAATTGTCCGTGCCTTTGAAGACCTAGCTTGTAGACGGCGGTTTATTCGAGAATTTTTTATGTTGTCGGAAAAATCACAAATCTCGTTATGTAGACTGGGATTGACTGGGAATCATCGATTGAAAAATAATAAAATGATTTCAACACCCGGCTACGAAACGCGATCGTATTTCTCGTCACGTACCGGATTTTTCGGGTAAAAAGTTCATGGACTTGTGTTTGGTCTTTGCATTTTTAAGGTTCTTACGATGTCCCTAAATAGAAGCCCCATGGGCTTATTAACGGGAATAGGTTTATCTTGAAATAACATTTATTTGATTATTCAAATGTTATTTTTCATGAAAACGCGAAAAAGTGCACGAAAAACCAACACAAAGTAAAACCAACGTAAAATCAATATAAAAAGATATAATATTATCAAAAGTTAATATTAAAGCAATAAATAAGTTTTACAGTGTCGAGCTTAATATCATTTAAACGTGAAATGGTTTTTAAAATGAAAGTGCGTCATTATTTGACCCCAAATAGAGGCCCGTAGGTTTCTATTGCTAAAACAAAATCCAAATAGAGGCTCATATGGGCCTATTATGGGTAACGATGGGTTGGCTTCTCAAAAAAAAATCGTCACTTTTTTGTTTTTTTACGACAAACGAAAATTCTTTCACTACAATCAACTACAAACGATTCTCTATCGATATACATTTCCCGATTTCCGTTTCGTTAAAGTCGGGGGATGGATTTTTTTTGAAGTCCTATAACTTTTTTTGGGTTTTCACTGCAAACAACTACAAACCAGTATCTTTGAGAATAGCAAGAAAACATTTTTTAAGGGGGGGGGGGGGCAGGTTCACATAGGTGCCTCTCAACGGAAAAAAAACACTCGGTAAGGCTTCCCGACTTCGCCGTCTTTCATTCCGACGACCGTCGAACAAACAGCACGAGCTTACTTACTGCGCCGCGGTCGGATTTTGATCGAAAGGGGAGAACTCGTTGATGTTTGTCCGAACGTGTATGTTTGCCCTGGAATCAGCGACTTATCTACCGTTATGCGATACCAGAGACGTGGGCCCACGGTGTTACCGTACACGTATCGTACAAACGTTTAGATTATATTCACGTGCAGTGTACTCGTGACGCGGTTATAAAAAGCATCAATGCACACGTCGATGGCGACGCAGTAGGAGCGGATCTGATAAAGAAAATTTCGACCAGGAATCCCAGTCGGGCAGCCTTGTCTCGGCAATGATTAGATTGCGAAGAGAAACGTAATTCTGTCGTGCGTTTTATTTAAACACCAGATCAAATCGTCGGCTCGCTATGATACGCCATGGTCGGGTCTTATTGGATAATTATGCACAACGGCATTAGTGAAAAATGGGAGTTAATATCTGTGGTTTAGAGGCAAAACCGAATAAGACTGTTAAACGAGTTTTCGAGATAAAACGATTCTACGTTGCAACTGCTTTATCACAGCGGACAAAACGATTGCAAATATAGTAATGATCAGGTTAGACTCAGTTTTTGGTACTGTTCGAGATAGCGTTCGGTAAGATTTAAATAGCCTCTGACTTATGGATTAAGGCGGGGTGATATACATCGCCGTCGGTAAGTAGATTTACCAAGAATTACGTGTAAATTGGTAAATATTCTGCAGTACTTCACGCCTAAACGGCTGAACGGAATTCGATGAAATTTGGTCGATCTATGTACAATCGATCGAGGACCAACCTATCCGCCATGTTCTTTCCCAAAAAAAAATCGGATGAAGATTTTTTTTATTATAATGAAATCCGAGAATTTTTTTTCATTTGCGATTTTCGGAAAAACATGAGATATAGGTTGGTCCTCAATTGATTTTACATAGATACACAACATTTTATCGAATTCCGTACAATTGTTCACGCGTGGAGTACTGCAGAATATTTGCCAATTTACCGGTAATTCTTGGTATATCTACTTACCGACGGTGATGTATCACTTCACCTTAAAAAAACACCGTTGCATGTATTCGGTTTTGCTTCCTATCTTGAAATTATCTGGTTTTGTCTCCCAATGTGGAATTATTTGGTTTTGGCCGAAACATGTGGACTGATTGAGTTATGTGTTACACAATTGTTTGAATACGGAAAACACTCGAGCCGATAGTTTGCCTTCACAAAGACGGCGACGTCTCCGCCTACCTACGTTTCCGCTCTCGCTCATTTTGATTGGGCTATTATTATTGCTTAGATTACGGCACAATATTTCATATGAATAAGTCCAATTCTCATTTATCAACGTATCGTCTCGTAGTATTTGACTCATAAGATGTTTCAGAACGTCAAGCTTACCTTATCAATAATGATAATCTTCATTTTCTCTGCAATGATCAATACACAAAGGAACACAAAGGAAGTGGATTCGTTTAATTTTGTTTAAAAAAACGAACAATGCCAGATAATAAATAATCGCTACAGATTGTTTAGGAAACGGTACGACCCGAGAAAAATTCCTCGATCATTTGGACTCGAGGAACCTCGTGTATAAATAACGTATTTGTAGCTGTTGTTAATGACAAATACATTCCTACAAACAACCACGAAATTTAATGAAAATTCATCATAATAATAGCCTTTTCCCAAAGAACAGTATAACGGATCAATGCGACGGAAATAATTAAAAGTGTCATAAATAATGCACCCATCGATTTAAGAGTGTCAAGCCATTGATAAAAACCCTTAAATCAATTTTATTTATAAACCTTAATGTGTGGTGTCATTTTTTTCGAGAGACTGGTTCGCAAAATCTTTTTTTTTTATTTGTTAAATATTTTTCAAGGACACTCAATGTTTTTTTTTAAATATTCTCTATCGATAAATTAACACGAATATTTATATTTGTATCTATATAAAAATATTCTTCTGCAAGGGAATAGAATTGAAAAAGCCAGGGCAATTTTTTCAAGTGAAAAGAATTTTAAAATAAATTTTTAAACTGATCTTGATAGCGCCGATAATTTAATGCCTCATAACGATTATAAAGATTATAAAGATTCTACAGAACTTTGTACTCATGATATTGAATGTAATTCAATTGGATTCCAGGGGCGCAGTATGAGCCCAGCGTTGGGCACCGAGCCGTACCCCAAGCATCGTATCAACAAACCCGAAATCGGGATTATCAGACAGCGCCATCAGGAGCTACGTCGTACTACAATCGTGGAACGGCGCGTCAGGACAGATACGGCGGTGGACCACAAATACAGAAGAGAATGACTCAGAGAGAGGATGTTCTCAAGTTCGAGCAGGGCCGAATAAAGGCCCTGCAGGAGGAACGTCTTCACATCCAAAAAAAGACGTTCACAAAATGGATAAATTCATTTTTGCTCAAGGTACGAAATCTCAAATCTATTAACTTCCATTACATCAACGGGATGCAAAGGATTCGAGGGCTTTGAATTTAATGAGAAAAATTACAGGACCTATTCCTAGGTTGAAAAAAAAATATAGAGAGTATGTAAAGAATACATAATAAATTTTTGTCGATGGAATTCGTCACATGTATTCTGTATATAATCTATAGACAATTCGTATACAATAATTCGAACGGTATTCGATAGCCGTCGTTAATATACAATACAATACATAGCAGCTATGCCGTCTACATTAGACTGATTCAAACGAAAAAATAAATTCTTTTTTTTTTCGATGCTACGCCCTTAAATGTAAGTATGGGTCCTCAGAAGTATCCACCTGAAATTTAGGCGACCTAGCTCATTCATGCGTAAATGGCTCCGCTTTTCGATTTTGGCTTGTTTTTCAAATTTCCGCGATACCTTCTAAACTATGATATTTACAAGAAAATATAAAAGAACTTGTGTTACTAATAGTTTGATTGCCAACAAAAAAGTTTACATCCATTTGGTCGAAATGAGAACATTTATTCGGATATTTGCAAAACCAATGTCAAATATTAAAAACGAAACATATGTTTTTCGTTTAATAACAAATTAGTATCGTCTATAGAAATTTTTTCTGGCAAGAATATTAACAGGATTTTATATAAGAAGAAGACAAAAAGAGAATATATTTTTGTGTCGAGTACGACGACGTCATATCGGGTTTAAAATCAAAAGGGCGTATTATGCAAATATTCGAATGAATGTGCTCCACCAAATTCATAGAGGCCTTTTTTAAAAATTAAACTGTCAATAAAAAAAATTCTTTGATATTTTCTTGTAATCGTAGTTTAGAAATTATCGCGAGACTTGCAAAGAACACAAGCCAAAATCGAAAAGTGGGACCTTTTACGCATGAGCTAGGTTGTTCACATCATAGGTGGGTATTTTTGACGACCTTAAACTAACATTTAAGGGCGCAGCACCGAAGAAAATAGAGTCTAGTCGACATACCATGGATATACATTTTATTTTTTTTACTGTCAATATTTTAATTATTCGTGTATAAATTCATTTTATTATTTGTATATAAATTGTATGTTTTATAAATTAACAAAATTGATTGATCCAATTGACGAATTAATTGGTGGTGGTTGATCTTTCAAGTTTTATAATTTTCGTAAATTTCATGAGTCACTAATTAAATTATTTCTATGAATTCATCTATTATTTATCCATCAATTGTATGTTGATGGCATAGATATTACATATCAACGATGAAAATTAAATACCGTTAAATTCATTGGATATAAAGAGTCCGTAGATGGTATGTAGACCGTAAACAGAAATTATACGTTCGACTTCACATATAAAACGCTGTGTATTCTTTACATAATCGACACACGTTTCCCCACTTTAGAATGAGTTTTATACTTTTCTCGTTAATTTGTATTCAAATTGTATCGAAATTGCATATAGTACCGATATAAATCGTACATAGACAACACATCGGATACATAGGAATTGTATTTACATTGCGTACAGCCCTTATACAAAATATATACGTCCAATACATATATAAAAACAGGATATGTATATTCTTCATAATACTCTATAAATATATATTTTATTCGGGTTATTGTTAACAAAATTTGCTAATCTTGATCAGTGAAATGATACGAATGTTGCCAAAAGAAAACAGCAAAACAATGTTTACGAAGTTAAATACAACTATAAAAATAGTTTCCACAAATTTTCTCGTAAAATCCGAAATTCCGTCGAATTTACGGGTCCCATAAACTCAGTGCCAAGAACGACAATAAAAAAAAGTTCGCGGTCTCGAGTAAAACGATTCGAACGAATGAATATTCATCGAATTCGTTTTTTTTTTTAAGGCGCGGATGGAGGTGGAGGATTTATTCGCCGATCTGGCGGATGGAAAGAAACTTCTGAAGCTCCTGGAAATAATATCGGGCGAGAGGCTCGCAAAACCCAACAACGGCCGTATGCGAGTCCACAAGATTGAGAACGTGAACAAATCGTTGGCTTTTCTTCACACTAAGGTAAGAAAAATCAACGTAATAGAATTATCGTTTCTTCGCGGATAGAACATGCGCGGACGATAAGTCGCGAGAGGGCAAAAAAAAAAAAGAAAAAAAAGAATTCGACGCGTAAGAAGCAAAGTACGGTGACTGGACTTTTTCCGTGGCAATCCGCGAGAGATTGCCGCGGTCTCGACGTCGTGCGAGCGCAGCCCCGTTGTTCGAATTGACGGGCGAAGGGAATCAGACGAGAAAGAGGAGGAGAGAGAAGCCCTTGGAGTGTAAAACTTGTCTCGTGAATGGCATCTGTACTGTTCATGAGGCTTATGACATAATGCTTTTACGTTGAGGAGAGAGAGATGGAGAGTAAGAGAGAGAGAGAGAGAGAGAGAGAGAGAGAGAGAGAGAGAGAGAGAGAGAGGAAGAGAGGAAAGAAGACCGAGTGGTGGTACGATGCGTCGAGGTATGACGACGGTTCCTGGGTCGTGCAAGCCACGCGTTACGGCAGAACGGCTTCGTTCCGCGAATCCGACTCGGCTTGAGGATGGAAGAAATGAAGAAGATCGAAGAGTTCTTGTTTCCTCGCGGATCGTTCCGCGAGCCGTGCGTTTCAGAGACGGGTGTGGCTTGCGTTGACGAATGAAGATAGAAAGAGATAGAGGGAGAGGGAGAGAAAGAGAGTAAGAGAGTAAGAGAGTAAGAAAGTAAGAAAGTAAGAGAGTAAGAGAGTAAGAGAGTAAGAGAGTAAGAGAGTAAGAGAGTAAGAGAGTAAGAGAGTAAGAGAGTAAGAGAGTAAGAGAGTAAGAGAGTAAGAGAGTAAGAGAGTAAGAGAGTAAGAGAGAAAGAGAGTAAGAGAGTAAGAGAGTAAGAGAGTAAGAGAGTAAGAGAGTAAGAAAGTAAGAGAGTAAGAGAGTAAGAGAGTAAGAGAGTAAGAGAGTAAGAGAGTAAGAGAGTAAGAGAGTAAGAGAGTAAGAGAGTAAGAGAGTAAGAGAGTAAGAGAGTAAGAAAGTAAGAGAGTAAGAGAGTAAGAGAGTAAGAGAGTAAGAGAGTAAGAGAGTAAGAGAGTAAGAAAGTAAGAAAGTAAGAGAGTAAGAGAGTGAGGGAGTAAGAGAGTAAGGGAGTAAGGGAGTAAGAGAGTAAGAGAGTAAGAGAGTAAGAGAGTAAGAGAGAGCAAGAGAGAGCAAGAGAGAGAGAGAGAGAAGAGAGAGTAAGAGAGAAGAGAGAGTAAGAGAGAGTAAGAGAGTAAGAGAGTAAGAGAGTAAGAGAGTAAGAGAGTAAGAGAGTAAGAGAGTAAGAGAGTAAGAGAGTAAGAGAGTAAGAGAGTAAGAGAGTAAGAGAGTAAGAGAGTAAGAGAGTAAGAGAGTAAGAGAGTAAGAGGGTAAGAGGGTAAGAGAGTAAGAGAGTAAGAGAGTAAGAGAGTAAGAGAGTAAGAGAGTAAGAGAGTAAGAGAGTAAGAGAGTAAGAGAGTATAGAGTAAGAGAGTAAGAGAGTAAGAGAGTAAGAGAGTAAGAGAGTAAGAGAGTAAGAGAGAGAGAGAGAGAGAGAGAGTTTGGGAGGAAGAGATCCTCATCGCGATCTTGTACTCAGCATCGACGACGATTCATCGTGACCACAATCGACATCGAAAGAAATTGATGAGTCTCCTGTTACTGGAAACACGATACATCTCACGTCTCGTTTCTCTCACGAATCACTCTTTCGCCCGATGAAACGATTCGGAATTTCACTGTTTCTTTCTACTTATCACGACGAAACAACGGATTTCGAATAGCTATTATATGAACTATATAATACTAGCTATTATATGAGCTATTATATGTTATTATGTTATTACCGATTTATTTTGAAATTAGGAACAGCTTTCTTTTTACTTTCGGGATAACGACGAATCATGATTGTTTAATGATCATCGCAAAGGAGAAGATTTTTTTTCTTAGTTCGTAGTAGTAGTATTTTCTTCTTTTGTACAGGAATAAACGAAAATTAACTTATTCCGGCATGAAAAGGTCGAAAGAATCTTTCGTATTCGATTTCGTTCGTCACTTTCATTAGGATATGTGGACAGAGCCGGTGGTTTTGTATCATATCTTTTCATGCCTTGCGTGTTTGTTATCTACTCCGTTTTCCACATAACGAAAATGCTGCCAGTTCAAACTTGCGGGCTGCTTTCTCCGAATTTGACGTAACGCACGATTTTTCTATGGGGAACATTGAAATAAATGAATACTACATTTTTCAAAATTAAAATTTCTATAAAATCTTCTATTTCTATAAATTTTATTTTATTAAATTCTTTAAATTCACGAAATATTATTCATAGAGCTTCTCGATGATATTTCGAAACCGTCGGCCGTCTGGGTTTAATCAGTCGAAGCTGAGCCGAGCTCAAACAAAGCAAAAACATTTTTCGTAAAATCTAAAGTCCTGTAAAATCTAAACTTGTGGATAGATCTGGCCGAACTTGAAACCCAGATATCCGTGAGTATAATTTCATTTGCGAAGAACTATTTGGACCGTCCACTAAAAATCGACGGCTGCTAGAGTGCTAACCGATATTTTTTGGAAATTTGAAAACGCGGTAAAATCCAAGTGGCACCGCTAATGATAACGGAAATCACGGATGATAGAGAAATTTTAGGGTTTCACATGACAGGAGAAATTTGGACGCTGTCGTTTGAACCGTTCTCGAGTGTGATAGACGTGTCAATTACGCAGGGTTATTACGCATGGGCACACGCGGATATCAGGTCGTTCAATAAGTTTTCGCGTTTTCTATATTCATAAGTTTTATTGAAAATTATAACTGTATTTAATACAATTGATGAAAATAAAAAAAATGAAATTAATTAAATTTATTTAAATTGATAAAAAAATAAATTTAAATTATTAAAAAAAAATAATTAAAAATAATTTAAATTAATAAAAAAATTAATTAAAATTGATTGAAAAACAATTAAAATTAATTAAAATAAAATTATCCAGGAAATTGTAATATCTCATTCAAGAAAACAAAAACAGATATTTCGACCGGTATATAGCCAAAAACTTCAAGACTTTTATCATCTAAAACTAAAAAGCTCAGCCAAAAAACAAAAAAACTGCTGCAAAATAAGCAGACCAAAGAAAACTCCGCGACTCATCGGCTGACCCAAAAACCCCAAAAATTTTCTCCAAATCCAATTTACCGACATTTTGGCATATTTCGAAAATGTCAACATCAAAATCCCGACAACATTTTAATTCACCCTCGCGTAGTTTCCTTCGCGAGAAATTAAACCAAAAACCATCGCTGCCGTACGACAATTCGGCAAGAAAAAAAAAATGTTGAACGACGGATCGATACATCGGTAGTAGAACCGCACGGTCTCGCGCGTGTGGTACAACTTGCGCTCGAATCCGGCAATCAATGAACCGTGCGCTTGGTTAATAATGCATGACTCCCATTTGCGGCCATTGACGTTAACAGTTAGCGTTAAAAGGCATCCGCGCGCACGCGGCGGGGTGCAGTAGTCGCCGGGGCGAACGACGGAGTCGGCGATCGTGCTCGTCGTATTTTTTTGTAAAGCTCCCGGTGGAAGAGGATCGCGTTGGGAGGACGGCATCTCTCAACGGGACACCGTGAAGACGATGACGGTGAAGGTACATAGGAAGATACATCGGGAGCGGAATCAGAATCATCGGCAGCGTGCCGCGACCCAGTCTCGTACGGCGTTTCCTCTTTGCCGCACTTTTTTCTTCCTCTTTTTTGTTTTTTTAAATTTCTCATCGCTATTTCTTCTTGTTCCATCCTTATTAGCGCTTCGATTGGCAATCGCGAGGCGATAAAGATGAACCGGCTGCGATTATACCCCCATGACGGCCATATACGGTCTCGAAGATCAGATCGAATGGAAAATTGCATTCATAAATGCAGTTTTTTTCTCCTAGGCCACAATGGTGTTGTTTTGCTTCTTCGTAGAGGAAGCTATGTGACGGTTTGCGGAAATTTTATCAGGATTTTGACGTTAACGCGTTTGAAATGTTTTGAAACATCGAGGAATGACAATTGCGGGGGAACATTTGGATGTAAGTGCGTATGTGTGCATGTGTGTTACAATTCTCTAGAATTCGTTATTTCTATGTCCATAACTCGAAAACGGTTCGAGCTACATCGATCGAATTTAGCACAGATTTGGTGGCTTATGAACGCTATCTCACGTGTCATTTTTGGAATAATTGATGCAGTCGCTCGGATTTTGGAGCGTTTTTAAATTTATAGGAAATAACGGTTACTGCTCTTGCATCCCAAAATTTGAAGTTATTGGTCTAAATAGTTCTTCACAAATAAAACGATGCTCACGGATGTTTAATATTGAATTTGGGCCGAATCTGTAGAGAATTTTGGATTTTATAAGACTGAATTTTTCGAAAAATTTACGTTTCGTTCTAAATCTCGTCAGCTTTGACAGATTACATCGAAACTCGCCACAGATGTGGAGTATTATTTCATTGTACGGTGTATAAAATTTGGTAATAATCAGTCAGAGGAATCGAGTTTTATAGGACTTTGAATTTTATCGAAAAATTGAAGTTATATCGCTCTAGATCACATCACCTTCGAACAATTTAACCGGAATTTACTACAGGCAGTAAATAAAACTTTTAGCCGTATCTACTATGTATGAAATTCAGTGAGGGTTGATCGAATAAACCGAATTCAAGATGGGGACCAAGATGTAAAGTAGAAACTTGCAAACTGCTCTCTGCGTATTAGAGGTAGTCATAATCGACGAAGATAATCGAAATGAAAAATACGAAATCGTCTATCAGAAAGCCAGTATTGATGAAAATAGTTGCTTATAGAGATTCTGATAAAGAGTAATAAACTATATTCGGATCGGCTATTATTCGGATTCAACTTGAATCTTGTTTTAGCTTCTTTTGGATGATTATATTGTTTGTTGAAATTGTCTGAAGGATTCTATATCGAATTGCGAGTATTTCGGTGGTTCTTTGGGTTGGAAAGATCGTGCGAGTGGGTTTGTACCTGAGGGCAGTATCGTGGCCGCAAACGAGAGAAGAGAGATAAAATTCAAAGAGCATTTACGATGGTATTCAACCCTAAGAATAATTAGGGAGGAATCTGTTGTTCGTTCTGAGAAACGATGATGATAACATTCTGCTCCCGAATTAACGAGAAAATACCTCGGCATTAGCGTGGCAAAGATTAACAATGCTCAAAAAAATACCATTCAAATGACCGCAACGATTTTATCATTTGCAATGATTGATCGTAGAAGCTAAGAAAATAAACTTTTCGAAAGAAACGCCGATCTAATTTCGGAAACAAGATTTTGATGAGAAACGTGTGATTGCGATGAAATCGGCGATATGCCAAGTTTATATTAAATCGTTTTGACGTTTTTCTATTTTTCATTTCCAGCAGAAAAGTTATTTCTTCTAAGTTTACCGTAGAAAGTTCTCTTGAGTGCGAAGGTGAACGTGCAAAAGAGCCAAGCAGCAAAATTGGTGCTTGCTAGAGAACAAGGGATAGAGCCGGAGCCCGCGAGAAGCCAGAGGGAGAAAGAGGAAGCAGAGAAATCACCTAAAAAAGCTTTTCGAAAGAAACGCAGCTTAAATTTCGAAAACAAGATTTTGATGAGAGACGTATGATTGCGATCAAATCGGCGATATGCTAGGTTTATACAACATCTTTTCGGCGTTTTTGAATTTTTCATTTCCAGCAGACATTTCATTTCTCCCAATTTTACACTAGAAAGGTCCCTCGAGTGCGAAGGTGAACGTGAAAAAGATCCGAGCAGCAAAATAGGTGCTTGCGAGGGAGAGGGAAAGAGATCGCGAGAAGACGAAGAGAGAAAGAAACAGCAGAGAAATTACCTAAAAACAGCTTCTCGAAAGAAACGCAACTTAAATTTTGATAACTCCCGTTTTCAGCCGGGAGTTAAAAATAAGATTTTGATGAGAAACGTGTGATTGCGATCAAATCGGCGATATGCCAGGTTTATACAACATCTTTTAGGCGTTTTTGAATTCTTCGTTTCCATCAGACATTTAATTTCTCCCAATTTTACACTAGAAAGGTCCCTCGAGTGCGAAGGTGAACGTGAAAAAGATCCGAGCAGCAAAATAGGTGCTTGCGAGGCAGATCGAGAGAGATCGCGAGAAGACGAAGAGAGAGAGAGAGAGAGAGAGAGAGAGAGAGAGAGAGAGAGAGAGCAGCGGGCGTGAGCGAGAGAGGGGTCAGCGACCGAGCAAAACTCGCTAGACCGTGAGTCCTAGCAGCTCACATATTCACACACGTACGCTTTGTCGCAGATACACACACACACACGCACACAATAGCGAAAGAGTAACAGCATCGGGGCACCAACTGCAATGTTGAAACAAAACCAAAGGTGCACCAAAGGCTTCGATGGTTTGCTCATTCGTTATCGACTGCTCGGCCACGACGACAATAGTGTCTCCCCTATGCTTCGGGTTTGTGCTGCGGTATCGGATCCTTCCCTCGCCATTAAGGGCTTCTCTTCGTGGTCTCCGGTTGAGGTATTTTTCCATCCGTAGAGAAGAGGATTCAAGGCTGTACTCGTTGGAAGGCGGTAGGCCATCGTTGGGAAACACACGGCGGCGGAAACCTTCGGCAATTTAAGAGCCAAGCGATTGTTTCACGATGATCGATTCTCAGCCTAGCGGAAGATGGGAAAAGAAATCGGCCACGATCGGGTTGGGGAGGCACGCGATAGGGTTTCATGGCCAGTCTCACTAAGAATCGCTTGGAATCTTTATCATACGTATCTAGAGTTATTTTACTTGATCAAATTTGCTTGCTTCCGGAAAATAGTTGTTTTTAATTTGTTCGTGAACTACTTTTGCTACAGTGATCGTTACAGTTTTTGTTCAAAGTACTAATTAAAGGCTACATTTTGGATTTTTTTTTTTTAGATTTGGGGGCCGATATATTTAGACAACTGATTTCAAGATAAGCAAAAAAGATCTGTGAAACAATAGAACATTACGCTAGAGGTGCGGATTAACATTTTGAGGATCGATAGTTTAGAAATTGTAGGGGAGGGGATTGCTATTTACGACTTTGCAAGCAATTATCTGTGTGACTGAACGTGACTGAAGAGATTCAATCAAACGGTCCTAAAATATTTTGGTGCATTCTAGGAGACTCGTTGAAAACCTTACTCGATGGGCTAACGGGACGAAAAATATTGAGTACACTTTTTCAGTTTATGGGAAGGGAAAAAAATATGTTTTTGAAAATCCCATCACTCCATTTTTTGTGTAAATCGACTTACGCCGATCTACCGAATTTTAATTTACTGGTAGTCATATAAAGAAGAAAGTGAGAGGGCTTTAATACAGACGGACAGATTGAGAGCTCGGGTTTTAGCTGGCGGGGATGATGGAGAATTTGTAATCGCGATATTGATGCTGTACGGTTGCTCGTATGGTTGTTATCGTCAACAAATGAAGGATTCGTTAGAGATGAATTCTGGTCGTTGTTCAGTTCTACATCGATATCTGATTTTTTATTGGATTGCATTGAGTTATTTTCGAAAAAAAGTACTGCCAAGTAATTCAGTAATTTCATCAGTGTTCAGAGAGGTTACTTCCGTCATCGGAAAAAGTAATTTTATGTAACGCAGCCGTGTTTTCCTCGCTTTTCGGGGCGTGTTTGGGGAAGCCAAAGCAGGCGTTTCCACATCTCTCGGCTGTTTTTATGGTGAACAGACCAATAAAACACACAAAAAAGTCCTAGTCAAATAAAAGTCCGTGAGTCGTCGCTGTTCAGCGGTGGGAGAGCTTTTTTCGACATTTTTTTGTGGAACAAAAGACTGGCGAACAGGAGACATAACAGCTTATTCGATCTCCTGTCACATGGACTGACAGTATCAACGACATTGGGTCATTAATTGTGCTTACAATTTTTCTTAAGACGGAAATATACTATTCAGGTTCTGTTTGTTTTAAGAGATAAAAAAGTAGATAATTTTTTCAATATGCATCAGATCTATGTACCGTTTGTCAAGTGGGTCCTCGAAAAGTCTTGGAATGTCCTCGAATTTCATTTATCGTCCTTAAACTTTTTATTTCCCATCAATTTGAGTTTGTTCGAAAACGTGTATCATTAAAAATAATTCTTTGAGAATGTGCATCTCAGTTTCGATAAGAATTTACATTCATACATTCGAGCGTAGCGAGTAGTTTATTTCAACTGTTTCCAACATAACTCAAAAGGATCATTGAAACAATAGTACATTACGATACAAATACGATTTAAAATTTTTTGATGAGTTTCGTCTACTTTGTCTATTAATAAACATCCCAACACAACCTGCAAATGTCCTGGAAATAGTCCTCGACCACCCTTGAGTTTAAGACGAATTTTTTATTGATCACCATGATCTACTTACCACCAGGGAAGTAGTACATCACCTTATAATGAGCCATAACGATTTTACTACATGATATAATAATACAAGTAGGAAAGTGGTGAAACGAGTTATCGAATAAAAAATTCCTAGAGGCAAAAGCTAGAAGGTTTGTGAAAGGTAATGATTGAACGAATCCAGGCATGAATAAATGCCCGGTTTGGGGCAGATGCAGCCAGGAAGATTCGAAGCAATCGTGCGCATAGATGGTATCATTGGAATTCCATCTCGGTGGACAGTCTCCTCAGGAATTCAAGCTCTCGTTGTATCTACGTTCATGGATCATTGATTCTCGCTATTTCGGCTCTCTTCCTGTGCTGCCGCTACCAGCTTCAGGCACCCCAGGTGCTCTCCGAAGAATTTTTTTTCTATAATTTTTTTATTTTTTTTTATTTTTCATCCGTCCGACTCCGTTATACGGATCAAATCGTATCATTATACATCGTACGTGTCTCTGGACAACTTTTTACTTGAGAGATTGGGCAAGCTCGGTCGAATCTCATCTTCATATTCATTATCCGTGTATTGTATCTTTCTCGATCTACAATTCTGTCATTAGATAAATTGGAGTATTTATTTATTTTTTTATTTCTTTACTTACGTATTTATTATGTTTGTTTTTTCTTTCTCCCAGGGAAATCTAATGTGACAGTGGAGAACATTGTTATCGGGATTTTCGTGAAAGCATGTTTAAAATTTGTCAAAACTTCTATAAAGAACAGATTTTTTTCAAATTCAAATAAAACAATCAAACGTATATAACGCCAAAGAGCTTCGAACTAGAGCGTTCGAACTTTGCACAGATGTGGGACCTTTTAATCTCTATCTCACGTCTGATCGTTATAATTTGCGTAGCCGCTCGGAATTTACAACGTTTTGAATTTTCAAAAAAATATCAGTTGCCCCTCTAGCCGCTGGAAATGCCGGATTAACTAGCCGAATAAATCTTAACACATACAATGATGCTCACAGATGTTTATTATTGAATTTGGATTAAATTTATCGAGAATTTTCGATTTTACACGACTTTACTTTTTTCAAAAACTTTACTAAATTAATTATTATATTATTATATGATTATATTAATTACATCCAAACTCTCTATAATCATGCCGAATCACTTAATCGTACTCTGTACGAAACTTGGCAAAGATCGACCTAAGGGATCAGATTCTAGAGAAATTTGAATTTTTCACCTTGACCGAAGAACAAACAAGCTGCAAATCGAAGCTTGCAAACTTCTCCCTCCGAATTTAGAGTAATACGCTCCATAAGAAAGCTCCAATTTAAGAAAAACAGTGCCTAATTCAAAGGAGGAAGCATTTCGCAAGTTTCAACTCGCAGCTTCTTCATCGAACAAAGATCCGATCGTTGAGTAATTACAGATGAATGCTACTCGTTCAACCGCTCGAAGATTTTAATCGGTCAATCTCGGAGCTTCGAGTGTGACCCGTGTGAGAGTAGAACGAGGTTCTTTGTAACGAACAACGAGTGCCGACATTTCCCGTTGTACCGCGTCGTCGATTCTTCGTCAAGATTCGAAGCTCATTCCGCAACTGACCGACGATTTGCTCGTTATGCCGGTTTTATTCGCCGGGACCGTTGCACGAAGCGCTTCGCAGCCCGTGAAATATTTTCTCGGCGTTGCGTTGTAAACACGCGAAGAATCCACGGGAGAGCTGAATTTTCGAATGCTCGATCGCGGTTCTCGAGCCGTTTGAGGCTTAACCCGAAGGAGTGTTCGGAACGAGGCGCGAATAATTGGACGAAGTCTTATTCGGAATAATCCTTTGAAAAGTTCCATCATTTTCTCGTTAAATGTAAATCGAGAGGCAATCTCGTTGAGGCGGAACGTTGCATCATATTTATTCGTTTCCGCAAGAATTTGTTTATTCATTTATTCATTTATTTACTTATTTATTTATTTCTTTTTGATTGTTATTTCCTTGCGTACACATCCGACGTCGAGGACGGAAATGGAGAGATACCGGGTTGATAAATCATACTGCAATTGTTGGCTGTTACTGATGCTGATCTCGTTGGCGCAATAACGATGAGTATCGTTGGTCATGTTTGGGTTTAATTTAAAATTGAAATGGCGTGATCGAGCGAGGCTTGAAATAATCGGCGCGATCGTCTTCGTCATCGTATTTGCAATCCAAGGTTTTATTTTGGTGATACCGTTTTAAATAAGTCATCCGCTGGGTATTTCGTATTTTCCCTGAAATGCGAGGAATTAGAGTAGTTATTACGAGTCCAAATGCGGTAGCTATTGCAAATCTAAAACTGTATGCGAGAGAAATGAGTCTGATTAACGAACTTTGGGACGCTCGTTAAGGACGTCAAGATCTTTTCGCGGTTAACGGAAAATATATTGGTCCATCTCGAGGATAGATTGCAAAAAATAAAATTAAACATTTAAAAGCATATTTGAAAAATATTTTTAAGGGCCAAAAAGAGCAAAAGTTAGTTTTAAAAAATCTTTTATTACCTTTTTGAATGTTTGCGCCTCTAAGAACTCACTAAAAATTATGTTAAAAAATTCGAATTATGATATTCGTGAGAGTGAAAAATAGTCTTGATACGTTCAGTGTTTTTTCTCAAAACGGCTTACTCCAAACGATGTGCACTTAAAAAACAAAAGGTTTTGAGATATGGGTCTAAAATTGTAGTATGTCATCCTTTGTCTTATTGTCTATTCTCTATTGTACTGTGGAAGATTATTTTTTTATCGTGAGAATTCGCAGCTCATTTAAATGAAAGACCTTCAAAAAGCAAGCAAAATTCGACATTTTCATGTCACATAGCCACCATTTTCTTAACAACAAAAACCTTCGCTAGACGATAGTAATATTATTGCTGATTATCAACTTAAGCTTTTTTTTTCGTCAACCAATTCTGTGACGAATTATGCACACCGTTAACACTTTTTTCATAGCGCCGCCCTTGATAAGCAATGCGTTATATCAGAATAAAAATGGTTGAAATAAAAAATGAGATCTACAATCTAAAACACTGAATCCGTTGAATGCCAAAATAGAGGAATCAATTTTCTCATCTAATCCCTTAAAAAAAGAATTACAAAAAACGGTTTATCTTTCGACCGGTAAAGTTGTTCGGTTTTTTAAAATACAGAAATAAGTATAGCCAGTAGACTCGGCCTGAACCACGCATTCGAAAATACACGTATTGCATGAATTATTCCATGTACATGTAGTTACAATTGACGCTGCTCAAATACGCGCCAACTGCACAAAATGCCGTGTATGCGTGAACAATAACGGGCGTCATTCCGTTCCCGGAATTTTTCACACAGGTTGATTGTGACCGTCACCAGCTGTCGCAATGGGACTAATTATCATCCATTCCGTTTTACGTAATACGAAAGTACGCGATTGAGGAAATAAAACAAAGTCCACACTGTCTCACGGAAAAACGAGAGTGAATTCGGGCACGAATGTTTCACACTTTTTTTTCGATTCCGCACGTGAACGCTTTCTGCCAAGAGATTCGCACCTGGAATAGAACAATTTGTCAAACGCGTAAGGTGTGCTTACGTGTGTGTGTGTGTGTGTGTATTTTTGTTCTCTTCATAGTTTTGCGTGGGAGAAGAACCTCGTTCGCGATAAGAACGATTGTCAGTCGAGGTGACACACTCGTGTCTGACTCAACTGTTTGATCATCGATGAGACAACGATTCCTCGAGTGTGCCGATATTGTGCAAATACACTTGACGTTACGCTCCCGGTACTTGTCGTCTACATGACGTCGTAAATTGACCTTGTACGTCAAGTGTAAACGCGGATAATCGCAGCCTTGGAGACGAAATGTACGAGTTCCATCGATCTCGTAGATATTTAAAGGGGGACCACAAGTGTGTACGCCTGAAAAAGGTGATTTTTAGGAATTTTTTAGAAGAAAGCTGCTGCATGGAATGTTTCGATGTTTTGAGGATATATTTGTGGACATATAATAAGTACATGGAAAAATTTTGAGACCAAAAAATTTATAATTCAGCGAGTTATTCGCAATCTCCCAAGGCTAAAAAAAAGTCCTCTCATAGTTGCAGTGATAGTGACCTTCACAGTGCCTGAAATAAGAAAAACCAAAAATGTTACCAAACTATAAGGTGATTTCCGTACCATGAACCTCGGGATAAAAAAAAATTTGAAATTTAACAGAATGACGGAGTTTTTAAAAAAAGTTTCAAATTTCGCGTGGAAATTTGATGATTTTTGGCCTGCCAAAATTCTATTGCTTCCTCATAAAGGAAGCTTTGTGACGGTCCGAAATTTTTTTTTCGAGATTTTGGTGTCAATAGGTTCAGAATGTCCTAAAACATTCAGAAAACACATTCGGAAAAAATGTCCGGATGTATGTGTGTGTGTGTGTGTGTGTGTGTGTGTGTGTGTGTGTGTGTGTGTGTGTGTGTGTGTGTGTGTGTGTGTATGTATGTAACCACCCTCTAAAATTCAAACGTTCATAACTCGAGAACGGTTCAAGCTACCGTACTCAAATTTTGCACACGTGTGATGCCTCCTAATATCTATGTAATCTGTAAATTTCGCAATTATCGACGCACTTGTTCGGCTTCGACAGCGTTTTGAATTTTTCAAAAAATGTCTGTAGCCACGCTAGCGTCCGCAATTTTTGACATTTTCGGCTAAATAGTTTTTGACATATAGAGTTGAGTACAAGGACGGTTGGTATTGCATTTGAGCCGAATCCATCGATAACTTTAGATTTTATGATTTTTTGAATTTTACAAAAAATCAACTTTTTTGCTCTATCTGTCGTTAACGTCAACCAATCGAACCATAATTCTCTGCAAGTATAGGATGTCATTGTGCTATAATACATATCAAATTTGGCCGAAATCGGACGAACGGATCGAGTTCTAGAGCAATTAGAAATTTCTAAGTTCCAACCCCTGCAAATTAAAACTAGCTGCAAGTAGAAACTTGCAAAGTGCTTCCTCCGTGGTCCTCCGCACTTGAGCCAATGGACGAAATCCTTTATGAGGAAGCCAGAATTAATAAAGAAAAAAGTACTCATGATCCTCATAAAGGATTTCGTCCATTGGCTCAAGTGCGGAGGACCACGGAGGAAGCACTTTGCAAGTTTCTACTTGTTTTTCATTTGATCGGAAAACTGGAGGTCCATGGTATGAGAAAATACATATAAAAGAAGCTGCAACAAGAATCAAATCAATCGGATGATTTGTTTTCGAGTTATAGCTGCAGCAAATTTGAAAAATGTAGTTTCGAGAAAAACGCGTTTAAAGTTGAAGTTACTCTTTTTATGGTTATAAATCGGTAATAAATGTTATAAATCGGTAATAAATGTTATAAATCGGTAATAAATGTTATGAATCGGTAATAAATGTTATAAATCGGTAATAAATGTTATAAATCGGTAATAAATGTTATAAATCGGTAATAAATGTTATAAATCGTTATTAAAATGTTATTTTTAAACGTATATACTATCGAAATATGCAAAAAAGCTAAATCCATGTTTTCGAAATTTCACACTAGTGGTCCCCCTTAAGAAAGGATAAACTGCCTTTTTCACGATCAGTTCGGCTCCAGGATGTATTGCGCTAAGGTATTTCGGTGCTAGGATGCTTTGGTTTCTTAATCTTTGAGCCGCTTAATTCCTAGAGAACGTAAACCTAAAACCAAAAACCTGAAGCTAAGCGTAAGCCTAAATCCTAAACCTGAGCCTAAACCTGAAGAACATAAATAATCTAAAGCATCAAAACATCCTGACGCCGAAATATCCGCGCCCCTTAACATCCTGGCGCCGAAACATCCTAGCGCTGAAAGGTGCTAGCTCTGGAAGTTCTCACCGTTGCAACCTGCAGGGGCAAAATATCCTTTCGCCTGAACATCCGGCGCAACTGGCGCGGAAATCGCCGCGCCTAAACGATAGCGGCGAATCGTACTGTTCTCCTTTGACAGAAGCCAATTTTACTTCCGTCATGCCTTCTCTCGCTTCCTCAAAGCCACAAGTACTGCATCGTCTTTAGCCTGAAGACTACGCCCGAAAAGGACGAAACGAGGCACATTGTCGTCGTTCTTCATTTTCTCACCCGTTGCTGCTGCTGCTAATTCTCACGTTTCACTTGACTCTCTGTAGAATAACCCAGTGAAAGCGTAATCCTATTTTTAATCTCCTCACACATGACACTCTTGCTTCGTCTCTCAAAGCCATAAAAATTTCAATTATTCCCAACCAATGATTCACATTTCCAAACAACATCCCGAAATTGCACACATTCGTGCGTTTGATTCGTAGATTTTTTATTTTCCTCCGAATTTCGTTCGAACGAAATTTCATGATATTGTAAGCGGAAGAGGAGACATTTTGTTGGATCTGTGATGGAATCGATGAGGGATGAGGAAGGACGAGGGGATCATAAAATTACGGTAGAGCGAGATACGGCGGAAGCTGTTTGCACCGGACTGGTCATAACGGAGTTAAACCGAGACCTCGCTTCCCACCGATCCTCGCGGGAATCTAACTATATACTACCAAAGCTCTCTTTACTCATGGTGGAAACCGGCCTTTTTCTCCCCCCGTCGTCAACGTTGTACCGGTGTACAACCTTGTACTCCATAACCATTCACGGTATCTCGCGTAAAGGAGCAACCGAGCGAGGGAACGAATGGCATCAGCCAGGCCACCTGATCTTCTCGCTCTCGCGCGTCTCACGTCGCACGTGCTTCCCACGATATTCATCGCGGCACCTTTTCTTACGTCTCTCCTTCGTCTCCTTGTTGACTTACAAACGCGCTAATGAAACGTTATCTTGATACATAAAAAATTTGAATTGAAAAACACAAACGGCGAAAAAAAAAGTTAATAACTCGAGCTTACTACAATTTTTCATTTTGGATTCATTGGTTTCTTTTTTTCTCGATCGACTTATTATACAAGGGTTTGATAGGATTCGTGGAATAATTAAAGTACAATGCTAATCGGTTGTTCAAAAAATGTTCCCTGTATTATTTGGAAAATCTTTGTATGGGAGGGGTGGAAAAACGATCATTAATAAAACACACTCATACACAAGCAGAAGGAAAATGGAAGAATGAGTCTAGTCAACCACCGTTTTTCATTGAAAGTTTCTATTTCTCTTGTTGAACTCAATCGGCTACTAATTATTAAAACGTTTGACAAAATTTTCCATGTCAAATTAATCTACAATACTTAACAGTTGTCCTCAATTTTTTATTCTCCTATATTATGCAGAAAATTCGAATTTTTCAGTAGTAGCAAAATTATAATTAAAAAAGTTGTTTAAATTAATTTACTCAACAATTGTTTTTGCACATTCCATTTAGATTTCACATTTTTATCGATTTATTGCTGTGCTGAATTAATTACTTTTGAGTCATTCATCAAATAAAACTTTGATAATTTATAATTCGACTCTATTATTTAGATATTAAAAACAATTCGGGTTGAACATTTTTTTAAATATTATCAAACGTACAAGCAGAGATCACGAAGGATATTTTGCCGGCAAAGGTTACACGGTTGAATTCGGAGGATCGTCGTCGCCGTTGTCGCGAGCGGCAAATGTCGATGCGGTTGCACAGCCGCAATCTTTACAGTTGTAATATTTTCCAGTGCAGGAGAGCGAAAATTATTCTTACAATCGTAGCGAACAAGATTGATCCGGGAGGCTATGTCATTGGGCATACCGTGGATTCACATTCCATGGCTTGCCAAGAATGCAACCGGGACTTTGGGTGTTGGTTGGCGAATGAACGATGCAACGTTGGCTCGCAACCAGATTCTCCACACCCCTTGTGCCCCGTATTCGAGCACTCTCGAGTAAATACCGAGGAAGAAGCAAATACCGCGATACGCCTTCTTCAGAAGCTAACGAATCGGCAAGAAGCGAAACCGAATAAAACGTCGATTGTTCTCTCTAAATTTACAGTGGATTACAATGATGATTTTTCACGTGACTTAATTCATCGTATGACTTGGCAATTTTTTATTGCCCAGACTAGAGGACATTTTTCTTTAAATAATTGTTGTCGAGGAATTTTTGTTAATAGTGTTTTTTTTTGTATTAATTTCTTCTTTAATAATTTTTTTAATTGTATGATTTAAAAATTCGAACCTTTGAGATCGAACTGTGAAAATTTCATTAAGAAATTCGTATTATTTCGATCGTAATCGCTTGAAGAAGCGGTAGCTCACGCGTGCACTCTGGAGGACGAAAGTGTTCGAGCGATCAGTCAAAAATTTGAATACATTACGCTCCATCTGATTCTCAACGGCGCCACAGACAATTTGTTTCAAACTTAAAAATTCATTATCTATGTAAACAAAGAACCTTCGCAAGACAGGCAGATTTTGACATTATTTTCCAAACAAAATAATTGAAAAAAAAAAAGTATAAATTCGATTTGTATTCCGTCGGAAAGGATCCATAAATGCTGGATGAAGCGTAATTGATATTTAATTGAATTAAATGGAATTTAAAAAATGAGGAAAAGTTTGGAATTCGTTGCGGCTATCTTCTAATACGATTCAAGATATATAAACCCCCAATAAATTTTGAGACCCGTATGACGCCTTTAAGGGGTGCCGCTTCGCGATTAAAATTTCCCATTTGATTAAAATAACATTTTTCGATAATTTCTCTGTATCAGAGGGTAGCCGCTGTGAAATTCCAAAATGACCTCCTTATAAGGGACACCCTAATCTGCACAACGTTTTTGCTTCGTCTCGGCGCAGGCCGGCTCATTCTATTCCGTCAGTCGATCGGCACCTGCGAAAGTTTTGACCCTTCGATATTTCGGCTTTCGGAATTTCGATTCGTCTTAACGACTCAATGCGATGCATTCGCAATTTCGCACCGTCGTAACATTGAACATTCGGAACTTCGATTCGCATCCGGCTCTTCGGTATCGGCGTATCCTCCCCGTCAGCGGAATATACGCGGTTCGATGCCTCGCATATGTGCAATTATCGCGCTCAAGCCGTGCACTGACCGACGCGCCGCGTGGTTTTCTCGGTGGGTTATTCTATCTCGCAACTTACGAACGTTCTCCAAGTCTCGGAGGAACCCGGCAAACTGCACCGGTCGAACCGCAACCACGTAGGAGTTGGCATACCGCGCTAATTCCGCACCGACGCAACGCTATTACCATGCCTCTGCGTTAGTTCTTTATTTCGTTCGCCTCACGAACCTCACGAGCTACGTTCGCTCGCTGCTTTTTGCGTAATACGAGAGACATTCTAATCAGCGGCACACGAGCTTACCCCGGCGTATACCGCGAGAATGAGAATATGTGGAAGTCGATGACTTGACGGGCTTGAGAAAATGTTTATTCTTATTTTTTTAATCTTGGCAGTTTCAGCAACGTCCGAGCGGGAATGGGCATTCGTTCGATGAAAATTTGTTTGAAATTGTTTTACAATCAACTAACTATGATTGATTGTCGTGAAACAATCGAAATTTTCATATGTCTGTGATGATAATAAATTATTCGGATTAATTATTGTTTCAGAATTGATACTGATATTTAATTGCAATTATAATCCATGATCATTTATTAATAAAAGTATCTTGAAGATATTTTTATTGAATGAATGTTCATCGCTGCCTCGGCCTTGCTTCTCGGCAATTTTTCAGTAGTAGCTAAATTATATTCAAATAATCAATTCTTTTTTTAATTTTATTTTCAATTAATTTTTCGTAATTTTTTATTCAGATTTGATTCTTCTCATCAATTTATTCCTGTGTTGAAGTAATTACTCTTCAGTCGTTAGACAAATGAACATTCGAAATTTATATCTCGACAGTTCTCTGAGTAAATTTTTCTCCAAACATAAAAAAAAAATTATTCGTAGTCCGCTCTGGAATGAAAAAAAAAATGTTAAGATGAAGGCGTTAAAAATCGCATAAGTGATATGCATCGTTAACAGTTTGAGGGACAAGCGATTCGTATTCGACAAACGCTCCGAACGGATGATAAGACGATTCCACTCGAACTTCGTGCGAGCATACGTATATATTCGAAATATCTATACATACTCGGTTACCGTACTCATTGCGGAATGAACTCGTGGGGCGTACAGTGCTATGTACGAAGGCAAGACGAGGCGAACTCGCGGCATAACGGATTATTCGCTACGCCTCGTCATTTTTAATCGATCGGAGCGAACCTTGAGACGGATGAGCGCACCGATTCGGTAACTGGCGCACCTGCCACAAGGCTCCGTAGATCCTTACGCATCGCTATGGCGCCTATAGACAGGCGTGGACTATTACCTAATTTTTTCTTCGTTATTTATTTCTTTTATCTTTTGCTGTAATATATTGTATTATAATTTTTTTCCAATTTCATTTTTGCTCAAGGCCGGATTGGTTCTGATTGACTTTTTATTTTTTGAAAGATTTTGCTATTTGAAGCCTCTATTGATCCATCCGAATGTTTTTTTCGTGGAGCACAAGCGAAAAAATCTCCAAAAAAAATTATCAGGTTACACTTGATTTTTGGTACTATGCAAGGTAGCATTCGGCAAAATCTAAATAGTCTGTAATTTATGGATGAAGAAGACACTGTTAGACTTCTTGTCTTTGCTTACAAATCATGAAGTTATCTGATTTTGCCTATCGATGCCAGACAATTGATAATTGATATACATTGTCAAATATCGGTGCTTTTTTTAACCGACAGAAGAGTTTCAAAAAAACTTGCCAGAAAAAGACATGAGTTGTCGTTTTTTTGTTAAACGAAAAAACGATTGGCTTATTTGGTTTTTTCGACAAAATAGACTCGTTTGGTTAGATTAATCTGAATTATTTCTCCCCTATGGACAACTTTCGATAATTCTGTGCTCAGAAACGATGTTTACAATCTAAATTACAAGAATCTGATTGAATATAATTCTCTTTTCACGTAGACTTCTTCGATTTTGCCTCTAATCCACATGAATAATGTACAAAGAGAAATTTCGAATCTTCCGAACGTTCTCGTGCAGTGAATTCGCGAATGGTAAATACTATAATTATCAATCTCTATATTTATGCTATTCGCAAGCATGATTTACGGAGTGAGCCTTTGCTGGAATCCCACGATCCATGCGAGAAAATCTTTTTACCGGAACTCCTCGAGGATTCGATGAAGTCGAGGGCCTACCATTTTGTAGAATTTCATCTTACAATATTGATAAAGAAAACAAGTCCTTAACATCCACTTTTCATTTTTTTCAAATATAAAAATTAATAATAATGACAATAATAATAATAATAATAATAATAATAATAATAATAATAAATAATAATATATATATATATAATATATTATATATATTATTTATATTATTATATATATTCATAATAATTATTAATTGATAATTATAATTATAATATTATAATAATAATAATGATAATAATAATTATAATTATAATATAATAATAATAATAATAATAATAATAATAATATAATTATAATATAATAATAAAAATAATAATAATAATAATTATTATTATTATATATAAATATAATAATATAAATATAATAATAATAATAATAATAATAATAATAATTATTATTATTATTATTATTATTATTATTATTATTATTATTATTATTATTATTATTATTATTATTATTATTATATTATTAATATTATTATTGAACGAAGACGAAATTCTAGGTCTGGAATAATTATTCGAAGCAAATTATTATTATTATTATTATTAATAATAATAATAATAATAATTCGAAGCAAATTATTATCATTAATTATTTTTATTATTATTATTGTTATTAATAATAATATTATTATTAATAATAATATTAATAACATTATTATTATCAATAATAATAATAACAACAATAATAATAAGAATTTCGTCTTCGTTCAATACGCCGTTTGAAAATAATCATTCGACCACAACGGCTTCTGCATAACCGTCGGGCAATGGCGATAAATTTTCATTTCCCTTCGGCCTTGATGCGGACCGATCGACGCGAGCATTCCGAAGATTGCGAGGTTTCGCACACATCGACGAACAAATCTAATAGCTTCGTTTCAACGCCGTGTAATTTCACGTACTAACGTGCAATACTTATTTTAAAACGTCGATGGTTTACCGGTTTGCGCGGATACACACGCGAAACCGGAGATTCACCGCCACGCGGATTTGTAACGAACGGGTCGTTCAGTCGCGACGTAGCGCAAATTTACCGGTTTCAACCGCAATAGTTCGCTCGCCGGAGGTGCGTGAACACAATTCTACCGTCGCTGCGGGCCATCCGTTTTCTAGCGGTACATCTTCAGGCATTCGTACGAAGGTGAGCCACGAGAGACACCCGACACTTTCCAATGACGATCGCGAGTTCCTCCGAGCCTCGGAGCCATCGGAACAACCGAAGTTTCTCCAGCCACTTGCGATTCATCGAACCGCTCGCTCGCGATTTTCCAATTTTCCACAAAACGCGACCAAAGTCCTCCGCGTTTCGTAAATTGTAACCCGCTATTCCGGTTCTCTTCGGCTGTTTTATCAAACGTCGCAAAATTAAAAAAAAATCGAAACCATCGTAGCGAGTCGAGCTCGTATTTTCATGACCGAGTTCGTATTTATAGCTATGAGTAATACGGTTTTTTCTCACGTCGATAAGACTGACGATTGCACAACTGCACCGAGCTATGCGGAATTAATTGTTTTCTCGAATTCCTATGCTATTTATATATAGAACACTTCATCGTGTTCGTTTGCTTTATCTTGGGTCGTTTTTATTTTAAGAATTTCCAATTAATTGTGTTTGACCTTTGATTTATTTTTTTTTTTATTTTTTTTTGGTGTTTGTATTTTATTTTAACCAGGATTCGTGAATTAATTCCTGTTCGTTTGATTGCAGGTGCGATTGGAGAGTATCGGAGCCGAGGACATAGTCGACGGAAATCCAAGATTGATTCTCGGTCTCATCTGGACGATAATCCTTCGATTCCAAATTCAGGAGATCGAAATCGATGTGGACGAGGAGAATGAGAGCAGCGAAAAAAAATCGGCCAAGGACGCTTTGCTCCTTTGGTGCCAAAGAAAGACCAATGGCTATCCAGAGGTCAACATACAGGATTTTACGGGTAATTTGACTAATCGATAAATCATTCAAAGACGATTAAAGCATGTGGGAAGATGATTATTGTTGTTTTTAACTCACTACTTTATTTTAAATAATTGCTCGTTACGTTCGAAAGGTTCTTGGAGAAGCGGTCTCGGCTTCAACGCCCTTATACACGCCCACAGACCGGACCTCGTCAATTGGTCGGAACTCCAACAGGGCAAGCACATCGACAATCTAAATTATGCCTTCGACGTTGCTAATTCGGAACTCGGCATTCCTCGGCTTCTCGATGCCGAAGACGTCGACACCGCAAGGCCCGACGAAAAATCGATAATCACTTACGTTGCATCGTATTATCACACCTTCGCCAGGATGAAGAACGAGATAAAAAGCGGCAAAAGAATAGCTAATGTAAATAAAAATATTTTTTTTTCTCAAAAAGCTCGAAAAAAATATGAAAATTGAACTCTTTTTGGGGTTTCGTAGCCAAATATAAATTCTTGTGGTTTCGGTTTGTCCGTCTGTATGGCCGGATGTTACAGGACTCTTGATCTCTTATTTATATACCTATTTAGATAAAATTTGGTATAAGGACGTAGATTAATTACTTAAAAACAAACGTGATGAGATTTTTGGAGAAATAGTTTTTTTAGACATCTTTTCCATAGAGTTTAAAGTGTACTGGACATTTTTTATCAATTAGCCCACTGAGTCGTATGTATTTAAATCGATCTTCCGAAATTTAATGAAAAAATTTTCAGGATCTTTTGATTTTAACCCTTCGGTCACAAAATATTTTCTTTTAAACTCGTTATCGGAGTGTCCCCCCTCTAATCTCTGAACTATCGCTTCAAGAAACCTCGAAAAATTCCATAACGTAGCTTTCAATCAGTCCTTTCGTTAAAACCTATAACGAACACGGTTGTAACAATAGTTCATAAAAAATACAGAAATTACTCTTTTTTCACAAGCAAGAAAATTTGTCAAGATGAAATAGCTACGAAATCCTATCACGTGCGTGTCCAACACGCTCTCGATCGGTTCTCCTCTTCGTAATATAATTTCTCATTCCCTCCTCATCGCTTTTAATCAATAACGAACATCAATCATAAAAAAATTCACGTAGAATCGCTATTTATAATTCTTATAAACTCATTCCTTCCTTCCTCATTCCATTTCTTCTTCTTATTCTTTATCTCACAACGCTTTGACATTGATCGAACGATTCATCCCCTAAATCTGCGTCATTTCCACAGATCGTCGGTCAAATGATGGACGCGGACAAGATGAAAGTTCACTACGAAAAGCTCACGACGAATCTTCTCGAATGGATAAAGCTCAAAATAATCTTTCTCGAAAATCGTAATTTTCCGAATTCCCTCGAAGGTATACAACGCGAACTTCTCGGTTTCAAGCAGTATCGCACCGTCGAAAAACCGCCAAAGTACAAAGAACGTTCGGAAATCGAAGCTCTCTACTTCCACATAAACACTCAATTGAAATCCTTGAATCAACCGGCATTCATACCTCAAGAAGGTCAACTGGTTCACGACATAGAACGAAATTGGGTGGAATTGGAACGTGCCGAGCATCGTCGAGAAGTCGCTCTTCGAACGGAACTTCTACGTCAAGAAAGACTCGAACAATTGAATTACAAATTCGAAAAAAAAAGTGTTCTACGCGAGGGTTATCTGAAAGAAATGATTCAAGTACTTTCGGATCCTCGTTACGGCAGCAATCTCGCGCAAATCGACGCAACCGTGAAAAAACACGAAGCGATAAGCGCCGACATACTCGCCAGGGAAGAACGTTTTCACGATTTAACGAACATGTCCGAAGAACTCGTTAGAGAAAATTATCACGGTTTGGAACGCGTGCGTTCGCGCGAACAAGAAGTTTTGCAACGTTGGAAAGAACTTTTGTCACTGTTGGATCATCACAAAATCAATTTAGCCGCTTTGTGCTCACTCATGAGTCTCATGCGTGAAATAGACACGACACTCGCGACCATACAAGAATTACAAATTAATTTTCAAAGCACGGACGTCGGACCGCATCTTCTCGGTGTCGAGGATCTTTTGCAAAAACACAGTCTTCAAGAGTTGCAAGTAACGGCTTTGGGTGAGAGTCAAAGACGTTTGGGACGACAAGCTGCGCAACATATCGCACAACCGCGTAACAAGGAAACCCCTTTGTTGCAACAAAAACTCGTGACACTCAACAACGTTTACGACGAATTGATTGATTACAGCAAAGAACGCAAAACGCGTCTCGAGGATGCACGAAATTTTTTTCATTTTCTTCAGGATCACGAGGACGAAGAATCGTGGTTGGTCGAGAAACAAAGAATCTGCAAAGCTGGAATATCAGCGAAAGATTTGCGAGCCGTTGTATCGTTGCAACAAAAACACAAAACTTTGCAGGACGAGATGAAAGTCAGAAGACCGAAATCCGAACAATTGTGCAGTGCCGGACGAAAATTAATCGCCGACAATCATCCGTCGTCGTTGGAAATTCAAAATCGCATAGATTCTTTGCAAGAACATTGGAAAGTTCTCGAAGAACTCGCGGGGTTGCGTAAGAAACAACTCGACGACGCGGCCGAAGCTTTTCAATATTACACCGACGCGAACGAAGCGGATTCATGGATGAACGAAAAAATGGCTCTCGTAGCATCGCAAGATTACGGTGTGGACGAACCAAGCGCTCAAGCGCTTCTTCAACGTCACAAAGATCTCGAGGGTGAGTTGAACGCTTACAAAGGCGACGTTCAATCGTTGAACGTACAAGCGGAAAAATTGATAAGAGCCGGAATATCGACGTTGGAATTGTCGGCCGAGCCCGAACCCGTGGCGGAACTCGAGCAGGAAGAATGGAGCAAGGAGGTGCGTCTGGTGCCGCAGGACGAGTGGGTCGACGAGATTGTCGAACGTATGGAACCTCGTACGGTCGTTGAGGAACGTTTGGTTCCCCAAGTCAAGAGTTTGTATCCTTTCAACGGTCAAGGAATGCAAATGACGAAGGGCGAAATAATGTTTCTGTTGAACAAAACTAATCCCGACTGGTGGAACGTGCGAAAAGCCGACGGTAGCGATGGTTTTGTACCGGCGAATTACGTTCGCGAAATCGAGCCAAAAGTCATTCAGGTTCAAGTCAAAAGACCGGAAAAAGTTCGTGTTACGCAAAGGGTGAAAAAAACGAAAATGGTCAATCAAATCGTGCCCGTGAGACGCGTTAAATCCATCAAATCAACGGTCAAACCCGTGAAACGCAAAGCAATGGTCAACGATCGCGACAACGTCGAGAAACGTCAGAAAAAAATTAACGACACTTACAACGAGTTGCAAGAATTCGCGTTGAAACGACACGCACTTCTCGAAGATGCCATAAGACTCTACGGTTTTTACCGCGAGTGCGACGATTTCGAAAAATGGATCAAAGACAAGGAAAAAATGTTGCGAGCCGATGATTCTCGGGACAACGTCGAAACGGCTAAGAGAAAGTACGAAAAATTTCTTACCGATCTTTCGGCTTCCGGCAAACGTGTCGAGGCCATAGACACGGCGGTTGACGATTTTGTCGAGCAAGGACACGGTCAATTGGACAAAGTCAAAGCTCGTCAGAGGCACATACATCAATTGTGGGATCATTTGAATTGGCTCAAGGCGCAAAAAGAAAAAAGTCTCGAAGGTGCGTCGAGCGTAGAATTGTTCAATCGCACCTGTGACGAAGCTCACGATTGGATGCTGGAAAAGATAACGCAATTGGACACCGCCGAATTGGGACCGGATCTCAAAACCGTGCAAGCTTTGCAACGCCGTCATCAACATTTGGAACGTGAATTGGCACCGGTCGAGGAAAAAGTTCGCAAAGTCAATTTATTGGCTAACAGCGTCAAAAGTTCGTACCCGAACGAGCACAACAACGTTAACGCGAGACAAAACGAGATAAAAGATTTGTGGAACAAAGTGCAGACCAAAGCGAAGGAACGTAGATCGCGTCTCGAGGATGCCGTTGGACAACAAATATTCATGAACAGCTCGAAGAGTCTTATAAATTGGGCGTTCGACGTTCAAGAATCCATGAAAGCCGAGGAATCGGTTCGTGACGTTGCCACGGCCGAACAATTGCGAAAAAATCATACCGAACTCGGTGAGGACGTAAAAACTCGAGAGGACGAATTTCGCGAGGTCGAAGAACTCGGTGGTCAATTGTTGCACAGAAATTCTGGATTGAACGAAGTTCGCGAACGTTTGGACAAACTTCGTGGACTTTATCAATCCGTGACTGCGGATTGGAACTCCAAGGAAAAATGGCTTCGTCAGTGTCTCGAATTGCAACAATTCAATCGCGAAGCCGATCAAATCGAGGCTACGACGAGTTCGCACGAAGCATTTTTGGAATTTACGAATCTCGGAGAGTCTTTGGACGACGTCGAGGCACTTTTTAAGCAACACGAGAAATTTGAAAATACTTTGAACGCTCAGGACGATAGAATGTTGGCTTTTAGCGAAACGGCTGATCGTTTGATCGCTCAGAATCATTACGAGAAGGATTACATCAATGATCGAAGGAATCAAGTCGTGGCTCGAAGATCAGCTGTGAAAGAAGCTGCGCAGGGAAGACGCGCGGCTCTCAAAGCTTCCGAGCATTATCAACAATTCTCGGCTGAAGTCGACGATTTGCGAGATTGGCTGGGTGATAAAATGAAAATAGCTTCGGACGAGAACTATCGCGATCTCAATAATTTGGAGAGAAAATTGCAGAAGCACGAAGCTTTTGAGAGAGAATTACGCGCCAACGAGGGACAACTGCGAGCTGTCAACAAAGCCGGGAAAGCTTTGATTTCGGAAGAAAATTATCGATCCAAAGACGTTGGCCGAACGATGGAGGATTTGAACAATCAGTGGAATCGTTTGGTTGCCTTGTCGTTGGAAAAAGGCAGCCGATTGAGACAGGCAGCCTCGCAACACGGTTTCAATCGAACGATGGAAGACGCTCGATTGAAACTCGAAGAAATCGAAAATTCGTTGCAGAGCAAATTGGTCGGTACTGATTTGCGTAGTTGCAAAGAATTGTTGAAGAAACATCAGACTTTGGAAACTGACATGTGCCAGTGGGAACAAAAAGTCGACGATCTCGTCGCTATGGGACAAGAAATGGCGCACGAGGGACATTTCGACGCTGCCAATATTTTGGAAAACAGTCAGGCTACACAAAGAAAGTTAGTTTTGCTACGTATTTTTTAGTCGACGACGTTTCGCTTCGTCGCAAAGGAAGCTTTGTGACGGTCTAACAAATTTTTTCATCGAGATTTTGATGTTAATACGTTTTAAAATGTCCCAAAACATCGAGAAACGACATTTGGAGAAAATGTCCGGATGTATGTGGGTGTATTAGGGTGGATCAAATAGTACATTATGACACTAGGACGAAAAAAAAATTTCGGACGAGTGTGAGTTTGCAGAACGAGCCAAAAGCGAGTGTTGCAATCACACGAGCCCAGAAAACGTTTTTCTTACGAGTATCATATACATTTTATGACACGCTGTGCGTAAAAGTGCGTTTTTACGCTCACTTCGTTCGCTTCAAACCACATTTACACACCTTGTGCCATAAAAATGTATACGACACTCGTGCGAAAAACATTTTCTTGACTCGCGTGATTGCAACACTCGTCAGAAATTTTTTTTTCGTACTAGTGTCATAATGTACTATTTATGTTACAATGTGTGTAAATGCGGTTTGACGCGAACGAAGTGACCGTAAAATCGCACTTTTACGCGCAGCGTGTCATAAAAATAATTTTCCGATTTCAAATGGCCAGAATTCTCCACAAAGTATCTTGCATCCGTAGAATTTTGCTCAAAGATGGACCCGATCGGACTATTTTTAGGGGTCGCCCACGATTTTTTAAGTTTTCCTATTTGATTGACATGGGAAGATCAAAAAGTTTCCATTCAGAAAATCACAGCTTCGCGAGTTTTGTAGCTACGTCGATCCCGTAAGTTCCATTTGAAAGCTCGTTAAAAACCGCTTAAAATGGCATGCAGATCTTTGATATCCGATTGCAACTATCGTCGATAATTTTTTACGGAAAAAGAAAATTATCGATGGATGTTCTTTCCATATTAATCAAATGGGAAAACTTAAAAAATCGTGGGTGACCCCTAAAATGGTCCGATCGGGTTCGACTTTCGGCAGAATTCTACGGAAGCAAGATACTTTTTAGTGAATGCTTACCATTTGAAATCGGAATTTTTTTTTTTTTTGAGCCACCCTAGAGTCTATGAAACGACCCTCGAAAATTCAAACGTCTACAAATCGAAAACAATTTGAGCTACAGCGCTCCAATTTTGCACAGCTGTGCTGTCTTAGAATCTCCACGTTATCTGTTATTTTTGCAACAATCGACACAGCCGCCCAAATTTTACAACGTTTTGAACTTTCAAAAAAATGTCTGTACGTACTCCAGCGTCCGCAAATTTCGAGATATTCCTCTAAATAGTTCTTCACATGTAGAGTTATGCACACGGATGTTTGGTATAGCATTTAAGCCGAATCCGTCGAGAAGTTCGGATTTTATGATATTTTGAATTTTCCGAAAAATCAATTTTGTCGTTCTCTCTACTGTTGACTTCAACCAATCGAACCCCAATTCTATATGAGTATACAATATATAATGTAGATAAAATTTGATAGATATCGGCGAAACGGATCGACGTTTAGAGCAATTAGAAATTCATAAATTCCAACCTCTGAAAATAGAAAAATACTTGACTGAACATGTAAAAATGTATAAACGTGCATAAGCTCACGTTTACCTTCATTCGTTACTATTTGTTGCTTAATTTGCCAGATGTTAAACAACCCGATCAAATTATAGAAACAAGCTGCAAGTTGAAACTTGCAATCTGCTTTCTCCAAATCGTAAATAGTCAACGAAGATCCCTTCATGAGAAAGCCAGGAGAACGAAGATGCTTCCTCATAGCTCCTTAATTCTTATATCCTCACAATGCAATCTTCGTTCACTCCCTCCTATTCAGCGGGAAGCAAATTGCACGTTTCGACTTGCAGCTTGTTTGATTTCCCATTATAATCTATTTTATGACACGCTGTGCGTAAAATGCGATTTTTACGCTCACTTCGTTCGCTTCAAACCACATTTATGCACCTTGTGACATAAAAATTCGTACGATACTCATAAGAAAAACGTTTTCTTGAATCGTGTGATTGCAACACTCGTCTTCGACTCGTTCTCACAAACTCACACTCGTCAGAAATTTTTTTTTCGTACTAGTGTCATAATGTACCATTATGACACGCTGTGCGTAAAAGTGCGGTTTTACGCTCACTTCGTTCGCTTCAAATCACATTTACACACCTTGTGACATCAAAATTTGCACGACACTCATGCAAAAAACGTTGTCTTGACTCGTGTGATTGCAACACTCGTCAGAAAAAAATGTTTTCGCACTTGTATCCATAATGTACTATTCTTAATGCAATTTTCTTTCTACCTAGATTCCGTAGCTTAAAAGAACCTGCGCAGCGAAGACGCGAGGCTCTGGAGGAGAGTCTTCGATTCCACAAATTTGGTTTCGAGCTCGATGCCGAATTACAATGGATAAAGGATCATTTGCCACAGGCCTCGTCGACGATGCTCGGCCAAAATCTCCATCAAACACAAAGCTTGCACAAGAAACACAAAAAATTCGAAGCCGAAATCGCCGGACATCAGCCGATGATAGACAAAACGTTGATGTCCGGGCAAACGCTCATCGATCAAATTCATCCGGAACGAAAGAAGGTAAACCAATTAAATTTTTTACTTCAGATAAATAATAATTTCGAGCATTAATTATAATTCTTCGACGAAAATTGCTTCGCGAATTTTGCGTTGAAATCGGTTGAAAGACTCGATTAAGAAATGTACGATTTCTGCACAGCTGGAGCAAAAGCGAGAGCTGTTGATCGTCCGGAGGTAAGACAACGCATGCGGAGTCTCACGTCGTTATTGTTGCTCAACTTGTTTCAGCTACATCGTTTTGTTTTATTCGATTTTTTTAGCACTACCACTTCAGAGGCAATTTGATGATTGACGTGTTGATTTTATGCGCGAAAGACACACGCTTACGATGATTCATAGAATGATAAGTGATGGATAATGAACGGGGAAGTTCGGAGGGATGAAATATTTTGTGTTGATCTGAAGGTTCGGTTTTCGAGTCCCTCTTTGGGCCGCAAATTTAAAGGTCGATAGTCGTTTGGATTATTTTTAATATCTCGAGTGTCGATAATTCGACACGTGAGCAAGGATTCATTGAAAATTTTCTGCAGCAGGTAGAAGTAGGGTTTAGTCAACGGATTGAGAATTAATGAGTGTCATTGAATAAATCTTCCTGCGGCTATCCGTATTTTTTTCCATGAAAAACATTGAAGCCTTCTTCGTTCATTATGCATCGATGTAACACCATTTTTATTTCCAGAAGCATGCATGCGTGTGTAATAGGGTAGACCTTGATAGGGGTGTTGACGAATTTCGACGAGTGCACCCCCCAGATAATTTCAAAATGAATTTAAAAAAAATATGTGCAAAACCCCAGCACTGTAGTTCAATGCGAAGACGTGTCTGTAAACTCGTTTTGTTTCCCATTTGAATAACGTGGGATTTTCAGACTAATTCAGTCATTATTTTTTGGTAGTGCTCCTAAGCATTGAAAAAAAATATTATTCATATAAATCTATTTTAAATTGGTATATCTACGTGTAAAATGTTTTACAAGAACTCACCTGTATCAATTTGCCGTCGTGTATAATAGAGGAAGGGTGGGAACGGTAAATGTTGTGATAACGCCTTGTAAAAAATGTTTACACGTAGATATACCAATTCTCAAAGAGATTTCTATGAATAATATTTTTCGTCAATGCTTAAGGAGCACTTCCAAAAAATAATGACTGAATTAGTCTGAAAATCCCATGTTATACAAATGGGAAACAAAACGATCTTACAGTCACGTCTTCGCATTGCACTACAGTGCTAGAGTTTTGCACATATATTTTTTGTAAAATTAATTTCAAACCTATCTGGGGGGTTGCACTTGTCAAAATCCGTCAACACCCCTATTAAGGTCCACCCTAGTGTGTAATGTAATGCCTCAACGTTTAAAAATTTTCGTCCATCAGCCAACGTAGCACAATTATTTTCTCTCTCTTCATTCCAACTAAATTTCTTGTACAGATTCAAGAATTGTGCGACTATCTGGACGACGCTTGGACGGATCTTCAAGACAAAGCCGGCGAGCGTAGCCGAGCTCTCGATCTGTCTCTCCGGGCCCAAGAATTTTTCTTCGAAGCCGGTGAAGTCGAGGGATGGCTCAGCGAGAAAAACGACATGTTGAGCTCGACGGATTACGGAAGAGATCGCGACGCAGCGACGAAATTACTAACCAAACACAAAGCTGTGGAACTCGAACTCGACACTTACAACGGAATTGTCACGGAGATGGGACACACCGCGACCGCGATGATAAACGCCAAACATCCGGACAGCAAAGCAATCGCGAACAAGCAACAAGCGATCGGTCAACAAATGCGAGCTTTGCAAAGATTGGCGACGACGAGACAACAAAGACTCATGGAAAGCATGTATCGTCACGAATATTTCTTGGAGAGTCGGGAACTCGAACAGTGGATAAAGGAACAGGAACAGGCTGCCGCGTCCGAGGATTACGGTCAGGATTACGAACATCTGTTGATTCTTCAAGCGAAATTCAACGATTTTAAGCACAGAATCGAAGCCGGTTCCGAGAGATTCAATCAGTGCGAGGAATTGGCCAGAAAATTGATCGCCAATGAGAGTCCTTACATTCAGGACATTGAGAAACGACAGGAACAGCTTGGGTAAGTTGGCTTAATAATTCGATGCACGGCCATTTTTTTACGAATGTTTTTTTTTTTTGTCTTTGGTTTTTGAAGTAACGAATTGACGTTTGCAGGATTTTGGAATAATATTCGTTGTTTAGTTTTCATAGATTAACAGTTTTTTATTTTTTTTTTTACTGGGTCTTTGGATCTACACGTTTTTATATTTATTCTGGGATATATATGGAACATTGGTGAACATCGCTGGACCATTTTATAGACGTTGAAAAAAACATTAAGTATAGAGAAATTTTTCTGAGAAATTTGAAGTTGTGCGGTCTTCGTTGATGTTCACCATTGTAGAAAGTAGCGATTGGGGTACCGGTGACGGATCTTAACTTCTAACGTGAATTTTGTATAGCGATGATGATGATAATGATGGTGATGATGATGATGATCCCATCCTGCAAGTACGCAAGCAACATCAGCACATGCGGTAAGTTTACGACTACTGAAATCGACGAAACAAAAATTATTTTCGCAGCATCTCGACATCATCATCGAATATTATTCTTCGCCATGTTTATGTTACCTTAAGGCACGTTTTTTTCGGTGCTTGGCGTTTTTTTGCATGCTCTAGATTCTTCCATTCTGCTGTTATTCGCAATAGGGAGTTTCAGAAAAAGGCTTTTTTTAATTTTGAACCATAAAAATCTTTTAATATACATTGAAATGAAAATGTTGGTACAAAATTTAGCTCTCAATCTTTATATTCGAAGCCTCTCATCGCCTTTGGAGATTTTCCATTTAAAATACCCAGAAAAAATTAGTTCTTGTCTCAAAATTACTCTTATGAAGTAGTATTCGGCTCGTCGTCATCGATACCAGGCTTTTTCGATGAGGACCTTTTGAAAAGTTTTTTGAGAAAAAACCTACTCCGAATTTCTTTTTCTTTTCTAATACAATAGTTAAAATTGTCCCTTTTCGGAAAATAGCGTTTTTTGAGTGGAAAATCACGTTCCCCCGCTAAATAATGAACTTTTGGAGAAAAGTTCATGAGTACTTTTTTGTAGAAAATTTAATTTTCTATGGAAGAACTACTCTGCAATTTTTTCACAAAATGATTATTTTACGAGTTATTCCGGAAAAACCAATGAAAATTAAAAGAAAAATGTCGCGCTGCTGAAATCCCAAAAAGATATCCCGAAATTCATCAATTTCCATTGGTTTTTCCGGAACAACTCGTAAAATAACCGATTTGTAAGAAAATTGCAGTGAAGCCTTTCCATAGGAAATTAAATTTTCTACAAAAAAGCACTCATGAACTTTTCTTCAAAAGTTCATTATTTAGCCAGGAAACGTGATCTTTTGCTCAAAAACGTGATTTTTTTGAAAAAAATCAATTTTGACTATTAAATTAGAAAAAAAAAAAAATTTGTAAAGCAGATACTTTCCGAAAGGTGCCACTTTCTCATCGAAAAAGCCTGGTATTGATGAAGATGAACCGAATACTACTGAATGGGAGTAATTTTGAGACAAAAACCAATTTTCCCCCCGTATTTAAAACGGAAAATCTTCCAAGCCGATAAGAGGTTTCAAATATCAACACGAAGAGCCAAATTTTATACTAAAATGTTCATTCTAATGTATATCAAAAGATTTGTGTGGTTCAACGTTAAAAAAAAAAGCTTCTTTTCGAAAAACCCTACTCCTCAATACATTTTCTATCCCCACTATTCGCATTTGACGATAAATCTCGCTCCCACAGAGATTCTTGGCAACATCTTCTCGGTTTGATTCGTCACCGTGAACAGCGTCTCCAGGCGGCCGGTGAGATTCATCGATTCCATCGCGACGTGGCCGAAGCTCTGTCCCGAATCCAAGAAAAAGAAGCAGCTCTGCCCGAAGATTTGGGCCGGGATTTAAATTCCGTGCTCGCCCTGATTCGTCGTCACGAAGGTTTCGAGAACGATTTGGTCGCCCTGGAGGCCCAGCTTCAAGTTCTCGTCGAAGACGCGTCGAGATTACAAGTTCTCTACCCAGGAAACAACGCTGCTCACATAGATCAGCAACAACGCATAGTCGTCGCTAATTGGGAAGAATTGAAAGAAAGATCGGCACACAGAAGGGATCAATTACAAGCAAGTTGCGATCTTCAAAGATTCCTCACCCAAGTACGTGATCTCATGAACTGGGCTGCTGGATTACGCGCGACAATGTCGACCGAAGACAAAGTTCGAGACGCTGCGAGCGCTCAATTTCTAAAAGCCGAACACGAAGCCTTCAAAGGCGAGATCGAAGCTCGCGAAGACAGTTTCAGATCCGTATTGGATCTCGGTGACGCCATGGTACAAACGGGTCACTACGCTGCCCAAGAAGTCGAAGAAAGATGCAACCAATTGCTCGACGAGAGACAAAAATTGCACACATCTTGGCAACAAAAAAAAATACGTTTGGATCAGCTCATAGATCTTCATTTTTTCCTACGTGACGCGAAACAATTGGACAATCTTTCCGCCACTCAGGAAGCCGCTCTGAGCGGTGACAATTTCGGCTTCGAATCCGTCGAAGAAGTCGACGGACAAGTGAAAAAACACAACGAGTTTGAAAAATTGCTCGTTACTCAGGAAGAAAAATTAACGGCTCTTCAAGAACACGGTGACAAATTGCTCGCTCAAAATCATTTCGATTCGCCGACGATAGCTCGTAGATTGCACGAAGTCGTACAAAAACGCGCCAAAGTACGCGATTTGTGCGACGTTCGACGCAATCGATTGGAAGCGAGTTTGCTTCACGCGCAATTCGTGCGTGACGTCGGCGAGGCTGAATCTTGGATCGGTGAGAAACAAAAAAAACTCGAATCCGAAGCTTCGAAGGGTGAAGTATCGAGTTTGGAGGATAAGATAAAAAAATTGCAAAAACATCAAGCGTTTCAAGCCGAATTGGCGGCTAATCAGAGTCGTATCGAAGAAATCAAAGCCAAAGGTGAGACGTTGCTCGCTCAGGAGCATCCATCGAGCTTGGAAATTCGTCAACAATTGGATCGTTTGAACGCAACTTGGCGCAAGCTTCTTCTGGTCTCCGGTAATCGTGGCCGTGGTCTCGAAGAAGCTCAGGATATTCTCGAATTTAACAATCAAGTCGAAAAAATCGAAGCTTGGATCAGAGACAAAGAAATGATGGTTCAAGCCGGTGACACGGGCAAAGATTACGAACATTGTTTGAGTTTGCAACGCAAACTCGACGACGTAGACAGCGACATGCGCGTCGACGACGCGAGAATAAAAACGATTAACTCGTTGGCCGATAAATTGATCAAACAAGGTCACGACGACGAATCGCGAGCTATCAAACAACGTCGTGACAATTTTAACGACAAATGGAAAGGTTTGCAAGGAGCTTTGAGCGATTATCGCGAAATTCTCGGCGGTGCTCTTGAGATTCATCTTTTCAATCGTGACATCGATGACACGAGTCAACGGGTGATCGAAAAATCATTGGCGATGAATACGAACGACGTTGGCAAAGATTTGCCGGGTGTTGAACAATTGCAACGCAAACAAGAAGCCATGGAACGTGATATGACGGCCATAGAAGGCAAACTGAAGGAACATCAAGCCGAAGCGAGAGAATTGTCCGAAAAATATCCTGAAAACGCTACCGAAATAAACGGAATACTTCACGAGCTTCAATCTAATTGGAACGAATTGCGACATCTCACCCAACATCGACGAGACGTTTTGAATCGAGCTTACACTCTGCACAAATTTCAAGCGGATTTGCACGAAATCGAAGTTTGGGTGGCCGATACGATAAAACGCATGAACGAATTCGAAGCTCCCGCAACGATTTCGGAAGCCGAAGCATTGTTGGAATTGCATCAGGAAAGAAAAGCTGAGATCGATGGCAGACACGACGCCATTAAAACCCTCGACGAACATGGAAAAAAATTACTTTCCATACACGAAGAAGTCAAAGATAGTCTCGATTATTTGCAAAAATTACGAATGTCTCTCGTCGAAGCTTGGGAAGATCGTAGAGAAAAACTCATGCAGGCTTATCATCTTCAACAATTCAAAGAACAAGCCGATCAAGCCGACGGTTGGTTAGCGACCAAAGAAGCTTTTCTAAACAACGACGATCTCGGTGAATCGCTCAACGGTGTTGAAACACTCGTTCGCAAACACGTGGAATTCGAAAAAATGTTGGAATCACAATTGGGACGCGTGGCCGAGCTCGAAAATTTCGCGAAAGAAATTTTGACGGATAAACCATCGGACGGTGTCGTTATAATTCAAAGATTGTCGTCAGTTTGCTCGAGACGCGACAAATTGACGAACACCTCGACCTCGCGTCGTATGAAACTCGTCGAGAGCCAACAGTTGCATCAATTTTTGCGTAACATCTACGAGGTCGAAGGTTGGTTGCATCGCAAGCAACAAGTTGCGGCTGACGAGTGTTATCGCGAATCCACGAATTTGCAAAGCAAGATACAAAAACATTTGGCTTTTGAGAGCGAATTGATGGCTAACAGAGGCAGAATCGGGGCTGTTGTGGGGGAGGGTGAGGCTTTGGTCGAGAATAATCATTACGCGTCGAAGGAGATACAAGATCGTTTGGAAGAATTGGAAAGTGAATGGAGAGTGCTTCAAGAAACCAGCGAATTGAAGAAAAATCGATTAAACGATGCTTATCAAGCTTTGCTTTTTGGTCGTACGTTGGACGAGTTTGAAACGTGGATGGACGAGATCGAGACTCAATTGCAATCCGAAGATCACGGAAAGGATCTTTCCAGTGTCGCCAATTTGTTGAAGAGACACACGAATTTGGAAAACGACGTTTTGGGACACAACGAAGCTTGCGAATCCATCAAAGAAACCGCATCGAATTTTCAACGTACGAAACATTTTATGCGCGACGAAATTCAACAACGCGCTTCAGCGACTATCAACAGATATCACAGTTTGCAAGAACCCATACAAATCAGACGTGACAATCTCGAAGACGCGAAATTGTTGCATCAATTCGTTCGCGACGTTGAGGACGAATTGCACTGGCTCACGGAAAAAGAACATCTCGCGGCTAGCGACGATCTTGGAAATTCTTTGACGACCGTGCAAAGATTGCAGAAGAAACATCAAGCGTTGGAGGCGGAATTGATCTCCCGCGAACCCGTTGTGTCGTCGTTGTCCAACAGAGCCGCTTCCATGGTACGAGGTGGACATTTCGCCACGGAAAAGATTGAATCTTTGTCGCAACAGTTGCAACGTAAATTGGGTCATCTTCGGGATTTGGCGAGTGTGAGAAAACTTAGATTACTCGATGCCGTTGAATCGCAGATGTTTTACGCCGAAGCCGCGGAGGCTGAGCAATGGATCAAGGAGAAACATCCGCAATTGAGTTCCATCGATTATGGAAAAGACGAAGATTCGGTGCTGTCGCTTTTAAAAAAATTAGAAGGCATCGATCGTGATTTGACGGCTTTTGAAAGCACCGTTGAAAATTTGAAAATATTATCGGACGGTTTGATCAATCGTCTTCATTTTGACAGCAAAAATATTGCTCCGAAACAATTGGATATAGAAGAAAAATTCGTTGAATTGAAACGATTGAAAGAATCGAGATTGAAAAGATTGTTGGAGAGCGAGAAGTTTTATAAATTTGCTAGACAAGCCGACGAAGTGATCGAATGGATCGGGGATCAAACGACCGTTGCGGCTTCGGAAGATTACGGACGTGACGTAGAACACGTGGAGCTGCTTATTCAAATATTTGAGAATTTTTTGGCTGGTCTAACGACCAGCGAGAGTCGCGTTTTTTCGACTATCGAAGCTGGACAAAAATTGATGGAAGAAAATAATCCTGAGGTTGTTAAAATACGGGCGAAAATCGACGAGACGAAGCAACAATGGGACGATCTCAAGGAATTGGCACACGCCAGACAAGACGCTCTGGCTGGTGCCAAACAGGTTCACATGTTCGACAGAACTGCCGATGAGACGATCGCCTGGATTCAGGAGAAAGAAGCCAGTTTGAGTTCCGATGGCTATGGACACGATTTGGAAACCATACAGGCGCTGGTGCGAAAACATCAAGGCTTTGAAACTGATTTGGCCGCTGTTAAAGAACAGGTAATTTTTTTTTTTTTTTTTTTTTATTACGTGACTGTTTGGAAAAATTTGTTTGGAAAATATTTGTACTTTTGTAAATTTTGATGAGAAAATAGATTTACTGGAAATGTCGAGGGTGAGACTGTGGTTTGGAGGCAAAACCGAATAAGTTTCGCCTTAAAAAAGAGTTGAAAGAGTGGAAAGAGTTGAGAGATGAAAAGAGTTTTTGAGAAAAAAAAGGGTTTACTTTTTTTTTTTTAATACATATTTGGAGAATAATAATTAACAGGTTAGACTCAGTTTTTGTTATCCTTCGATGTAGCATTTGCTTAAATTTTTTTTATGTAGTCTGTAACGTGTGGATCAAGAAACCAATGTTGGACCTATCTGGTTTTACTTACAAATCGTGGACTGACTTGGTTTTGTATATCAATGCGAGATGATTAATAATTTATATCATTTGTCAAATAACGAAATTTTATTTTACTAATAAGAAAGTTTCAAGAAAACTTAGAAAAAATGTGACACGAGTCTCGTTGGATTCCTTAAGGTGAAAAGTAATACATCGTCGTCGGTAAGTAGATTTACGAGGAATAACGTTTAAATAAGCGAATATTCTGCAGTACTTCACGCCTTAACGACTGAACGGAATTCGTTGAAATTTAATGGATCTATGTAGAATCGATCAAGGACCAACCTATATCTCATGCTTTTCTCAAAAAAAATATCAGATGAAGATTTCTTTTTATTGTTAAGAAATCTCCTAAAGAAAGGTCCTTGATCGATTCAACATAGATCCACGAAATTTCATCTAATTTCGTTCTGACATATAGGCGTGAAGTACTGCAGAATATTTGCCAATTTACACGTAATTCTTGGTAAATCTACTTATCGACGGCGATGTATCGCTTCACCTTAATCAATCATTCCGTGAAATTTAGATAGTCTGTAACTTGTGGATAAAGAAACTCCTATTGGATCTATTTGGTTCTGCTAAAAAATCATGCACTTATCTGATTTTGTCTACCACTGCGACACAATTAAAAATTTACATCAATTGTCAAACAACGAAATGTTATTCCACCGATAAAAAAGTTTCAGGAAAACTTGAAAAAAAAACATAACACAAGTCTCGTTGGTTTCTTTAACTGAAAAACGATAGGCTCAATCAGTTATTCCCACGAAATTGACTTATTTGGTTAGCTTAATCTCGTTTATTCCTTCCTGTATCAACACGTTTCTCCAACTCCATGTTCCCAAACGTCGTCAACGAACCAAATTACAAGAATCTCATTCAATCACATCCCCAAAAACCATTTTTATTCCGTTTCGCCTCCAAACCACACACGTTTCTTCCAATTTTCTATTTAAAAAAACTCCGAATAGTCCCGAAAAATATCAATAACTCACTCTCGAACGAATAAAAAATGTCTTTATCACCGATAAACCCGTTTGAATCCCCGTCAGGTCGAGTCGGTGATGGCCGAGGCGTCGAGACTCGCCGAATTATTTCCGGACGCTCGCGAGCACATCGCCGTTAAACACGAGGAAGCCGAAGAAACGTGGAACGAATTGTTGGAAAAAGCCGCTCAAAGACGCGGAAAATTATCCCAAGCCGAGCAATTACAAGCTTATTTCGACGAGTACAGAGATTTGATCTCGTGGATCAACGAGATGGTCGCAAAGGTCACAGCACCAGAATTGGCGCGTGACGTTCCCGGTGCCGAATCTCTGATATCCCGTCACAACGAGTACAAAACCGAGATCGACGCTCGTAGCGATGCATTCGCAAAATTCTACAGAATCGGTCAAGGACTCATTAATCAAGGTCATTTCCTCGCCAACGAAATAGAAGATAAAATAGCCGTTCTCGAGCAACGAAAACAAGTTTTAACCGACACTTGGGAACAACGAAAATTCATTTACGAACAAAATCTCGACACTCAATTGTTCAAACGCGAAGCGGAAACTTTGGAAAATTGGATAATCAGCCGCGAACCGATGTTGAACGATGGAAAATACGGCGAAACTATACCCCAGGTCGAGGATTTGATAAGAAAACACGAGGATTTCGAAAAAACGATAGAAGCTCAGGAAGATAAATTCATGGCTCTCAGACGTGTAACGATGTTGGAAAGAGCGTTTCAAAAACAGCGAGAAGCGGAAATGGCGTCGCGTCAAGCCGAGAAGGAAAGAATCGAGCGTGCTCGTCTCGAAGATCGCAAACGCAAAGAAGTTCAAAGAATAACCGAGGAACGTAAACGCGAAGAAGAGAGAAGGCGACAACTCGACGGTCCTCGTCGAGTCGTCAACGACGAGATAAATGGAATAAACGACGATCGCGAATCCATGAACGGATTATCACCGTTGAAAACCGCGACCGTTACACCGGAAATTACCGAAGCTTCGAGCGTACAAAAATCCAACAGCATCACGCACATGTTCGGCGACAGATTGCGAAGAACGACACCGGACGTAAAACGCGCGGAAAGTATGAAAATCGACACGAAAAAACCTAAAAGAACTCCGAGTTTCACGACGAGACGACGAACACAAAGTTTCCGAAAACATCAACGTATGGAAAACGTCGATGCTCTGAGACCCGTGGAAATTCAAGGTCTTTTGGAACGTAAACACGAACTTCAAAGAGGAGGTAAAAAAGCTGCTGTGCGTTCTTGGAAACAATATTACACCGTTCTTTGCGGACAACTTCTTTGTTTCTTCAAAGATTACGAAGATTTTTCGTTGAGCAAAGCTTCAACCGCTCCTATAACAATTTTCAACGCTACTTGCGAAAAAGCCGAAGATTATACGAAACGCAAAAATGTTTTTCGTTTGAAATGCACCGACGGTTCGGAATTTCTTTTTCTCGCCGCGAATCATCAAGAAATGAACGATTGGGTCAATAAAATATCTTTTCACGCTAAATTACCGCCGAGTTTGCAATTGTTGAGTTACGACGATTCGCGTAAAGAAGGAATCGAACGTTTGCAAAGTTTGACGCCGGACACGGCGGACGATAACGTTTCGACGGGAAGCAGTCGAGCTTCGACACCGGAATTGGAACGAAAAAATTCGGTTATTCGTCGCGATCCCGGAGAATTGAATTCACCGAGCAAAGTTCAGATCGAATTTCTTCAGCAACATCGACAGAATCAACAGAGACGGGAATCGAGGAATTCGGAATTTCACGAGACACCGAGAACGCCGACGGATGCGACGCAAACGCAAACGGAATTTTTGCAAAAACACAGACAACAATTGTTGGCTCAACAAATGGCGTTGATACAGCAGGAAAAAGCGGCTGCTGTGAGGGATCAGTGTCAAGGTCATGCCGGTGACAGACCACCGATTCCACCGAGAGGAGCACCACCGCCGGTTCCCGTGAGGTCGCCAAGCTCCGAGAACGTGACGCAGATGAGACGAAACGGTAATGATTTACGTGAAGATTTTTTTTTTTTTTTTTAATGGCTTTTTTACTACAAACCGATCGCTTTACGACTGCTAATTACGACTAATGATGTAATAACTGATCTAATAACAATTCGTTATATCCCAGCGAAAGAACGTTTTAGATGGATTTTAAGGTTCTTCTTTGGGGTTATTTTTGGTTCTTATTTTCTTCATTAAAAAATTATGTATTTTTTCTCTGTTTCGTTTCGATTAGACTCTAATAACAATTCGTCGAAACGAAACAGAGAAAAAATACATAATTTTGTAATGAAGAAAAGAAGAACTAAAAATAACCCCAAAGAAGAACCTTAAAATCCATCTAAAACGTTCTTTCGTTGAGAAATAACGAATTGTTATTAGACGAATCGGTATTAGACGAATTGTTATTAGACGAATTATTATTCGACGAATTGTTGTCAGACGGATTGTTTCAAACGTATTTCTATCAGACGAATAACTGTTGGACGAATTGTTTTAGACAAGACGAATCGTTATTGGACGATTTGTTTTAGATGAATTGTTGTTAGAAAAATTGTCTCAGCCGAATTGTTATTAGACGAATTATCGTCAGACGAATCGTCTTTTAGACGAATTGCTTCAGACATATTGTTGCTAGCCGAATTGTTTTAGACGAATTTTCCGCAAACCGTAAAATGGTTGGCTTAATTTTTTTTTTCAGACGTTGAACATCACGCGCCACAAGCGAGACCGCAGTCGTATCAGCAGCCACGAGCCGCGACCCTTAACCATAACGGATCGGGCCAGCAGTACACTTCCACGGAAACCTGGCACCGGCAAGGCAACGCTGAATTCAATTCACCCGCCCAAGGTGCGTTACCGTATTATTATTTATCACACCCACATCATCATCAATTAATCACGAATGAATCACACAGTTGCGAACAAAATCATACGAGTTGACGATTTTATAGAAGTAGCGCCTCCCCTGCCATCAAGTGCCCCGCCACCGACGAGGATGGCTCAATGGAACACTCCTCACGATCCCGGTCAGTCATTGCCAAAGGAATTAAAGGAAATGAAAAACAAAACAAAAAAATGGAAAAATATATATATAATTCCCGGAATCGCGATTCTTAGTTTGATTCTCTTTGCGTGCCTATTTACAATAGTGCATGCCATCAATCGTTGAACGACTAACCCTGTTATGTTATTATTTGGGACGGTTTCAGTCTGCCTCGCCATGGTTTGACTTGACACAGTTCAACCCGGCACAATTTGACTCCGCGAGTTTGACAGATGTGAGTCACGCTCTCTCCCTGTCAAACTCAGAGTGTCAAATGTCGAAGAAAGAGAGGGAGAAAGAAAGAGAGGGAGAAAGAAAGAGAGGGAGAAAGAGAGAAAGAGAGAAAGAGAGAAAGAGAGAAAGAGAGAAAGAGAGAAAGAGAGAGAGTAAGAAAGTAAGAAAGTAAGGAAGTGAGAAAGTAAGAAAGTAAGAGAGTAAGAGAGTAAGAGAGTAAGAGAGTAAGAGAGTAAGAGAGTAAGAGAGTAAGAGAGTAAGAGAGTAAGAGAGTAAGAGAGTAAGAGAGTAAGAGAGTAAGAGAGTAAGAGAGTAAGAGAGTAAGAGAGTAAGAGAGTAAGAGAGTAAGAGAGTAAGAGAGTAAGAGAGTAAGAGAGTAAGAGAGTAAGAGAGTAAGAGAGTAAGAGAGTAAGAGAGTAAGAGAGTAAAAGAGTAAGAGGGTAAGGGAGTAAGACAGGAATAGAGTAAGAGAGTAAGAGAGTAAGAGAGTAAGAGAGTAAGAGAGTAAAAGAGTAAGAGAGTAAGAGAGTAAGAGAGTAAGAGAGTAAGAGAGTAAGAGAGTAAGAGCGTAAAAGAGTAAGAGAGTAAGAGAGTAAGAGAGTAAGAGAGTAAGAGAGTAAGAGAGTAAGAGAGTAAGAGAGTAAGAGCGTAAAAGAGTAAGAGAGTAAGAGAGTAAGAGAGTAAGAGAGTAAGAGAGTAAGAGAGTAAGACAGTAAGACAGTAAGAGAGTAAAAGAGTAAGAGAGTAAGAGAGTAAGAGAGTAAGAGAGTAAGAGAGTAAGAGAGTAAGAGAGTAAGAGAGGAGAGAGTAAGAGAGTAAGAGAGTAAGAGAGTAAGAGGGTAAGAGAGTAAGAGAGTAAGAGAGTAAGAGAGTAAAAGAGTAAGAGAGTAAGAGAGTAAGAGAGTAAGAGGGTAAGAGGGTAAGAGGGTAAGAGAGTAAGAGTAACAAACTGTTCCGAGTCGAACTGTAGCGAAGCAGATTGAAACCATCCCTATCATTTTCGAGTATTCTGCAACCCACCCAATCGCAAATCTAAATGACAAATTTCATCGACTGATCTATGCCATCTACAGCAACATCGTCTTCCGTATTTCTCCTTTGCCTACCTTCCGAAGTAGATAGCACATGCCTGAGAATGCACCCTTCGAAATCTCGCAACGCATCGTCAATTACTTCATCTAACAAAGTCGTTGTTTTGTTGTTTCAGCTTATGGCAACGTAGCGGTAAATCTCAGACAGGTAAGAGATTTTTTTCGCGTTCTAGAAATTGATATTCAGAAAATGATAATGTTTAAATTGAAATTGTTGATACGTTCTGAATTATACGAATCAATTAATCGAACAAACGATTGATTATTATTCAATTGGTATTTTTATTCATTTATTTATTCTTCATGATTATTATAGTTTTTACAAAATCTGTATTTTGCTTTCTCGAAGAGGACGATGTGTGACCGCGATCATTTTTTACATGGGAATTTTCATGTCAATATATTCAAAACATGCTAGATCGTCTTGAAAATGCCTTTTTTTGGCATAATTTCTGGATGTGGCTGTTAAGACTCTTCTGATTTCAAACGTCCATAATGGAACGGTCCGAACTATAACGTCTTAATTTTACACACGTATTAATCTTTGTAGTCTTTTCGTCACCTTTTATTTTCGTAAGATTTGCCGCAGCTGCTCGAATTTTACAGCGTTTTTATATTCCCAAAAAAGGTTCGATCGACATCGAACGTCCGTAAATTTTGAGTTATCTGTCTTAATAGTTTCAAATAATTGAATTTTGTATTTGCGGGTGTTTGATGTTGAATTTGAACCAAATCAATGAAGAATTTAAGATTTTACAGTGCTTTGAACCTTTCGAAAAATGTATTTCGCGCTCTAACTTGCGTCGGCTATAACCGATTGAACCCGAAATTGCTACAGAATAATCATTGAGTCGTATCGTGCATGAAATTCTCTGATAATCGTTTGAATAAATAAGGTTTTACAGGAATTTAAACGAGCTAAAAAGTGCCGGTATTGTTGCGGATTTGTCGAAAAGAGAGTTATTTTTTTTTATTACGGATGCACCGTATGGGACTCAAAACTGTCATCCTGGGGAGAATTTTTTTCGTAGTGCTTCCTTCAAAGTCTGCCACCTCCTGAATTATCATCAATGAATCTTCTCAGATTGGACTTCAACATAAATATTTCGAAACGATCCGATAATACTTTCTCGTTCTTTTTCAAAACTTCGCGAAAATCCCTCAATTTTTCAGCTCGTTCCAGCCCCTTAATCCTAATCGAAGGAAAACAAGCTGCAATTTAAAACCAGAAGCTAGTATTGATATATAATTTATTCGGATAAAATAATTACTCGTAAAGTTGTCCGCAAATTCCCTCAAATTCGGAGAAACAATTTGAAAATTTCAACTCGTAATTTTCTTTAACCAGTTTCAATCGTCGTAGAACAGTTAAAGATAATAATTCAACCGTAAATTTTCCATGAGTCCAAGCCATCAGTGCCATTTTAATTTTTTAATCGTAAGTTCAACGTTTTTTTGTTTTTTCAGAGCGGACAACAACAGGTTAATTCATTTACCGGCAGACCAACGTCGTTACCTCCGTACGTAGCTCCGCCACCGGCGATATCACCGGGGGCTCACAACGTAACCGTCGTCGACGGTGGACGAAGAGCTTCGGAAAGCGGTTCCGAGAGCGAACAAAGTTCGGGCGGTGGCAGTCGCAAGGACCGCGATTACAAAAGAACCTCGGTACTGAGCAATCTATTCGGCAGAAGGAAGAAACCCTCACAGTCGTAGCGTTTCACGAAGCAGCTTTAAAATTTAGTTCGATCCAAAATTTTTTTTTTTACTCATTCCTTGGTTCGAAAACACGCTTAAACGCCTGTAAAACGAACGAATTTTCTTTCTTTTTTTTTTTTTTTTTTTTTTTTTTTTTTTTTTTTTTTTTGTAACATTTTCGAACTCTTATTTATATTACGATAGTTTAAATCTGTGTGCACGTTCGAGGCCTGGACGATATTTCAGCTTTGAATATTGCCGACAAGTGGAAATGAAAATGAGAGTTAACCGCAGCTTAGGGTGTTGATTCGCCGTAAAATCGTATCGTTTGATAGAAAAAATGATAAAAGAAATGGAAAAAAAATAAATATATACAGATAAAATAATCATATGATAAGCACGGCTTGAAAAGTACCTGACCTCGAAGGTGAAGAAGAAAAAAAAGAATTGTCACGATCGAATGAATTTGAAAAAAAAAAAAAATAATAAACAAAAGGAACGGAATTAGCGCTGAAGTTTAACTTTTAGGTGTCATAATATATGTTACGGATATGTTTACAGATGTTATATATATTTGAAACCCATTATTGATTAATACGTATTTGGAGACCAATGAGAAACGTTACACTATACAAATATATACATATACGGAATGATGTTTACGTATTTTATATTTTTTATGCAAATACTCCTTTCGTCTGCTCCTTTAACGACTTTGTTGAATAATCAAATTGAAGCGAAGTGATGCGGTGATGTCGGTAAGTAGATTTACTAAGAATTACGTGTAAACTGGCAAATACTCTGCAGTACTTCACGGCTGAACGGAATTTGATGCAATTTTGTAGATCCATGTAGAATCGATCAAGGATTGACCTATATCTCATGTTTTCCCCAAAAAAATTTCAAATGAAGATTTTCAAATGAAGTTTTCGTGAAAATTTTTTTTTTCGAGATGTTCATGAAAACGTGTTTAGAATGTCCCAAAACATCTAAAAATCACATTGAGAAAAAATGTCCGGATGTATGTATGTGTGGGTGTGTGTGTGTTTGTGTGTATGTATGAAACATTGGTTGAGCGTTCGTAACTTGAGAACGGCTCGAGATATCAAGCTGAAATTTGTCCCGCATGTAAAGGATTCACGGCGAATGGCATGATTCAATTTTTAGAAGAATCCATGCATTTTTTTCGTTTTTACGCGATTTAAAAAAATCAAATAGTACATTATGGCACTAGTACGAACTTTTTTTTTTCTGACGAGTGTGAGTTTGCAAAACGAGCCGAAGGCGAGTGTTGCAATCACACGAGTCCAGAAAACGTTTTCCGTACGAGTATCATACGAATTTTTATGCCACAAGGTGCGTAAATGGAAAACCGCACTTTTACGCGCAGCGTGTCATAAAATTTATTTTTGGTCTCTTTCTTCCACAATTTTAGAGATATCGAGCTTAAATTCCGTATAATATTGAACGACTACAGAAAAGAACGGAACATGATGCTCGTTACTTAATTAGAAAAAAATCCATGCAGTGCTTTTGTTTTAAGAAATTTTAAAAGGTGTAAAAAATTGGTGTGCGCACTCGGGCTGGCACAATTTTCTAGATATCGGACTAAAATTTGGTACGAAGCTGCACTATTATCAAGAGACGTTTCGGATTGAATTTTGGCAAAATCGATCTAGCCGTTCATATTTTATGTCATTTTGGAATTTTTCAAAAATCAACGTAAGTGCTCTAGCTTTCACAATTTTTGAGATGTCGGATCGAGATATGGTACAAAGTCGCACTGTTATCGAAAGATGCTTCGTATACAATTTGGGCAAAATCCATCTTGGCGTTTAAATTTGATGCGACTTTCAATTTTTTAAATTTGACATGGAATTCACCATATACTGGATTCTGGACTAGATCGATTTACGAACAGATTTCATATAAGAACAAGGGTGCAAAGTCAAATCTTGCACATTGTTTCCTCATAATTTTTTACATTTGTGACGGTACGCGAGGAAAGGAGGCTTGAGCAAAAAAACGTTTTTCAGGTTTTTAGGGCAACCGATAGTCTTCGACCCGCTCTTTCATAATCAACAAAAAAAACTTTCTCTCTGCAAAATTCGGATTGTTATTAGGGTGCAAAATGGGGTGTAAATAGCTTATCTCGAGGCGCGCCGCGCGCGTCGCAGCCGAGGAATCCACCCCCTCCACTTTATTACCACGTCTATCCGCTCTATCCGTGTAGCCGGTGTAGCCCGACGACTTCGGGTCCCGACGGTTGTACTCTCGCCTCGTCTTTAACGCGCCTCTCTTTTTCTAAATAAAAGACTGCGCATCGAGATAACGGTGTAACGGGATAACGGCCTATGGAACCCGATCATGACTGTTATGAACAAAATTGTAACATGATAATAACTATATTATCATGGTAATTAAATATTATTAGAAATAATATTGTTATTAAATTATGAGATATTTAATTATAACCGTATCATGGTTTCTCAGAATTTCGGTCATGAATCCAATCTACATGTTATGCAAATAATATTTGTTAAACTTCCGCTAATAATTTTTTTAATAAACTTTCATCAATAAATTTGCATTATCTACTTGAAATGCATTTTTCACGATTGACATTATTGGCAAACGATACCATTTAAATTATATTCTGATTATTTTCAAAAGATTTTTGCAATTCATGTGGCAACAGAAGTGTTTAAATGAAAACTCAAACATGTATTAACGATCGAACTTTATTGCATATATTATTATCTGTAGTTTACACAGAGCTTACTCTTGTCACATCAAATTTTTCTATTTATTCTCGCGTTTTTTTTTTTTTCATATTGTATATTTCATATTTCATATTGATTCGTCGTAAACCAGGGGGCGGATTTGGTCATCCATTATTTCATTCGCTCTTACGCGTGTAACAAAAACAATCGTATTGTGCGGGTGACAGATTGCCGTCCATGTTAGAAAGAGAGGGTATTGGAAAAACAAAGAAATCGGAGCCGAAGGAGCCCGAAGCTCGCTCGGCACATGAACACAGCGCGTCGAAGGTGTAGTCGTAAGTGGAGGGGCTGGATTTCAGAGGCTACCCCCTACTCGCCAACCGTGTGATACCGAGCGTTTTTCAAGCGCCCGTCTTGAAAAGTTCGCTTTATCGCGAGTGTTCCTTTCCTCGCGGACCGTCACATTTGCCAAAGCTTCCTGAATGAGGAAGCCATCACCTTAAGGTGATGGGATACAAACACAGTGAGGATGGCGGAAAATGACCTTTAGGAGAGTGTCATTTTGCCTAAAGTCTCTGAAATTTGAACGACGAACCGCAGATTGAGACCCACTGGTGGTGTTCCGCCCTTCCGCCTTCGGGTGAGCTCGGAAAAAAGGTGGAAGACTTGAGGCAAACTGACACGGGGCCAATTTCACAAAAGTCACTTTCCGCTATCCCGCACAGTGTTAAAGTCGCAAAACATCTGTCGATAATGTAGCGGCGTGCCGGTGGTACGAAGGAGTTCCGCGAAGAGTCTTCCAGCCGGTGATGCCAGATAAGGGGAGGAAAGAATTTCCCGGGTACCCCTTCCACATCGTGTTTGGTACAACAGCGCGTTAGGAGAAGTAGCCGGCGCACGGCTCTCACAATTCTGCCGCAACCAATCGCGTCGCTCGACGACCCAACCTCTTGTGACGTCGCGGCGGTGAATACGAATGTTTCCGACAAAAATTCAGGATTATTATTTTCAAACAATTTAACCGAATTCGATGAGTCGGAATGAAAACGGTAAAATTGACAGGGCTTGGTAACTGGGCGTTAATGACTGTAAAATACAAAACAAAAGTATCCATGTGGATAAAAAATTCAGGTTGATTAGGTTACTTCCATCGTGCCGCGCAAATGAGGCAACATGGCCGACAAACACGAGCTTATTGGCGTCGCGTTGGAGAGATGCTTATTGGCAGCGCATAGTTGCGATCGATGTATGATGCGCGAAGCCGACCACCGGCGGCCGGCGTCGTCGGCAGAGGGGGCCGCAGAAAACGGCCTGTGGTATAACGAGCCATCCGATTGGGCAGAAGGTTTACTGGGGCAATAATCGAGCTGCACACGTGTATCAATTTCTAACGTTCATTATAGGATAATCTGGCAGAGAACAAAACGTCATGCGGCGTCAGACTTTTTTCGTCGAAAAACTCTTTATCAACTTCGCAGTAACGCACCGCCGCAGCTTAAGCGGGCTTCAGCCCGCGCTCAGATTGGTCCAAATTCGTTGCCGCTGATTGGGCGCTCCGCTCGCCTCTTATGTGACCGTATCTTACTCTTATTTTTTCGCAGATCAGCGCTGGAATTCAATTTTCCATCCAGTCTGATCCAGTCTGCCGTCACTACTACGAGGAGACTAACTTTTTTCGTTACTCGGTCGCGTTCGGGAAGTCGAGAGACTTAATGGGACATTAAATATCAAATAAGGCAATAAAGGGATAAATAAAGACGTTCGCCATTCGACGAAGCGATTAATCTCGGTGATTCTCCGACTTGATTTGACGTCGACGGTTTCCGATACGTCAGTGACGCTGCCCAACGCCAATGAAGTCGATGCCGTCTTCGAATCTCTCGAAGACTACGACCCTCGAATAGCAGTGCTTTCTTTTGCGCTCGAATCGACGTAAATGTTTGGTTGAATGATGTCGGATGAATCTTGACTCGTTAGATTCTTTTTGCTCGTTGGTTCGGCGGAGACGGTTCCATTTCGCAGAACTCGTGACGTCATACTCGTGTCCGCCAGTTGATCATTCTTCGAAGCCGTAACGGGTAGTTTATCCAACGGTCTGGAGGTATCCCCCGTTTTCGATTGTTTACGGTTGTGTTTTCGCGCCCTGGGTACTGAACTGGGCGTGTCAACTCGAATAAACGGAACCAACGAAGATTCTCGAGCCTCCGCGATATCCGGCGAAGTCCTGGACGGGAAACTGAGGAAATTTCGATGTTTGGATTTTCTCGCGACGAACGCACGGCGGCAATCGAAGACGCCGCAGATTCACCGGTTTTCGTTTCGTCGAAAGAATCGTCGTCGAACTGTAGTCGCTTTTTCCCTCTCATCGGCGTATCCGCACTTTCGGGACCGGAGAAATGATTCTCGGTTCGGGTGAAATGAATCTATGCCATTTGTTCATCGAGTATTCTAATAAAATTAATCTTATTACGACCGAACAAAGTCATGATAATCTCTTAATTTTAATAACTCGTAAATTTTTCATTTATAACTGCATGATTGGTTATCGCGTCGCTTTTCACATCAACTCTAATGAAACCCAAGCGGATATCGTAGTTGAGACTCAAGATATTCGTTCTAACGTTTTTCCACAAAACGATAAATGTTTATCATTGAAAATTTTCAATTTACAGAAGCTTCGCCCACGGCTGTGGACCAGACACCGAAGCTGGAGCGATGGCGAAAAGAACGCGAGATTTAAAAAAAAGTTGAAGCTGAAAACGAAGAAGCCAGTGTTTAAAGTCAGCGTGGTTTCGCCACAAGTTTCATTCCCCGTCGTCGAGCAACAAGCCGGAACCTTCGCCCGTCCCGTGTCATTCGAGGGGCGTACGAAAGGTGAAACATCAACCCGACTCCTCCGAAGAGGATAACCCGAGCAACCCAGAAACGATCGGAAACCAAGATGGCGGGTACGTACGTAACACCCGTGGCGAGTGTCGAGGTACGATCGAATCGCACAAGAACGATAAAAAAAAGACTGCCTTTCACGACAAACGAGGACGGGTTCTCGTTTGTATTCAAAATTTATTTGTTCCTAGCTCCCGAGGATGTCACGAAAGTGCGGATACGCCGATGAGAGGGAAAAAGCGACTACAGTTCGACGACGATTCTTTCGACGAATCGAAAACCGGTGAATCTGCGGCGTCTTCGATTGCCGCCGTGCGTTCGTCGCGGGAAAATCCAAACATCGAAATTTCCTCAGTTTTCCGTCCAGGACTTTGCCGGATATCGCGGAGGCTCGAGAATCTTCGTTGGTTCCGTTTATTCGAGTTGACACGCCCAGTTCAGTACCCAGGGCGCGAAAACACAACTGTAAACAATCGAAAACGGGGGATACCTCCAGACCGTTGGATAAACTACCCGTTACGGCTTCGAAGAATGATCAACTGGCGGACACGAGTATGACGTCACGAGTTCTGCGAAATGGAACCGTCTCCGCCGAACCAACGAGCAAAAAGAATCTAACGAGTCAAGATTCATCCGACATCATTCAACCAAACATTTACGTCGATTCGAGCGCAAAAGAAAGTACCGCTATTCGAGGGTCGTAGTCTTCGAGAGATTCGAAGACGGCATCGACTTCATTGGCGTTGGGCAGCGTCACTGGAGATTTAAGATAAAAAACATCAAGTTGAATGGTGAGCGCGTTTAATTCCCCCTTTATTGTCTAATTTATTATTTATTTATTATTTATAAATAATAATATTATCATGAAACTATATTATATTATTATTATTATTATTATTATTATTATTATTATTATTATTATTATTATTATTATTATTATTATTATTTTTATTGTTATATGCCATTACTATTTATTTATTAATTTTCAATATTATTATTATAAATAATAATTCATTTTATTATTTATTCATTCTATTTTTTTATATGCAATTTTATTATTTATTTATTTATTTATAATATTATTATCATAAATAATAATTTATTTTATTATTCATTCATTTTATTTTTTTTTCATGTGCCATTATTGTTTATTCATTTATTTATAATATTATTATCATAAATAATAATTCATTTTATTATTTATTCATTTTATTTTTCTTATGTGCCATTAATTATCATTTATTTACTGCCGAAGATTGCGCTACTTCAGGGCGAGCGTCTCTCTACTCCCCGATCCCGACGGAGCTGCAAAAGAGTTAGCCTCCTAGGAGACCCTGTGCAGAACTACGTCGTGCCACTGGCAAGCGGCGATTTGATGTCGTTCGACTCGTCATTGTAGAAGAAATTTCCGGACAACCTCAAGAGTCGGCATTACATAATATTGTCCCTACTCTGAGGGCTGCGGTAGATAACAATGAAAAAAATAAATAAATAAATGAATAACATAAATAAATTCATTATTTGTGCCAAAAAGTGGTTTGTATTTTTTTCTATGGCGTCCATTTTTTAACCCAATCACTTGAAACATATTTTCGGCACATAATTATTTTATACTGGGTCGCTGGAGACCCAAGGCCTATTAAAACACGTAATTTTCCATAAAAACATCTGATAAAATTCCTGTATGCTCTTGAACACTTCCACTTTAAGGGCACATTATAAAGATTGTGAAAAAATTTGTTTAAATATTTTATTTTTATTGTTACACACACACACCTCCCGAAAATGCAGACATTCACTAAAAAATTCGTAACTTTTGAACAAATTAAAATATTTGAAAATTTCCGATTGCATAGTAAAGTTGAAGAAACGTATTTTCACGGAAGAAATCACGGACTTGATAGAAGTAAAAGAAATGCTTAAGTTTGTGGCGCCAAGTTGCGATTTTTTCGAAAGTGGAAATTCGGAGGTTAAAGGGTCAACTCGATATTCTTCGAAGTCGACATGTTTTATTATTATGAAAAATCGTAGAAAACGTTTAGAATGCTAAATTACTAGCCTACACGTCGAATTACAGTGAAAAGCAACGACCAAAAATCATACGGAGTATTGCAAGGAGTATTACATTTCCTCCCGGGTAGGTGAATTGCTAGCCGCGACCTGCGTCCTCGAGGTTCCGAAAGTTCTGTTGACAACTTGTGGCCATTTTTCCCCTAGACGAATCTTCTTTTTCTAAAACCAGTTCCATTGCCATCGGGTTTTCCACTCTCATTTCTTCTTTCAGTCTCTGCTTCATCACTTTTAGATGAATCATCTTCGTCCATTATTTCGTCACGTTCATTCTCACTATTGAAATCATCGGAGCAAGAATATACAGACGATCCTTCAGATTGTTCCCCGTATAAAAAAAAAAAACACTGGAATTGCGAGTGTTTACACTACACTTGATCGAGTGTTGCATAATTTCACATACTCGATCCAGTGTTACACTGGGATTCGAGTGTTACACTCCAATTTCGAGTGTTTACCCTACACTTGATCGAGTGTTGTATAATTTCACATACTCGATCCAGTGTTACGCTGAAATTCGAGTGTTACACTGGAATTTTGAGTGTTTACGCTACACTTGATCGAGTGTAGTGTAATTTCGTATACTCGATCCAGTGTTACACTGCGATTCGAGTGTTACACGGAAGCTTGAGTGTTACACTGGAATTTGAGTATTAGACCGAAATCCGATATACACCGGAATTCCAGTGTTTCACTCAACTTCAAGTATAACACTGCAATTTCAGTGTTACACTCGAATTCTATTTTCCAACTAGAATGAAACTGTTACACTGGAAACAAACATCGCATCGGAGTTTAAATTTCCTACTTAAATCCAAGCGTGTGCCAAAATATAATACCTCATTAAAATTCAGTTTTACACTTGTTCATAAATTAAATTGTTGCCTTATGTGTAACGCATTTGAGCTTTGTGAAGAAGAAAATTGAGTCTCATCCTGAAATTTCTTTAGCAATAATTGTCGCTATTAATAAATTTGTTTAACAATAAATTGATCAACAAAGAATGCGAATAAAGTGTCGATTGATCATCTTATCGTAATAAATGAGCGAATATGTGTATAAGCACATGCGAATTAACGCAAAATAGATTGCATTATCCATTATGAATAATAAAAATTTTCATAGAATAACTTGATGATAAATGTGTAAATGCCTTGCGTCAAAAAAACCCCCGTCAAAATGTCCGGGTCAGAAAAACTTGTTCAAAAATACCTCCTGTCAAAATCGACTCTTCTTATGCACATCCTTTGCTATTAAAACTATTGCACAAAATGTTTTTCTCTAAAACACCTCTGCCTGAACAACTCAGTTTCGAAAACTTTTGTAAGTGTCTGTATCGTTCCGAATATTATTATACTGGCATTATCCGTTTTGATTTGGCTTGGGCTCAGTCTAGTACAGATAATCGGTCTTGTATTATTACTTAAATTCGTGTTTACCTTATTTAAATGGTTTTGAGCGGTGAGGAGAATGACACTATTCCTTATTTTTCGTCGGTTCATCTCATCGATTCACGAGAGCTAGTGGCAGGAGAATACTTCCGATAAATTATGGGTCTTGAATTTGTGCTGAGTCAGAAGAATACACCGTTTCTAGTTTCCCACGGTTTTTTTTATTCTAAATCTTCACAGTCTTCGGTTAATAATATATTATTATTATTATTATTGATTAATAATTATTATTAATTTTCTATTATTATTATTTTATTATATTTTATTATTCTATTATTCTAGTATATATTATTATTTATTATTATTATCTGTTGTCTTTATATTGATTATTTATGATGATTGATTTTGGTTGATTGGTTTTGAAAATGATTGGGGAAGTTTTTTTGTCGAGCGGTTTCTTTGGGCGAAGTTTTTTTTGGCGGAGTTTTTTTTGAATGGGGTTTTTTTGGGCGGGGTTTTTTTTGAACGGCGTTTTTTTGGGCGGAGTTTTTTTTGAACGGGGTTATTTTGGGCGGGGTTTTTTTGACAGGGTTTTTTCTGTCGCAAGGCGTTTTGACCAGGTTATTTAGACATGTACCCTATAAATCGAATAAATTGATAATAAATTATGGAACTCATGGGAATTTAATTGATTGCATAAATACAATTTTCTCTCAAATGAAAATTATAATGATAATCTATATAATTTGCATGAGTTCCATAATTCATTATTAATTTATTTAATATATATATGTATATAAATATGAATTGGATTAACTAACAATGAATTATAAAACTCATGCAAATTTCATAGATTATATGAATATAGTTTCCTCTACAACCTACTATTCAAACTATTTTCCTATAGCCCTATGCATTATGATGTATCTTTTGTTACACCGATTTCCCCGAGGGTTACGGTCGCCTCGATCCACACTCTTTTTCCTCCTCCTGCCGTGCCGTTGTCTCGGGCATTCTCCCACAGTGCCCGAGCAATTCTAAGCGGTTGCCGGATGTAAACAACGGGCGTACAGGTACGGTCGTAAAGTCATACGTCCTTGCGACTGTTTATTTTATGAATTCTTCCCGATTCTCATGAAGCCTTGAATTAAGTCGCGGAACCTTTTGTACCATTTCGTCGAATATTCGCTCGATCCGTCTGTTAAAAGCTCGGTTCGGATTATCGCCGACGAATTACGCGGCAGCACCGTACGGCATTAAAACTTGCCCCACCAACCGGACTTGATTACTCGGCCAATCACGTGGCTCGTTACAACTGCGGCACTTCGACGGCCAAACATCGCAACGGTTTACCGTCGTTGGCGTCGTTCATAATTTTAAAATGTTTTTCGTCGAGTAAGGACCGTAAAGATCGCTTTCGCACTGAAAATCTTCGTCGATTAGCACGTTTACCTTCAAAATGGACAGACATCAAGAAAAATACAAGGCGCCCTCGAACTCAACAAATGTGAATAATCGACGAGTCCTGAGAGCGTCAAGACAAGCAAAACGGCAAAGAGAGAACAGGGCCGACAATTACGCTCAGCGTCGCAATGTCCCGGAATCCGCTATCGACGGTATGTTTTTTTCGTTAACGCATCATCGTTGTACATCCGAATCATGAAAATCCAAATAGAGTTACCTATTTTTTCGACTTGAGAATAATGAAAAAACAAAAAAAAACGTCTTTTACGGATTCCCGTATAAAAAAAAACACTGGAATTTCGAGTGCTTACACTCGAAAACGAGTGTAAACACTTGATTTCGAGTGTTTACGCTTAAATTTGAGCGTAAACGCTGGATTTCCAAGTGTTTACACTGGAGTTCGAGTGTCAACACTCGAGTGCGAGCATAAACACTGGACTTTCAAGTGTTTACACTGGACCTTGAGCGTAAACGCTGGATTTTCGAGTGTCTACACAGAACCTTGAGCGTCAACACTCGGGTGCGAGCGTAAACACTGGATTTCCGAGTGTTTACACTGAAAGTTCAGTGCTTCATTTCTGTGTCAAGTGTCAACACTCGAGAAGAAAGTATTTTTATTGGAACTTGAGTGTTTCATTCCAGTTTCAAGTATTTACACTCGATAATTAATTATACACATTCATTACACAGATAATTATCTATACACATTTATCATCAAGTTATTCTATGAAAAATTTTATTATTCATAATGGATAATACAATCTATTTTACGTTTATTCGCATGTGCTTATCCCCTTATTCGCTTATTTATTACGATAAGATGATCAATCGACACTTTTATTCGCATTCTTTGTTGATCAATTTATTGTCAAACAAATTTATTAATAGCGACCATTATTGCTAAAGAAATTTCAGGATGAGACGCAATTTTCTTCTTCACAAAGCTCAAATGCGTTACACATAAGTCAACAATTCAATTTATAAACAAATGTAAAACTGAATTTTAATGAGGCATTATATTTTGTCACGCGCTTGGATTTAAGTAGGAAATTTAAACTCCGATGCGATGTTCGTTTCCAGTGTAACAGTTTCATTCTAGTTGAAAAATAGAATTCGAGTGTAACACTGAAATTGCAATGTTATACTTGAAGTTGAGTGAAACACTGGAATTCCGGTGTATATCGGATTTCGGTCTAATACTCAAATTCCAGTGTAACACTCAAGCTTCAGTGTAACACTCATATTCAAGCGTAACACTCGAAATTCCAGTGTAACACTCGAATCCCAGTGTAACGCTGGATCGAGTATACGAAATTACACTACACTCGATCAAGTGTAGCGTAAACACTCAAAATTCCAGTGTAACACTCGAATTCCAGTGTAACACTCATATTCAAGTGTAACACTCGAATCCCAGTGTAACACTGGATCGAGTATACGAAATTACACTACACTCGATCGAGTGTAGTGTAAACACTCGAAATTCCAGTGTTTTTTCGATACGGGGTTCGTGGATTCTCGCCGCGCGGAAGAAAAAGATGTCGCAGAACGAAGATTCCGAATCCGATGACATCGTCGCCGCCGTAAGAGGCCCCAAATCCGCAACCCGATCGACTCCGAAGAAACAAAATGCTCGTCGCAGTTCAAGAAATTCGCCATCGACTCCAACTCCCGATGCTAAACGAAATGCTTCAAAAACGCCGTCCGAAAAAAGGCGAAGTTCGTTGCTGAAGCAAGTTCAGTTGTCGGAAGCGTCTAAGAACGTTCGTAGCTCCCTCGCTGTCATGAAGATAAGCAAAATGTGGAAAACGCCGAGAGTCGAATTGGACGATTCAATTTCATACGTAAATTCCGATCAGACGCCGGCCAAAGGAATTTTGAAAAAATCCGACGGTTCGTCGGGTGCGGATTCCGGTCCTCCGAGATCGATGCTATTTTGTAACTCGTCGTTTACTTCGCTATCGATCTCGACTTCGTCCGAGAATACTTCGTCCGAGTAAACGTCGTCCTTGAAATCGACCTTTTGCATCGATCTCGGAGGACCGGAATCCGCACCCGACGAACCGTCGGATTTTTTCAAAATTCCTTTGGCCGGCGTCTGATCGGAATTTACGTATGAAATTGAATCGTCCAATTCGACTCTCGGCGTTTTCCACATTCTGCTTATCTTCATGACAGCGAGGGAGCTACGAACGTTCTTAGACGCTTCCGACAACTTAACTTGCTTCAGCAACGAACTTCGCCTTTTTTCGGACGGCGTTTTTGAAGCATTTCGTTTAGCATCGGGAGTTGGAGTCGATGGCGAATTTCTTGAACTGCGACGAGCATTTTGTTTCTTCGGAGTCGATCGGGTTGCGGATTTGGGGCCTCTTACGGCGGCGACGATGTCATCGGATTCGAGATCTTCCTTCTGCGACATCTTTTTCTTCCGCGCGGCGAGCATCCACGAACGTGCCGAACTTTTGGCATTGACTTTTGCCTTGGAGGGAGCGGCTTTTTTCTTGGTTATTTTTTTACTTGCCACGAATGTTTGTTCTTCGACCCAATCGTTTTCGTTGAGTAGATCGAGCTTGAGAAAACGCGATTCGCGATGAGTTCCTGCAGGTAACAACGCCGAGTTATTTTTAAATTTTAACGTATTTTAAAATGGCAACGCTTCAATTTTTTTGATGAAAAATCACTATTTTGACTTCCAAGTGCTGTAAAAAATTGAAAAATCAATGTAATAAAAAATACTCGACGTTTTTACTTGCAGAAACTTATCACCTAATGAAATCATTTTGTTTCTTTGATCTCAGATATTCCAGTGATGAGTTATGTAGGCAACGGAATCAAACTTTTTTTCTGACGCATCCGCGGAGATTTATCGTCAATCGCTCATTTGTTCATAAAAGTTAATGAAAATGTTATAAAATATTCTTCGAATGTTACTTTGTTGAGTAGTTATTATAGAAATAAATGGATATTAACTGTGTCGTCAAAAAAAATTATCAAAAGTATGCTTTTTTTAAATATCGAATTAACCTTACCACCCCTCCCCATTAACCCATGTTCCCTGATCGTCAGATGTTGCGTTACAATAATAATAGTAATATCCTGTACGAACGTCAATATGAAGCATCATCTTTGGCGAAAATAAGTCACGCGTACGTGACAGCGGCCGATAACGGGTAGGCAAAGAGAAGTCACACGTACGTGACAGCGGCCGGCAAAGTGTTCAATGGTACAGTCGTAAGTAGAGGGGCTGGATTGCTGACGCTACCCAAAACTTACCATCTGTGTGCATCCGAAGACGTTCTTCAAACGTCCGTCCCAAAAAGTTTGCCTTGCACAACGTTGCAAGTGATGCATTATTTTTCGTAATGCATAATCGTTTTTATAACTCATTATCTGTAATAAGTAATGTAGATTCTCTTTAATGGAACGTTTTTTAGTACCCAGTATTTTTAATAAAATATTTTATTTTAAAAAAAAATGTTATATTGTCTTTTTACGGGTACAGATGCCCTTCGTTCTTTTTATTCCTCAATGTATTCACGCCGTGCATATTTAATAATAATGAAAAATGAATTAAAAGAAAAGAAAAAAAACATAAATAAATAAAGAAAACATGGTCATGGTTTTTTATCGACATGTTAGGATTACTTGTAAGTACGTCAATGTACATTGTAATTGACGCTGTACAGTGTGTTACAATAAAATTATGTTCACATTCCTAAAAAAATCATTGAAATGCGTTCATTTGACCGCCAACAACTAGCCAATAACCACTCAATCCCAAAAAAAAGTTTATCCGAATTTTTTGTCTTTATTCTCGAGTCGAAAAAAAAATGGTGACTATTCGGATTTTCATAATTAGGGTGTACAACGAATATGCATTAACGAAAAACATACTATCGATATCGTGGCTTTCCGGGGCATTGCGACGCTGAGCGTAAGTGTCGGCACTGTTGTCTCTTTGCCGTTTTTCTTGCTCCGACGCTCCCAGGAGTCGTTCGACCCAAGACGTATCGAGGGAACGTTTTTTTTTGAAGTGGCAATGTCGGTGCATTTCCTCGCTCTTGCCAGAGAAAAAAAATTGACACCGAAGAACAGATCCCATGTTAGGTTTTGGTACGAAAATTTTTTGACGTCGGTATATCAGCGAGACAGACACAAACGAAAAAACGGCGAAGCGAAGCCAGATGTCGATAGGCGGGAACACCCCATAATCGGTATTTGGAAGCGTAAAAGCCTCCGTGAAAGCGAAAAGTCGTTCAAACGGCGTCCATAAGACCTTTTCTTGCATGAAAATCTTTCTTCCTTACCCTGGTTTGTCACCTTACAAGCCAATTAACTAAATCTTCATTTCATTGCATTTTATTTTCATAATGACCATGCATCAATATTGAAAAATAATAAATACACATCGATAATCTTTCAACTATATCTCAAATTTAAACACCTAAATAGCAAACGGATTTTTAAATTGATCGTAAAATATAATCGTATAAATTGTAGAGTTAGTTGAATAGATATCGATATTGAAGCCTAGATTTTTTATCGTTCGCAAAAGAAAACCACGAATGAATCGAGGCATAACTTTTCCAGGTATCGGAAATACGTCGCAAAATGGCGGCATCGCTGTGTCAAAGGCTCGAGTGGTTTTCCGTACGAATAACGGAATTCCCAATACCATTCTACTGTAGCGTAAAATTCCACCATCCTCCGCTGCAAAGCTAAAGTCCGGGCACACTCCTTTCCCTTATTTTTTTATATGGGTGCCAGGCGCATCTGCACCGGGAAAAGAGTACACCCCCGGACCAAGCTGTTCGCCCGACCAGCCGCAGCCTTGCCCCTGGTAGAGTGGCGGTGTTCGCCCTCCACCGTGCGGAGTCCAATTCCCGAAATAAAACACACAAAATAGAACACCAAATTCTCGACCAACCTCGTTGAACAAATTTATTACTGTCCCAAAATATTGAACAGTTAAATTGTGACGGCTCGTCATTTCGCTCACCCACACACACAATTTCTCTCTCTCTCACACTCCCGCCCGCGGTCCAAGACGGACGACCCTCACTCCGCGTCACCACATGCACACTCTCACGCACACACGGTAAACAAAATATACAATAAAAACGCGCGACACATTCACACCGGTCGCGGCTACTCCATTCACCGCTAAAACAAAATATAACAAAAACAATACCAAAAATAATAAACTAATCGCGGATCACCCACTATAGTACACGCGCACGCACACAGGGGTTGACCGTCCTACCCGCGCAACCCCACGGATGACTCAACACGTCCCCGGGAATCGGAACATTAGATTTCATAAACGCGCGTCGGCCGAAATTCAAGAAACGTTCCCGGGGAACACCATACCCCACAAAATGACGCTGACTGATCCGGGAACAAAGTTCCCGGCAAAACCCACGGAACCGGTAAATAATTCGAAATCGGAGACCGCGTAGTCCAACCGCCGTCGCGGCGACTCATCCTGACACCCGGTAAAATCGCGTCACAGAGAGACACGATAAAATAACAATAATAACCAAAAATTCGTCCCGAGATGAAGAGAAAGTGAACAGCCAGACTCACCGGAACGACGGAGGTTCAATTAATTTCCTAGGCCTTGCCGAAAACGCCAAACTCCTGTCCTCGATCTCCGGTAATTCTTCCGGGACCCCAAAATCTTTCCAAAAAAACCCAAACTCTCGCCTCGGCGACTTCCCCGGAACAGCCCTGATATTAGCCCCGTCATTTGGCCCGAGGCCCTCAATCCCCACTTTCCTTTATCGCTCCATGTCGGGGGGCCCAGGCGACCAACTCTGACCCCCACGGCACCTACTCTCGGGGGTTTCGCAAGCGGGGTCGACGCAACGGAATTTTGGCGACGGTAGCGCTCGTCGCACGTCGACTCCTCGCTCTCTCCTGAACAATTCGGCCCCACCTTATATTAGGCGCTCTTTCTCCTCACATGGACAGTCCGGGACGTTCGGATCAAACTCCTCGTTCCGGAAAACTCTCGTCCTCCCGGGACGATTACAACCATGAAAATATGAAAATAAAAAACAAACAAAATCATTAAAAAACCGCTCAATTCCTTCCTAATAACCGTGGGCCTGCCGGTGTCGTCGTGGCGAGAGAATCAGCGAGTTTTTCACGCTACACTACATGCTACATACCATTCTTGTCTGTTTACGATTACAGAAGAAGATGCTCACCTTAAGCGCCCGGCGCTCGCAATTCTGCCGCGGTGAATCGCGTCGTTCGACGGCCCGACTTCTCTTTACGTCGCCGCGGCGAATACGAAGTAGCATCGACTTTACGAGACCCGTTGTTTCGACGAGTTACGAATTTTCCGATGAAAATTCCAGTTTTGTTCTGATAGAATCACGGTTTACACGTTCCGCGCCACGTGTAACACCGGTGACACGCGTCAAACTGGATTTTCAAGCCGCGTGTACCACCGGTAGTACACGCAGACATGTTCATTTAAGGCCAGAAAGCCCTTTAGAATTTTCAAAAAATCGATTTTCTCCTTATTACATATTTCGAAAGTATAATACCCGAAAAATATACTGGCCAAAGGAATATTGAATATTAGGGGAGTTATCCCATATAGTATAGAGCATGGGAGGGACAGCATGGATCATGTAGCGAGTCGGGCGCTCACACAGTGGGCCAAAAACCAAAAAACTCGATCGTAGATAGAAGGACTCGTTTGATCTTGACGAAATGATAACTACGGAGATTAACGGGGTCGCTGATCACAATTTTGATGTCAGAATTCTCAAAAACAAAATGGCGGATCCAAAATGGCAGAAGAATTTTCAAAAAACTTTATCGATTTGCTTCAAATTTGACTTATGGGAGTTTCCGGGGTCGCTGATTACGATTTTAATGTAAAAATTCTCAAAAACAAAATGGCGGAAGAATTTTTTTTAAAACTTTATCGATTTGCTTCAAATTTGACTTATGGAGGTTTTCGGGGTCGCTGATTACGATTTTGATGTCGAAATTCTCAAAATAAAAATGGTGAATTCAACATGTTTGATGAATTCCTGAAAAACTCCATTATTGTTACATTTTTAAAGAAAAAAACTTACATACTTGAAATTGACAAACCATTTATTTAATACAATCGTTTATTAATGAGCACGGTATCTCAGCATGTAAAAAAATATGTATAAATGGACTTATTTTACTGAGACTTCAGTCTGATTCTTCGCTGTCTTCAGAAGCTACATCCGAATCACTGGAATTAGTATCAGTTTCAACAGACTCAGCATTGCCGTATATTTCTGCCACATCATCGGAAGAGAATAACAATCGCATAGCTTTTGAAGATAGATTCTTATTTTTTTTCGGATAATTTTTTCCCATGCTGGTGATAAACGGATCTGACGTTACAAGGAGACCGTTAAAAATGTTAGTCATGGTCTTCTCTCTCGAACATTTTCGGAAAACGTTTTCCCGGTAATTCTTTATGTCCTTATTCCGGGCCTCTTGCGCATCCTCCAACATTTGCCCAATGGGCAACGGAGCCCACTCAACAATCAAATGACCGTGGATCAACACTTCGTGAATAGTCGTTGGCATGCAGAACCACGGGTACAGAGTCACAAACAATTCTGCAGTCTCTAAGCAGTATTGTTTGAAACTGCAAACATTTACAGCAAATCCGCTCGACATCACTTGCAATATCACGTGACATCGTTCCAACAAGCTTTCATCAACCCCCAAAATTCTAGCTGATACCGACGTATTTTCAAAAAATCTTCTCGCAGTATTGCCATCGTTACTACTCCCAAAACCAGCTTTTGGTTTGTCGACTTGTGGAGACAATTCTTTTTCTAACGCGTTTTGGATAACATTTTTTCGTTTTTTGACCAGTTCCTTATCTACAGTCTTGCGCGCCTGCAATTGTTGGTTCCCAGATTTGTAACCAATGTGTAAAAAACACTCGAAAAAACGAATCCATGCATGTAATGTTGAACACCCAAGGCCTAGTTGTGAGTTATCAACTTTTTTTGATTTCATTAATTTAATATTATTGAAATGCTTCGAATTCGCGCCACACAAGTAGCATCGCATTGATGAACTTGTTCCGGTAACAGAGTTGCATACTTTACCATCTATCATTGTGAAAAACAGTTTGTACTTCACAATGACCTCGGTACCATTGACACAAGTGTGAAAATCGTTGAGAGATTCAATTTGATCATTGACGTATTGTTGTTCTGCGAGAGTTGATTGAGATGTTTCCTTCATGAATTGTACTCGTATAGGCCGACAGAAGCGTGGAGATGACGGTCGCGGATTTTTCCACACGATTAAATTTTTGTTTTTCTCAACATCAGAACCAACCATTTGTAAAGGAACTAATGAAGTAAGAAAAATGTGTGCATCTGAACTTGCTTCGTCTTGAAACTTTTGCTTGTACTGACTCTGGCCAGAACTGCCATCACAGCCCCACTTACATATTAATGTGAGGTCACGGGCTGCCTGAGGGTCCAAGGAACCTAAAACTTCTTTTTGAAGCATTATTATTCTACTGCACGTGTGATCTAATAATGCCTGCAATTCAACTGAGGCCGAAGTCTCACTCACTAAGATACCCGATGGGTAGCAACGTGCCTTAGCTTCGGCAACTTCACTGTAAGATGGATAAGCTTTAAAGTTTTTTTTTTTTAAAGAATTTCGAATGTCCGTGTACCGCTGTTTTGTTAACTTTGCAGTAACAAGGTCCAGTAGCGCTTCATCACCTGTCATCTCACGTGCTTGTGAAGCTTGGGTGAGTTTTAAAGCCGCCTTATACTTTGACGCTCTCGTAAGAGACTTCGTTGTGATGTCGTTCAACACGCTTGCGGCATGAACTGCTCCAGATGGGCGTAGAAGCATTTGAGTAGCGAACGCCAATTTCTGGGTGCTATGCGCCGCACGTAAATCTGTAGCCCTCCTTCTTTTTGTCTGAACACTTGCATCCATGAAATCTGCCGAAGGTTGTCCTCGCTCTATGAATTCTTCGTTTTTTCCAATGTTTTTCGAAGAGTTCTGAAAAATAGAATGCCATTGTTTGAGTTGCTGTTTATGTTAAACAGGAATAGTGCATTATTCTGCTTGGAGACAAAGTAAGACTTCAAGTGGCGAGGCTTCAGCTGCGAGTTAGCCAAAAAAACCTCCAGGTCATAGCATGCAATAGCCTGCTGTAACGTAGAACTACGTCTACTTTAGAAAATATATACATATATGAAAGGTATCTAATGGTCATAAACACATATCTCTTTGTTTATTGTTTTTTTTTACCCTGTCTTCCTTCCCTTTATTTTTATCACATATTTTCGTGACATTCCTACCCCCTCTCCCCCTTTACCTCCTCCCCTCCCCCCGCCCATCACCCTCTTTATTTCCGTCTCACATTTTCGTGTTATCCTTACCCCCTCTCTCCCCACCCTCCCTTTTCCGCCCCTCTTCTCACGCCCTGTATTTTCGTAACATATTTTCGTTACATTTTTTCGTTACATCCCTATCCCCCCTATTACCCGCAAAAACCCGGAGAAAGACCCAGTTCTACGTCAAAAATAGACCTTTCTACTACAAGATTTGCCTTGCGTAGGTCATCTACTTTTTTAAAATTTCTCTGTGAAAAGATGCTCTTCAGCATTAAAAAGCATAGCAGAAGTCACTTTTGGGCGGAAAAAAGCATCAGTTTATATCAAATTCACGCAAAAATCAATCGTTTTGTAATGCTCACAGTAAAAGTCGTGGTTACATTCAACCATTCTTCATTTTTCTTGAAAAAAATATCACGTCGTCTATGTGCCTCCTGCCATTTTTTTCGCATTTTGCTCAGCATTTTTCTCACTTTTTCTTTTTCATTGTGGTCGAATGTAAAAGGATGCTTCGTTTTCTTTGAGACATGGATCTCTAAGGCCGAAAGCTTTGGGTTTATACTGGACCCAGATATGTTCGTGATAACTTCGAAAATTTGTGCGCGAGTGCACGAAAACGGTGCTGTGCTGGATCCTGTAATCAAATAAAAAATGAATTTCTTGATACGTTAGATGTATACTTTGAATCACTATTTTCCGAAACTAATACAAACTTGAAGCATCAAAACATTCTGAACATTGTTACTCAAATGTAAACTACAATTGGAATTCCACATATTTTTTGTACTTTTTTTTATATATTTTGGAATATTTTTATGTAATCATGTTATGAACTAATAATGCATCATGTTTTTTTTTTTTTTTTAAGACCCTGTGTGTTAAGTTTAATAGTGCAAGGGGCTGAGCAAAATAGTATGCACTATCCGACGGATGTTCCATTTACATCTGTAAGTGCGAGAGAGACAGAGATCTCTCACTTGCACTCACAGTCGCCAATGTAATCCATCGGATAGTACATACTTTTCTGCGAAGCCCAAAACAGGATTCATTAAATCGCCCGGGCACACAGTGGGCTAGATTTCAGCGACATGGGCACAAATAGGGAAATGCCCGTATTTAAAATCTGAAGAGTGATTCTTTAGTTTTCGAACTCGCTGATTTCGAATCTTGAAAAAGAATTTTGGAAAAACAAAATGGCAGACCGGAAGTGACTATTCTTGTTACTAAAAAGCATCCGATTTTGGGGAAAATCGCTCAATGTATGGTTTCGAGCTCACTGATTTCAAATCTAAAATAAAATTTTTGAAAAAACAAAACGGCGGACCAGAAGTGACTGCTTTTGTGACTAGCTGATTTCAAATCTGAAATAAAATGTTTGAGAAAAGAAAATGGTGGACCTGATGTATTGGTCGACACAACTCACGAACAATTGTTTAAAATGAGAAATTAATATTTCCTTATTTTAATAGTTCTGTACTCGAAATTTTGAATAAGAATTTGTAAATATAGATATATTGATTCGTAGGAGGAGGAAATTATTTACAATGCATTCAGAATGATTTCTTTTTATTTTATACAGTGAAAACATTGTTACATGAAAGTGAACAATGTGAATAATAAATAATATTTGTTAGTATGATTCTTTTCCTTCGTTAATAAAATGAGAATATCGTATTGATTATAATATAATATAGTAGTAGTAGTTATAATATAATCTAATAATCATACAAAGTGTTCAAAAAAGTATCGCATTGGATTATGACATTTGTCTATGTGTGTTATACATTTGCGTCATTTCAATATTAATGCTTAATAATTACTTACAACAATTGTCATTTACATTAATTAAGAAAACATTTTACTTACTTTGACGTGTATCCATTATGAACATTTGAATTTTCTCACTTTAAGGTAATGGGATACTGCTCAGTCGGTAACAGAAAACTGTAACCAATTGTTTGGGGCCCCAATTGTTTTGTCGAATAAAAGCCGGCCTTTACATCATGCACAATGTTCAGCCGCATGATGTAAGAACCGTTTATTCGACAGTACAATTGTGGCGACAAACAACGGGTTGCCGTGATTGCAGCTATCTCTCTCGCACTCGCCGATGTAGTCCCTCACCTTAACTTTCATATATACGCTGTGCTCTGAACTTCGCGAAGGTTTCCTTACAACTCACCCCTTTTAATGTAAAAGGATGCAGAACTGACCGAGTGTCACACAGCGAGAAATGAGGAGGGGCGGCTTGCCTCGAATATCCCCACCACTCGAGTCTGATGCTCGCATACTCTCTCCGCCCGCAGTACACAAACACAAGACAACAGTAGACTATACCATTAGTGTATGTCTCGTCAGTGTGGGGACGCACGACCCGAGGCGGGAGTGGGGAGAGCCGAGGGACAATGCCGCTTCTCTTCCGCTGGGCGACCCTCGGTCGAACGCACCAAACAGGCGCGCCGACTAACGTAGCGTTGCTACGTTTTATTATTCTATTTTGCTTCTCAAAGCCAAAGTGCATAAAAGGGCAAACCGAAACTTTGCATTTCGAATCGTAATAAGATTTCCAAGCCATTGCAATAAAAAGCAGCCCGGGCACTTGTGGGCGTTTTTGCTTTTTCACCTTTTAGTTTAGTCATTCTATTTACAAGCATGCTTGAAACGTACATTCTTAGCGCCCATTTAAATGTCATATATTGACGATTCTTTTCCAACTGAGCCACTTTTTTTTTCAACCCCCAACTTTTTTTTCATAATCTGCCAGTTTGAAATATTAGTCAAAAGGAACGTATTTGATTTTTTTAGATTTTTTTAGGTGTCCGTTCAGGATTTTCAATTTTTTATTACGATCACTGTACCTCAAAAAATATTCATCGAACAAAAAAAAACATGGGCCTAAACTTTTTTTATTTTTTCCGCTTTACCGGAAAAAAACAAAATCATAATTTTTTTGGATTGAGAAAAATAAAATTGGACAAATAAATGAGAAAAAAATTTTTTTAACCAAATAACACACCTTCGATTTCGGTAGAAATTTTACAGGATGTCTGTCATTCGGTAAAGTGTGTGCGTGAATTTTTCCAAAATGGTACCTGCAATGGTTACGATGAAAAAAAGTAAAAACCCTGCGAAATCTCATAATCGCATATATGCAGGGGGTATTTCGCAGGATTTTGATTCTTTTTCATCGTAACCATCGCAGATACCATTTTGGAAAAATTCACGCACACACTTTACCGAATGACAGACATCCTGTAAAATTCGTACCGAAATCGAAGTTGTGTTATTTGGTTAAAGAAATCATTTTCTCATTCATTTGCCAAATTTTAATTTTCTTAATTCAAAAAAATTATGATTTTGATTTTTTTCGATAAAGCGGAAAAAATGAAAAAAGTTTATCCTTATGTTTTTTTTTTGTTCGATGAATATTTTTTGAGGTACAGTGTTCGTAATGAAAAATTGAAAATCCTGAACGGACGCCTAAAAAAATCTAAAAAAAATCAAAGACGTTCCTTTTGACTAATATTTCAAACTGGTAGATTATGAAAAAAATTGGGGTTGAAAAAAAAGTGGCTCAGTTGAAAAAGAATCGTCCATATAACATTTCAAATAATTTGACCATGCAAAAATAATCTGTAAGCCTTTAACATTACCGTCGTTCAAACCGTTTTCAAATCGGCTGCGTAGAATAGAAAATATTTCTCTTCGCGCTAGTCGCAAATTTCGGACCGGAAAACTCCGCGCGCCTCGCTAGAAAAGGGCCAACTTCTGAATGTCGTCAGTGGCTGAATTCGAAAGCTGGAGACCTGTTATTTTAGCATCGAGTGTAGAAACATGTTTTCTATCGAATGCGAAAAAAAAAATTTCGGAAAATCGAAAATTCGTTTGTTTATTTTTGCCCATGTCGCTGAAATCTAGCCCACTGTGGAGCGCGCCCCTCGCCACTTGCCAAGCGAACGAGTGGAGCGCGCTCGCCCGAGTAACCTATGTTTGACGTGGAACCAACAAAAAAGTCGCAGCTAGGAGCCCCTGATCTCTTGTTATTTCGATTCATTTTGAGATTTCTTACATATTGCAGTGAAATTTACAGCGGGATCTAGTAGGTGTTTTGATATTTTTATGGTTTTTAATGAATTTTGACACGTACAAGAATTATTTTTGCGTACTTGGTTACACACAGTTTCTTACTATTAAGACAATTCAGGGAACCAATTATTATACTTATAAATGTTGCACGTACCTTCAGGATCAGCCGACATTTTACCAATTTGAATAAAACTACTATGAACAGAAGCTGCACACACTTAACTCGGATCGAATTTTTAAGTTAACTTTTGGACAGCACGCGGCACTCGGAGTGTAGTAACAGAGATGAGTAGGCCTACTCATCTCTGGTAGTAACTCTCGGATGATGTATCACGAAGTATTTAAGAAGTTACCTTCTTTACCACCCTGGGATAGTTGCAGAACTGGTGGTGAATAAGGGGGCGTCATAAAACGGCCTTGGAATGGAATTCCACCCAGTCTGGCAGCACTGGATAAAGCTAACTTTTCAGTGCCATCTGTTGAATAACTTGAGCGATCAATGCCATTCGAACTGAATGGGTAACTATTTTAATGTTTATGCCGTTATTAACGTGTGACAAATTACGCTGATAATCCTACAAACACGAGGAACTGTTCCTGAATCGATCGGGACATTGTTTGAGCAAATCCATTGAGAATTGTTTATTTTATTGAGCAAAAACGACATGAAGCTGACTTAGCAGCGCCATCTTTCAACTATAGCTCAAAGCGATTCGTGCCATTTGCACTGAACGGGAACTTGTTTTCTTTTTCTGCGAAGCCCGGGACCACCTGGCGGCAAGCCTTCGCGCCTGCCTCGTATGACACAATTCCGTTTTTGTGATTTTCTCGGAAAATAAGGTCCGATAAATTTTTCTATCGTTATATTCGTCAGGCGTCGGACACAGGCATCTGGACTTGCCGGAACAGCGTTTTCACCGTAAACAAACGGGTTTCATAAAGTGGTGGCGCCGGTGGCGCTGTCGGCGGCAGCGTCGTTGTGTGAGTGTGCGTTGGTGCGCGTCAGTGCGCGTCATACACAAGCTGTTAGTCGCACACAACGGAAGCATTCGCTGACGCACGTGACGAATACGTTTGTTATTGTTTTTGTAATTTTTTGTTCGAATCAATAAAGTTGAGTGAGGTGAATATATATAGAAACAATTTCGTGTCCCGTAATCGGAGAAGAAATGGAAGTAGTTAAAAAGGATATTGCTAAGAAGGAAGCAGAGGGTAAGCAAAGTTCAGATGTAAAGTTTGAGGTTATGTTCGTTACTTTGATGCTAAATAATTGGAAGAAATTTGTTTTTTCAAATGTATTTTTTGCCTTTTCATCCAATTATTATGAATAATCAACTGCAGTCCGTGAATCTTCGATAATTTGGATTCTTTTCTGATAGAATTACTTTAGTATTCAAATCATGATGGTGTATAGTTCTATAATTTTTTTTAACACAATTTCTCATTTTTTTCAGAGGTCAAAAATAAAGTCTATTGGAGATGCGCTGTTCCAGGGTGTAACTCGAATAAGGCAGTTCCGAAGCATGCATTTCCTAAGCATTCGTGGCGGAGTGAAGCTTGGAGAAAAGCAGTGGCAAATCCAGATCTTGATGGTCTGACTATTGAGCAGTTGTGTAACTATCGAGTTTGTCACCTTCATTTCTCAGAGGATGCCTACAATGTTACACCGGTTCGACGACATCTGGGAAAAACTGCAGTTCCAGAATTGTTTTTAAACCTAATTGATGCCGAGCGACCTGCGTTTGACAATCCGACTATCGACAATCCATTGGAAGAATGTGTCAATAGAGGAGTTTTGCCAGAAGTCATGGAGCACGTCTCGAGAAGTGCGAATCTTGCTGCCTCTCATACTCCTGACACGAGTAAGGAAATTGAAGACTCTCAGGGCTCTGACACGAATGCTGGAGCGATGCATTGTTCAACGCCCAAAACGTCGAAGGAACGACGACTTCTGGGAAAAATTACAAGGAAGAATAAATTGACACCAGTTGCTTCCAATTTGCATGGCATAGCTAAAAACTTGCTGAGACGACAAGCTAAGAGCGCCAAGAAATTGCAGGAATGCAGAGAGCGGCTTAGAAATGCTCAAAGCTTTTCAAGAACAGTGGAAATGGAGGAAATTAAGAGCCTTTCTAAAGAACAGAGAGCATTCATAGAAATGCATATTCGAAATGTTCATAAAAAAGCAAAGGCAGGTGAACCTTGTGAGCCATTCTGCCCCTTTCACTAATTTCATTAATTTCATTTGCCACCCAGCATGCATTTTCATTGATTTTTTGAATCACATTTCATTTGAGGTGGTAATTATAATTGTGAATGTTGTTTGCTGGAGTATACTCATAATTGTATACATATAATTCGAATTAGTTCCATGAAATTTGAAGGCGAGATATTTTTTTCATGAACTTGAAATTGAATTGTACATAAGTAACTTTTATTTATTTATTATTAGGCTCGAAGATTTACTTTGGACGACAAGGTCCTTGCTCTTGCCATTATGAAACAATCGGGACAATGCTACAGACTTCTCAGTAGAATTTTCATTTTGCCTACTCCAAGGTGCTTGAGAAGGTTCCTTCAAAAAATTTCCCTCAAACCTGGTGTCAACAAAATAATACTGGATCACCTGAAGGAACAGGGCAAAAACATGACAGAAGAGGATAAAATCTGTTATTTAAACTGGGATGAACTATCAACTGATGCTCAATTGTATTACGATGCTGTCCAAGACAAAATCGTTGGATTCGAAGACTGGGGTAATTGCAGGACCAGCAAGATAGCAGATCACGCTCTCGTGTTTGCCTTACGTGGAATTAAAAAAAACTGGGCCATTCCATTATCGTACAATTTCTGCAAGGGTAGCACGAGCCCTGATCAGCTTGTGAGATGCATTAAAGAAATTGTGAGAGCCGTAAAAAAAGCAGGATTCAAGATGGTTGCCTCTGTTTGTGACCAAGGCGCAACAAACGTGTCTTGTATCAAGAAGCTTCTAAAGGAGGAAAGGGACGCTTGCCAAAAGGAGAACCGTAAATTTGGTGAGTATTCCTATTCCATCATTAACTTTAATTATGGTTTGAGCTTAAATTAACCATTTTTGTTTTCCAGACGGTATGTTTCAATTAAGTGGGCAGAAGATCATTCCACTATATGATCCCACTCACTTAATAAAAGGAATCAGAAACAATCTTTTGACCAAGGAACTCGAACTATTATTGAAGGAACTAATTGCAGATGGGGAGAATCCATCGAAGCGAATCCAAGAATTCCTGTTATCGCCAAACTTGATCCAGGAAATTTCTGAAAAATCCGGAGAGGGCCCCAATGAAAACGAGCGATATACAGCAGATTGGGATACTTTAGAGCTAGGATACGATATGGCCAACAAAACCCTGTCATCTTTCGATAAACAGCTACCGAAGCTGACCGAAAATCACATCAGGAAAAAAAAAATAAGAAAAATGCGAGTAAATGATGCTGCTCGAGTCCTTAGTAGAACGATGTCCGCATTTATTCGATGGTTGACTTGTTTGTCAGGTTAGTTCATTCCTTTCATTTATTTAATGGGTTTAAATTTAAAAAAAAAAATTCTTTCTATTTATTCATTCATTTCTCATTTTTATTCATCATAAATTTGAAATTCCACAGGACCAGTCAAAACGATTGACGGAGAAAAATGTATGCCGATAAAGGAAGGCGTGGTTACAGCAGAAGTTGTCAAATTCTTCAATTATGCTTTCGATTCCGTGAACGGGAGCAAAACCATGTGCTCGAAAGAAAAGAATCTTTTGCGGAAGGAAGTGACTGCCAAAAGCTGCCACATAGAATATTGGAAGAATGCATCGAATTCCATGCTAAAACATTTGCAATTCTTGGATCCGAAGACGCGGAAACGGAAATCCGTGCCTTCTCTCAACAACTGGGCTTTAACGCTGAAAGGATTCAGGAAATTATGGACCCTGCTACTCAATCACGGATTCAAAGATTTTTCACCACGTTTCGTCAGCCAGGATTGGATTGAAAACTTTTTTGGAATGATTAGAAGCCAAGGAAACCGTATCAATCCAACATGCACGCAGTTCGAAGGCTCGTACAAATCATTGTTAATCAACAACTTAACATCGGCCGAGACGGTGAAAGGAAATTGCAAAGATGATGGCGCAGACGTTTTATTTTCTCTTCGGAAATTCGCTACCCTGGTTCAAGAGGCGGAAGACAAGGAAATCGCAGAAAAAGAAACAGAAACGACCAATGAAGAACAGGATTACCTTTTATTCCCTGCTACGGAGGAGACTCGCACGGGTACCCAAATTGAGAACAGCGCAGTCTTCGATAAATTCGTTCGCAAACTACAGTGTCGCGATTGTTGCATGTGCATGAAAAACCTTAAAGTTGTTTTTAAAGGGGATGCTTTCAGCACTCTTTTAAAAGAGGCTCATTCCTGTTTGGAGGGAAACATTCCTCTTTTTTGTTTTAAAAAAGACATTGTTGAAAAACTAAAATTGCCACTTAGAGTGGTGTTGGATTTAAGGTTCATCGACTGTGAAGCTCATTCAGAGCACGTGGCTGACCTTTTGGTAACGACAATTACCACCGAATACGTTTCGTGCTGGTGCAGGTTAATGAACCATTTTCTTAAAGGAAAGAATCCTGGATTCACTGCTCAGTCTTACTTGTCTCATCAAGCTATAAAACAATATAGAATGAAACTGCAAAAGAAAAATAGATAATTGTCTCGACTGTTCATCGATCAAACAAAATTTTGTACCTTTTTTTAAAAATAATAATAAATTATTCATCGAAAAGTTTGTATTACATCATTCAACCTGCCTTTACACACGAAAAAAAGGCACAGGTATTTGGCATATGGGAGAAAGAAATTGAAAAATGTTGGAAGTATGAGAGGTATGTAATTGATCATACTTGTCACATTTTTCAATCTTCTTTCTTCTATATGTCAATACTTGTAGCTTTTTTTCATAAATCGAATCCATCCATACGATTCAAAATTTCGCGGCATTAGGTCGCCATATTGGATTTTAGTTCCATATTACGGGTTTCATAATGTGAGGGCGCGCAAAAACGCTGTACCCGTACTTTAACATGGACGTGTCCGACGCCTGATATTCGTCTCCGACAAAAACTCCCGTATTGATTGAGCCCCATATCGATCGAATTCGGTTAATATTTCGAAAATTTCGGCTAATTGACGGTTAAATTTGTTTATTTATTTTTAAGTTAACGACGGTCCGACAAATTCTGGTTTTGGTCCGACAAATTCCGACAATTTACCGACAATCGTTTGCAATTTTTAGAAACTAAATCGGTTTAATCGATCGTAGCTAACTTCACGTAGGTCCCTCCATGCGTGTGTCGGACCGATATAGCGTCGCTCTATCTACTAGCAAAAATTCGAACGATATTTCTCGTGTCAAATCCTAGCACGGGACCTGCAGTCCCATAGAATTATTTCTTCTTTGTTACCACTCGTGCTTTCTTCTTTCCTCGTGCTTTGACCGCGCACGAGTTGTCGAGTTTCTCTAAAAGCCGCGTGGTTAAACCGCATCAAGGGAATAATACACTTTTCAACACCATTGTTCAACGATTTGAAGCGCAATGTTACTCGACGAAGTGTTGTCCGTCGTCGACAATCGCACGAAAAAATTGGAAAATTTTCTCAGGTAAATATTTTTTATCTGTCAGAATAAGACGTCGACATCTATCAACACCAGTGGTTGGGTTAGGAAGGACGAACCATTACTCGTTATTTCGCTTGCAAGTTACCTTTGATAAATAATAAAATTTCTCATAGATGTGATATGTAGATCATCGAAACTATCGGTTTTCCTCCGTGCTAGCGAATGTTTGTCCGACTTATTTGAGGTTAGTTTTCCCCCAACGACTCCCGAGTTTATCTGACGATGACTATTTATTCGCGTTCAATTATTAAATCGTGGCAAATCCCTAAAGATAAGATGTAATTGTGTTCTTACAACAATCCCCAGAGGATTACGAATTCCTCAAATAACACTCCTTGCCACCTCGACGTTGTTCGGTAGTATGGGTTAATGATGTAGAAAAGGTCTACATTTGGCACTGTTTTTTAAAATATTTATCAGACCAATTAATGTATCGTGGGGTCGGTTTGACTCTGGCAAAAATTCCTGGCATTTTCCGGCAGTTTATTTGCTTATTATTATTTTTATAACGCATGAATTCTGGAAACTTCATATTTTAAGATTTCATCGCAAAGTAGAAACCCTGAGCTTCATTCATGATTTTTTCTAGATTTTGAGAGTGGAATTTTCTTTTCTTTAAAAATCTTGGGTCGATTTTACCGCACAACACACTTTAGGAGTGCGAGAAACAATGATATACTAATCAGCTTAAATTGTTATAAAAAATGGAAACATTAAGAGGTTTGTTCTAGTCAATTGCAGTAAGATTAAGGAATTTTCATGTTTTTTTTTAGTCAGGTTGACACTATTTTAATACAATAAACTAGTATTAATTAGAAATATTAAGGTAGTTGTGTGAATTCGATCGTGGAAACATTTTCAATTTTGCGGAAACTATTGCCGTTGTCCTAAAACATGTTTTTTTGAAGTTCACTCACAGTGAGCGTGATATCTCTGGAACGGCCTCATTTGAAATAAAAAAACCAAAAAGATTGTGGTAGTATAATATTTAACGCAGTTTGTGAACATAAGTTTAACTGAATTTGGATTTTTTTTTAAATATCGATTTTTTTTTATAAACAAATCGAAAAAATAAAAATTTCTCTAAGCCCTCTGTTTACAAACTGCGTCTAATATTATAATACCAAAATCTTTTTGGTTTTTTTATTTCGGATAAGCCGTTCCAGAGATATCGACGTCACCACAAATAATCTTCAAACAAAAAAAAGATGATTTGTAACAGTGGCAATAGCTCCCCCCAACTTGACAATTTTTTCATGAGAAAACCCGAATAAGTACCTCGATATATGTTTTAATTAATCATGTATAGTGTCTTCCAATAAAATTATGTTAACACGGCTAAAGAAAACATCAAAGACCCTCAATTTTACCACAAACGATTGAATATAACCACTTAAAAACCGAAAATGACCATATCTAACCCACAAATATGATAGAAAAATAGCACAATTGATAGCCCGAATTAAACTCGTACCCACTGTGTAATCCACAAAAAAATTCCTCGCCGTTCCACTGGCGATCCTTCCAAAAGACATAAAATCTCCAACCGACCAATTTTTTCTTCACCCAGTGTTCAGAACGACGCAGCTCTGGACTTCAAGATTTCGAGCAAACGTCTCTACGATTTCACCAAAGAAGAGACCAAACGCAAGAACGATGGGCTTCCGGAGCTGGTCATACAAGATTTTGACGAGGAACAGATTTGGCAGCAACTGGAACTGCAGAACGAAGGAGAGCTTGCGCATTTCCTCACCGGAGTGTCCAAAGTCTTAGCCGGAAACAAAAAATTAGACTTGCCGATAAGTCTAACTAAAACGAAGGAGGAACTAGCCAACGACGCAGCATCGGACGTAGACGAACATGAGAAACACGAAAATCCAGATTTCTCGGACAGCGAAGACTCGATGGATCTCGATATGGACGTCGATGGAAAAATAAACAAAAAGAAAATGGAATATCGAAGAAAAATAAAAAATCCATCCGTCGTTGACGACAAATTTTTCAAACTCGAAGAACTCGACGAGTATTTGACGAAGGAGGACAAGAAAGAAACGCAGGATGACGTCAAAGACAACGAATCGGGCGATGACGAGGATTCCGTCGATCTTTTCGATCCGGTTTCGGACAACGACGATGACGATGACGACGACGACGACGAGAATGGCAAAATGATGAAATACGCGGATTTCTTCGACAGTCCAGACAGCGCGGACGAGGCTGAGAGACCGAAAAAACGTTCGAAACGTTCGTTCAGCGACAATGAGACGTCTAAGATCGATGATTACGAGACCGGTGACGCAAAATCACCGAAAATCGACAAACCCCATGAAAAACGGGTTAAATTCAATCTAACCAACGACTCCGACGAAACGGACAGTCTGGACAACCGTGGAGACGCTACGAAAGACGACAATAACGAATCTACGTTCGAAAAACGGGGAGAAAGATTGCAAAAGAGAATAAAAGAATTGGAAAACGGAGCCATTTCCGAAAAACCTTGGCCAATGAAGGGCGAAACCGCTGCACCTAACAGACCGCAAGGTTCCTTGCTCGAAGAATTTCTCGAATGTGACATAACTTCGAGACCAGCGCCTGTGATAACTCACGAAACGATGATCCAACTCGAAGATATTATCAAGCAACGTATAAAGGACAAAGCTTGGGACGATGTCGAGAAAAAATTCAAACCCGTGGAAACTCCGAAGGAATACAAAAAAAAATTGGTGATGGACCAGGAGAAGAGCAAAAAGAGTTTGGCACAGATTTACGAGGACGCGTATACCAAGCAGAAAGAAGCTTTGGATCCGGAGAATGAGGAACGACAGGAAGAGGAACCCAAGGAACACATCGCTATTCGCGGAATGATGAATTCTTTGTTTAGAAAGTTGGATGCTCTGTCCAATTTCCATTACACTCCGAAACAGGTGAGCCGGCGATATTATCTTATTATTTGCTTCGTTCGATTAACGGATTATTGCAACTATCGACAATCCGTCGTTTGATCTTTTTTTTTTCGGGAGAAAAAATCGGGAAATTTGGAATGAACTTATTATAATAATTAATATCAATTAATAAAAGATTTTATTAATCTTTTTTTTTGAAATGTATATACACATTTGTTTATTCATTAATAATAATAATAATATATTAGTTACTATAATTAATAATACATATATAATTATGATTAATATAATAATAATAATAATAATAATAATAATATATTAGCTACTATAATTAATAATAAATATATAATTATGATTAATATAATCATAATTATATATTTATTATTAATGAATATATCATATTTACATAATAATAATAATATAATTATATTATATATATTATTATTATTATTATAATTATTATAATTATATCATAATTATAGTATTATATTTATTATATGATTATGATTAATATAATCATAATTATATATTTATTATTCATTATAGTAGCTAATATATTATTATTATTATTATTATTTGCATTTTATAATTCAAATTTTATTTATTTCTCTGATTCTAATTTTTTTTCTTTGATTTTAACTTATCCACTTTTTCTCCATCAATTTCAGGCTCAACCGGAAGTCAAGATCGTCAGCAATGTGCCAGCCGTAACGATGGAAGAAGTTGCTCCGGTCGCAACTACGGACGCTACTCTTCTCGCTCCGGAGGAAATCAAAGGTATGTATTCCGTGACAAAAACACATTGTTTCGTGAAACGTTAGAATTTAACGTTACGATCGAATTTTCGCAGCCAAACCTCGCGGTGAACTCGTGGGACGAGCCGAGAGAACGACCACGGACATGAAACGCGACAGAAGAAAGAAGAAGGTGAAGCAACGGGTGCACCAAAAGACGGCGGACAAGAAGGAAAAATCCTTGGCGGAGAAATTGAAGACCGGCGGCAAGAAATACACGAAGGGCGAAGCCGCGTTGGTGATGAAAAAATTGACCAAAGATCGGAACATCGTCAAAATGGACGAGACGAGTAACAAAATAACGAAATCCTCGACCGCTTTCTTCGCTCAATTGCAGGATCAAGTTAAAAATTCGATCAAATCGAAAACCGGAAAACTTGTCAAGAAAAAAGACAAAAACGCGCTTTCCGCTGTCAAACTGAAACTATAAATTCTTGTATATGAAATCTTGTAAATCTGTAAATACGCGAATGAATAAGAAATTTTTTTGTTACAACGGCCGAGCTGAGTTGTTCATTTTGTATTTTTTTAAGGTGGTCACATCGCTTTCGGTAAGTAGATTTACCAAGAATTACGTGTAAATTGTTGGAAAATATTCTGCAGTACTTCACGGCTGAACGGAATTCGATGAAATTTTGTGGGTCTATGTAGAATCGATCCAGAACCAATCTTTATCTTGTTTTTATCAAGATCGCAAAAAAAACTTCGCGGATTTCTTTACGATAAAAAAAATCTTCTCCTGAATTTTTTTTTGGGAAAAACATGAGATATAGTTTGGTCCTTGATCGACTCTGCATAGATCTACTAAATTTCGTCGAATTCCGTTTAGGCTCGAATAAGTACTGCAGAATAATTTGCACGTAATTCTTGGTAAATCTAGTTACCGAAAACGATGTATGTCTTCACCTTAAATTCGTCATTCGGTTGGAAGGATTTTTTTTTTTATCAAAAGATCCACAGAATCATATTCATAACTCGTGTATTGATGGAAAATTTACATTTTTTTCTGTTTCGCTGATTTTCATCTTTGATAATATGCAGTGTATTTTTTTTTTGTTTTTGTGCTTTCGTAAGCACCTTGCGGAAACTCGATTATATGCCATTTGCGACATGGGACGACCATAATTCACAATTTTTTCTTTGTTTTTCTTCTTACTTTTCATATGTATAGATACAACTCTTTATTTTATGTATAATAACTGTATCATTGTTTGTTTTTTCCCCCCAACGAAATACGCTAGTTTCCATCGGTAACAAGGCATCGCGGTTTTTTTCGCAAGGTACCTTCAAACGGTTTACGGAAATTAGTCTAAAACAATTAGTCTAAAAAACAATTCGTCTAACAGTAATTCGTCTAATGACGATTCGTCTAACACGATTCATCTTAAACAATTCATCTGAAACAATTCGTCTAGTAACAATTCGTTTTATAACGATTCGTTATTCCTCAGAGAAAGAATGTTTCATTTTTGTGGAACCCTGGGAGTGTCACATGGATTTTTATTTAGGTTCTTCTTCAGGGTTATTTTCAGATCTCCTTTTCTTTATTACAAAATTATGTTTTTTTTTCTCTGTTTCGTTTAGACGAATTGTTATGAAACGAATTGTTTTAAAAGAATCTTCCGAGATAAATTGTTATTAGACGAATTATTTTAGTCTGATTGCTTTTCACGAATTGTTTTTTAGACGAACTGCTTTAGACTAATTGTTTTTTAGACGAACTCCTTTAGACGAATTTTCCGCAAATCCATTAAAACACCGAAAGAAACGCTATTAAAAAAACGTACAAATGCAACGTATCAGGCATAATTCGAATCATCTTTAAAATTACAATTTATGAGACGGTAACGTTTATCCATATTCGTCGATTCTTCTTCGGAAATAATTCTAAAAACGTTGTGTCGAACGGACGATCCAAACGCGATGGGTTACACAACAATTTGCGTATCAACGTTCGTCGTGCTATTTTTCACGTCTTAGTCGGGGGTTTGATTGATGATTGCACTGTTTATAATTACAAAGATTCGTCGCTTCTCGTCACTCCGTTCGTTTAAAAATTAATTACGCTACACTCAAATACCTAATAATTAAGCTTGTATTAAATTCACGACGATCGGCGAGTAGATTTTCCATTATTTTTTTTCTAAGAAATTTTTATGTTTAAAAAATATGTTTTCCATATTCTTGTGATTACGATTTTCGAGCTAACTTCACGTACTTCGAATTAATCGATCTACCGGTCGTTCGATTGAACAAAACGAAACCTCGGATTCCAAACCGTTAAAAATAAACGACGAAGACGAAATAATTCTAAACGTGCTCTCGTACAAGCACATTCTCGAAAAACCTTTGCTAAGACAAATTTTCACACGTAGGCGCAAGCGTTCGATCAGCGTCGCCTAAATCTATAATTGTAATTCGATTAAAATTCGGTTACAACTAAAAAAAAAAAAATATATATATATCATCATCATTAACTCACTCTATCTTAATATTTTTGTCGAACGTTCGCACGTCGTTCGTGAAACTTCGTTAAATTTCAAAATTTTCTCCTTCGTTTCTATTAAAAAAAAAAAAAAGGAGAAGACAAAACGATTTACCCGTTAGATTCATAAATCTATCCATGCGTGAGTATTTTCGATCGGATCGTAAATACGAATTGCGTGTGCGCGATTCAGCGTTCGTCGTGTGAATTGTAAAAAACGAATTAAACGACGTTGTTGCGCTCGTAAACGCGCTGGAAAATTTCGCGGAATGCACGACGATGCGTTTTGTAAAGATAAAAGATCGTTTCGGAGCTGATCCGTGGCTGATCAAGCCGGGTGGAAAACCTGGTGCAAGACTGTTAGGAAATTAGTGTGTATTAGGATGGACCTAAATAGAGGTGTTGACGAATTTCGACGAGTGCACCCACCAGATAGTTTCGAAACGAATGAAAAAAAAAAATGTGCAAAACCCCATCACTGTAGTCCAATGCGAAGACGTTCCTGTAAGCTCGTTTTCTTTCCCATTTGTATAACATGGAATTTTCAGACTAATTCAGTCATTATTTTTTGCAAGTGCTCCTAAGCATTGAAAAAAATATATTATTCATATAAATTTATTCTTAATTGGTATATCTTCGTGTAAAATTTTTTACAAGGCGTTATGACAATCCCTTACGCTCCCAACCCTCCTTCTATTATACACGACGGCAAATTGATACAGGCGAGGTCTTGTAAAAAAAATTGTACGATTAGTTATACCCATTGACAATGGATTTATGTGAATAAAGAATTTTTTCCGTCCTCAGGGACAACTCGAAAAAATAATTACTGAATTAATCTGAAAATCTCATTTTATTCAAATGGGAAACAAAACGAGCTTACAGGCACGTCTTCTCATTGGACTAAAGTGGTGGGGTTTTGCACATATTTTTATTTATTTATTTAGAACCTATCTGCGGGGTAAACTTGTCAAAATTCGTCGACACCCCTATCAACGTCCACCCTAGTGTGTATGTATGGTTTTTTTTTCGCGCGTGTGTGCGTGCTTCTGGGGTATAATTTTCGCGAAAGTTACGGCAAATTCGCTAAACGCGAAATATGACGATACATCGCGATACGCGACGAAATTTCGTAACTTTTGCGCATTGTTTTCGTCGTTCTTTAGAAATTTATTCTACAATTCGAGTCAAATCTACTCGAAATTCGTGTTGAACATGTTTAGTTCTTCGAATCCGGTCGCTCCGCCTTGGTCCAACATTTGAAACATGTCGGAAAGTTCTTGGGGCTGCGGACCGCCCTGGGCCGGATGTCCCGACTGCGGTTGCTGACCCGATACTTGATTGTTCGATTGACCACCGTCTTGTTGGGGTGCTTGATGTTGCTGGCCTTGCCATGCCCACATACCTGGAAATATTCATTCGTTATCATTCACAATTCGGTCTGATAAGCACGATATGGCACGATATTCCATACGAATAAAACCCCCTTTTCAGTAGATGTTTTTTTATTTCCTCGAAATTAAAAGGAGTTGAAGTATGACGAGATATAGTGATTGACTTCAAATCTGAGGCCTCTAGGTTTATTTCTCACCATACTCCTGTATTTGGTATTTTTACTAGTTTCGAAGGTTTCGAGGCGTTGTGAGTCTTTATTTCTGAATTAAATTGATGTTGTCACGAGTGTTTTGGAAAGGAATATTTCCGTTCTTTCAGATAAAATTATGAGACCTCAGTATCAAATTTTTTTTCTTATGATTTGAGGCAAAAAAAACATAAAAAACTTCATATCTCGAAAAGAGCTATTTTTGTTTTGGTCCCAATTTTTTGTAATCTTCCCATGATAATTCTGAAGCTACTGTATAAATTTCGTGATGGAACTCATAAATTTCTGGGTACCATAAATTCCGTAATCAGAAATACGGATATTTCGGATTTTTCATAATATTCCCGAATTTCCGGGTACCGTGAATTTCTGAATTTCATCACGAAATTTATACGGTAGTTTCAGAATAATCATGGGAAGATTACAAAAAATTGGGACCAAAACAAAAATAGCTCGTTCATAAGAAAAAAAATCAAAATAAAAAAATTCGCCAACAAATATTGATGCTGCATTTGTAACGTATACAATTTTTTTATTTTTTTTCTCCAATAGTTTTGAAGCTCCATCTTGCAATAGCGTTTGAAAATGTCCTTATAATTCACAAGAATTTTGTGAATTTTTTCAGGCGAAAAAAAAACCGGAAATTCTTTTTTTTTTTTTATTTAGAAAAAGAAATCTCTAAAAATATATATTTTTTAAAATTTGAAATAAGTTGGGCAGGTTTTTTTCGATGAGTACTTTCGAATAAAAAATGATGAAAACGATCTAAAAAATGATCGCCAGAACTTGACTTGTCATGGAATGCCCCATATGCATAATATATTTAAATAATCACAATATATTATTATTACATATTAATATATTAATCTTCATGGGACTATAACTCTGCTATAAATCCACAAAAATACTAAAATTAAATATTGATAACCAAAAATAAATATCGAATAATTTTTATGAAGAATCCAGGGATAATGAAAGAATTGATGAATCAAGGATAGTACAAGGTCGAAGCATGAACCGTTAGTTAGATCTAATGCGCAACACATTTGTACTATTATTGGCTGGAAAGAACGCTCGACTCACCCGGATTATTAGGCACCGTCGTCACCGAATGATATTGCGACGCCGAGGTTCTGGCTTCGCTACTGAGTTGCGTGTACGTAGGTCCGCTCGGCGATCTCGATGGACTCAATTGACTGTACTGATACCCTTCTGTAACCGGCTGCGCAACCAACGAACAAATTTCACATTTAACATAAACTCGTCACGCGATCAAATGTTTTTTTTTTCAAATTTTTAAATATATCGCAATCATCCTGGAATAAGAATAAAACTGAAAAAAATTGCGATTTGTTAATAAGTTGTTGGCTCGAGTTGCAGAAGTGGTCTACTTTGTCCGTGGAAGACGGACAAATTGCATTGAGGTCTTACTGGACGGATAATCGGGCAAAAAGTTAGTACAAAACCGGCGAATCGTGGATTGGCTATTCTGGATCATGCCGTACATGTTTGGCCTTACAAATAGCTAAAGTGATGTTAAATTAACACTCAGAAATATTAATTATCTACTTTTAATAAGAATTTAAGTCAAATTCGACGATATTGGCGTGTGGTTGACTGACGTTTTGTCAATTACTGTACAACGGAAATAACCATCTTCACGCGCTACAATGAGCAACACCGCTATATCTATATATACGTTTTCGGACTAATGTTTCAACTGTTTCAGGCAATTTTTCTCATTACTTTAATTAATTTCTTGACAATTACTCAGACGATTAATTTGAAACTAAGCATAATCCATCTGTCGATCTTGAATCTTGATGATATAATATTTTCAAAATTTTCTGACATTTAGTTACATTCGTTTTGCAGTCATTAACGTCTGCAGAAGCGGTTTTCCCATAAGAGACCGTGTTGAATTCACAAATTTATAACCCCTAAACCATTTAGTGAAAAAATCTGAAATAATTCATGGATTATTATTCAATCAAAGACTATCATTCCTCAAATTTTCAAGAATTTCTGACATTTATTAGTAACCATCCAGTGATACCTTAAGGCGACTAGGCGTCAAAAACTTTCGGAATTGTCCGTTTTTTCGTTTTTGCGTATTTTGTTACAATCTCTTCCGAATATTTTAGTGCAAAGCAGACTGAAAAATTCGCAGAATGCAGCTCAGGAAAGAACAAATACTCCGTACGTGGCTGGCACGCCACGGCTGCGCCAGAACTTTGAACGCGTTTTTTCTCGAAACAGCATTTTGTACTAGTTTTATCGCGATAACTCAAGAACGATTAAAGATATCATCATAATTTTTTGTTCAAATAAAGCTATCAACGTTCTTTACAAAGTAAACCTATATTTATGTAAAAAAATTAATTTATTGTCATTGTTATTACAAAAAATGTCATCAGTTTTTCGATTTTTTTTCGAATTTTCGCCGGCATTTTCGTAGTTTTAATGATTTTTCAAAAATGTTAGGTTCAATCTGTGGAGAAACATCTCCCGAAGATAATAGCTTTTCAAAAATTGCCATAACTAGAATGGGCCGCTCGAAATCGTGGTAAAACGGCAGCATTGCGTGAAACGCGTGGCCATCTCTATCCGTCCCCGTTTCTCCCTTGAATATTTATATTTTTTAAGTTACAACTGCCGAATTTAGCAGCTGAAATGTCAATAAAAACATTGCTAAAAAGAAAAATTTGTCCGTTGTTTCGTTTCTTCGAAAATGCCATTTGAATTTTCTCGCATTTTTGGCCTGTTTTCGCTGCCTTGATCCCCTTAAACTCGCCCTCGGTCCAAACGATGTTCAGTGTGTTCCAAAGCAGAGGTAGCCAAATAAATGGAAGACAAACTTTAAACGCGATTTGCCAAAAATCGCAATTTTTTAGTTGTACCCAGGATTGGTGCGATATTTCTAGCAAACGTTTTTTTTTTTCATTTTTATGACAAGAAAAAAGATGTTTTTTCTTCAGTTACCTGCCGACCGATCGCCCACGCCTGTTGTACAGGTGTAGGCGACGTGTTCGCAGGTTTTTGCATTCTATTGAGGACCGAAGACGAAGCGTTTTGCTGCCCCGGCGATCCGTAAGCTATAGGCGATTGCGTAGCCTCGTAACCCTGATAAACGTTTTGGGTGCTCGCCGGTCGAGGTTGTTGCGGACCCGCGGTCGCTACAGCTCCCGGATGTTGCATCATGTGATGCGTAGGATACATCGTTTCCCGGGCCGGATGTCTCTGAAGCGAATAATCCAAACCCGGTTGACCGTAAGCCGGCACGGCTTCGGTCTCGATTTGCGTCTCACCGCCACCGTGAATTGATCTGAACGAAAAATAAATTATATTTAATTTAATAATAGGAATTAATCATCGATTTCTTCGATTAATTATAAGATATTCATCTTTCAATCATATTGGATGAATATCCATATATTGATACATTATACGATATATTATATTAATTTAATAATTAGAAAAAATGTATGAATCTTATATTTTTTATGTTACTCATTAATTAATAGGTCCATGATCTATTAATTAATATTATATTTATTATTTATTATTTTTGTTTTATTTATTTATATTATATTATATTTTTTATTATTATTGTAGGTATTTGATAAATTTGAAATTTTCTTTTTCAATCAAATTTTATTTATCAATAATAAAATTAATAAAATTATTTTGTTGCTAAACTTTTCATCAATTAGAGGGTCGCCTCCTATATTTGGGGTTTAAGATAAAATGATTTTCAATTTATTATATAAATTGAAATAATAATGTAATTATAATTATAATCTTAATTGTATTATCAATTATTACATTTATATTTTTTATGTTACTCATTGATTAATGTCTATTATAATAATATTTATTGAATTTAAAATTTTCTTTTCAAATAAAGATTTATTCATTAATAATAAAATTGATAAAATTATTTTATTACTAAAGTTTTTATCAATTAGAGGGTCGCCCCCTATATTGGGGTTTATAATAAAATGATTTTCAATTTATTATATGAATTGAAATAATATTATAATTATAATTATAATCTTAATTGTATTATCAATTATGACATTCATATTCTATACTCGAATTTGGTTTTCTATCGTAAGTCAATTTAAAATGAATTAAAAATTATCATTAATTATCAAATTAAAAAATATTAATACAAATTGTAAATGAGTTTAAAAAAATCAGGAAAATCGAAAATCTTTCGGTAATCAGATTTTTTTTTTCGTTCGCTTGTGCGCTCTTACTTGGCAGTGGTGTTTGTGCAGACGATGTACTCAATTTCCGAGGTGCACGGATTTGAAAATGCAAAAGCCGACGTTCTGAGCCACACCCAGTCGCGATTTTTTGCTCTGAATCGATACACCACCGAGATCACTTGTCCTTTCAGCTTCAACACTGTACGAATTTCGAATGACATTGAAATTATTGCCCAACTTTTCACCCTTAATCGGGCACTTAGCGTCCAGAGAAGCTCACGACATTTTTCTCTTTGACTTTTTTTAATGCTTGAAAGAATAATAAAAATAATTCGAGTTTTTTCATAGTTTGAGAAACCTTTTTTTTCTTACAATTTCCATCTTCAACTTGAAAGTATATATAATTTTTTAAACGGGCACTATCGCGACGATCTTGAATTTATTTATACTTTATTATAGTACAGACTTAAAATATGTTGAAACAAATTTAAAATTGAAAAAACTTTATTAATATTTGTGTAAAACAAAAAACTCCCGTCACAATTTTTTTAGTCGTGTAAAAATTTGATTATTTCCGAGAGAAAAATCCAATCGTTCGTAATTTTCCAAGAGTCCGAAAATACCCTGTCGTTTATTACATCCAAAATGACGAAGACTGATTCAAAGCACAACTTCTAGCACTCGAATCCAAAAGACCCCCTGGTACCGTTGTAAAATTCTACTAAAGTCTGTCGAAGAATGTCTTCGCAATGTTTGTTTTACATTTTTCCCAGATGCGTGAGGAAATAAATAATTTCGAAGTTTCGACTTAAAAAAAAACACACACACACACACGAAGAAATAAATAAATAAAAAACGGAAGCAGAGTCTTTACCTTGCTCGAAACTCTCCTGCATGTGCGGAAGATCCTCATCGTGAAAGAAATCGTAGCAAACGTGTTCGAGAAGATCGGACGGTGTGTATCCGAGAATTCCGCCTACGCGGGGATCCACGAAGGTAAAAGTGCCGTCCGTCGAGTGGCGTGTGACAAATTCTAATTGATAAAAACGTACAAAAATTGAACGTTAAAAATAATTATAACGATTTGTTAAGCGATTAAACGTCCCGCACCACGGTTCGAGAGTGGGACGAAGGTGTATTTTTCGTAATTTTTTGTAAGCAAACGATAAATTGAAATTTTTTTCATCAATTCTCGTGGTCAATTTATACATATTAGGGTGGTTCTTGTTTGTGTAATTTTTTAAATGTGATTGGGGTTAATCAATGGCAGAAAAAATAAAATTTTTGAACCTAATTCGAACCCCTTGGTCCAACTCCTTCACCGCTCGAGAAGCAGGTGAAGTTTCCCGTTTAAAATACACGCAATTTTTCTCCATCCCGGTAATTATATCGGTGGGAGGACTAATTATTCTTGAAAAAATTAAATACTATATGGAATTCACGGGTATAAACCCTACTTTCAGGGAAAAAAATTGAACACGTGTGTGGGTTATTTTTATATTTTTCTCTCTTTTTTAAATAAAAAATTGATGAATCTGCATAAAACCTAAGCCAAGTGGGACTGAATTAACGTAAAACGTTCGAATCAACCATCCCGAACGATCACGTTGGACCAAGAGGTTCAAACTAGGCTCAACATTTTTTTTTCCATTGATTGACACCACTCTCCAATCACATTTCAAAAATGACCCAAATAAGAACCACCCTAATACATATAGAAGAGTGTATAAAAAATTATTCGTTCCAATATACAGCACTGTTTTCGGTATACGCTCCCTCCAAAAGTGCATTCCGGCAAAATTGTTGCTCGGCGGTTGACAACGATCAACCCATACATTTGAAAAATAAAAAAATATATATATTCAGAAACTAGACACTCAGGTTAACATCACCACGTAGGAAAAAATCGATATCACAAAAAAACAAAAAAAATGGCGGACCAGCGAATTATTTTTTTCCAAATTCAACGAAATTTTTTCATTGTTTATATTTAAAAAAAAAATAGAAGGGGACCTTTTATAAAAAAAAACGCTACGTGGCGACGTAGAGACTGGCTTTCCGAACAATTCAAGACTTGGCCCATACAAATTGGATGTAAAGTTTTTCAAATATGTTGTCAATCACATCCAAAAAAGTAGTTCCAAGAAAAACGCGTTCAAACTTTTGCCCTGCGCAGTCGCTCGCTCAAAACCGTTCCACAAAAAATCCTTTATCTCCGTCAATTTCACAAATTTCTTCGATAAATTTTGTGACAACATTCTCAACACATGTATTTTTCAGAAATTGTCAGAAAAAAAAAATACGAAAAAAAAAAAAAAATTTGAACCGTGTTGCGGGGACTCGATGTGATGATCGGTCGTTATTCGACGCGATGTGAATCTCACCGTTACTACTTGACGCGGCCAAATCGTTGGTATTCGCCGTACTGGTGACTTGCAGCCGTCCGATCGCGACTAAGCAGCAATGCGTGGCTACGTTTTCGTCGGTCGGAACCCCATCAGGTCCGGTGTGAACTCCACCGGGGCCTCTGTCGCCTAATCCCACACCTGGTACACATTGGGGAACATAATCACCTACAGCGTAAAATGCCCAATTAGTCCACTGTTCCCCGCGTGGCGGTTATTATAATTTATTCTTCAAGTTTCTTCATATTCAATTATAGGAAAAAAAAAATACTGTAGCACGGTTACCAGCCAAATATCTATCTAAAGAAAAAAATCACTGTGCCTTGAAATATTAGGTTGGGTCGATAAGTGGATGGGGGGGTCAACATTTTGAATGGAATAAATGTAGAACGGCCGGTATTAAGAAAAGAAAAAAAAAGAACCGAAATGTGAAACACCAAAAGATTCGTTATTTGAAATTTTTTTTTTTCGACGGACGATGTCGTGGAATCTTTTTTTTTATATCGAAGCATGTTTATTCGTGTGGACTTTCAGTCGAAATTATTTGTTTAGAGGATCTACGTTTGGAAAGAATATTTAAATGGATTTGAATAATTAAAAAAGTTGATATTTTCGAGGTAAATAATTGTGAACAGCTAATATTTCGAATATCGAACATGGCAAAAAATCATTTGGCGAGAATTGAAATTTCGAAGGGGCAAAATGACGAGAATAAAAATGTCGAACATGTAAATGCCGAACATCAAAATGTCGAATCGAAGAATGGAACCAGAGCTAAACATTACATTTCAATAGTCGTTCGTCTTTCTTGCCTCTCGCTAATTCGATCACTCGTTGAAATAGTCTGTCGCAATATGAAATTCGATATTATGAGCGGTTTTTATATTTACTAATTTATCCATGAAAATTCGACCAAAACGTGTTCGATATTCAAGTTCATTCGAAATATCGCCTGTCGCAATTGTGCACGCTCGAATTTTTTTTGTTCGATATAAATTTTGCTTCGAAATTTTGATGTTCGTGATTTTTATTTTCGACTTTAAAGACGTTCAAATAAATTGCTATCCTTAATTCGAATGTTCGACTATTTCCGTTTCGAAATACCGGCGGTTCTACATTTATTCCATTCTAAATTTTGACCCCCACCCCAATAAGTTCGTAGCGTTTTTCATAATTCATATGATTTAATAATTATGAATCATAACCATCATCACCATCACCACCATTACCATCATCATCATCATCATCATCATCATTATCATTATGTTTTCATAATTGATTAATTTATTATTATAACCATTGATTTTTGTTTAAATAAAAGTCTTCGATAAAAACGCTACAACCTCATTCCCCAAACCAATAAATAAACTGAAGCTTGAAATCATGCAGTCGTCGTTTAAAAAATAATTCGAATGAAATTTTAAAAAAAACGTCGGTAACGTAACAAACGAAAACAAAAAAAAAACAAAAAATGCCAATTGGAACAATGGAATATCGAGACCCATACCGAACTCACCGGTGGGGGGCCAATTTTTTATGTACCCCGTGCAGTGAACCACGGCGTAACTCTGTCCGTCCCTTCCCGGTGGTCCCAGCGAGTTTCTTTGCTTCATCCGATGAAGACCTTGAGCCGCTGCCATGTCACCGGAGGTCTGGAGGCTGCCGACCTTCATGCGACAGATGAAACCTCTTCTGGAACCCATGCTCAACCGTACGGAAGCTAAACAATCGCGTAACGTCGATTAATTAACAAATCAAAAAAAGAAAAACCAGTTGTGACATCACAAAATAAATTGGCTTTAAAATCAATAAATTTTCTAAATCTTCAATTTTAACGAGATATAAATTACTTCCGGTCCAGGGTTTTTGTGAATAATTAAACCCTCCGTGGTTGCACATTTTTAAAAATAACGCGCTGGTCACACGGGGTCGCGATGCCCCCAGCCATGTTTAAACGATTGTCGCGTTGCCAGTATCGTTCCGAACGACTCATAAAAATTCGGGATATTACTTTGAACCTTTCAGAGTGAGAATATCATGGCGAAATTTTTTCATCAAATTTTCAAAATGGCGAAAAAAAATTAGCAAGCGGGCAATGTGTGAAAAAATCCTTTTTTACTTGAAAAATCATAACTCTGTCAATTACCAATATATTTTTATAAAATTTTAGGGTGATACTCTTGAGATATCATACTTTACGGGAAAAAATAGCTCCATAGTGGGTGTTTTAAAAAAGGTATTTATTTTGATATCTTAAGAGGGTCCATTTCGGAGAAAATAAAGTACGATAATCATGAAAAACGTGCGATTCATTATAAAAATTGGTTCGAAAAATGAGTAATAATTGTGTATGTATACAAAATTTATTGTTTCCCACCACAGTTAACACAGCCAAACATTATGTGCTCGAAAATTTTATTGTATGTTATTTTTTACCAGAATTTCGGAGTAAGCACACATATCGACTTGATAAAAAAACTTTAACGTTTCACATAGGCATGAAGTAATCCCAAGGAGAAAATTTTTTTTTTTTAAATATAACTTTCCACCAAATAATAACGTAGTGATCACACAGAGGATCAATCAGACCTCAGCGCAATTTTCTCGCCAATAACTTCTAGTTATTCTAGTTTGAAGTTGCGCTTGGGGTCTTCTCGACCCCCGGCGACCAAGGAGGGTTAATGAAAAACCATCGAATCAAGGAACGAATGAAAAATTAGATCGAAACAAAAATCATTAAAACAACGTCGATGAAAGTAACTTACACTGATGACCCTCTTTTTTAACGGTTCCCGTTTTGAGATCGAGCACTCTTCCACCGTGTTGCGGCTCGGCGGCGCTCAATTGTTCACGAACTTTTTCGTTGTCGTCCGGATGTACCTGCGAGTACAAAGTTGTTCCGTACCAATCGCTCTGCGAATAATTGAGCACGGGAGCGACCGAATCGGATACGTAAATTATTCGTCCGGTGTCGCAACTAACGACGAAGAGAAATCCATCGGCAGCTTCGAGAATGAGATGTTTGAGTTCTTGATCGGTGAGGAAAGACGGTTTGTAGGTTCCGTCGCCGCTGGTGTTACCCGTTCCTGTCAGAAACCACAGCGTGTGCCGATTAAACGATCACGGAGGTATAAAAAAAAAAAAAAAAACCGAAAAAAAGCAAGCAGCAAAGAGAAAAAAAGAGGCGGGGGGAGGGATTAACGGTCAACCATTGCGAAAAGTAAGGAGCGCCCGAGGCTGAGAAGTCCGGTAACCGAAAATGAACGCGGGGGCACATCGACGTCCACCGTGGGGTGAACTATCGAGGTGCAAGATCGGAATTGCAAAGCGAACGAAGAATTCTGGGAGGCGGTTGAAGCTCTCGAACAAACCAGCGATCCGATCTTCGATCCGATATCCCCCCCCCTCCCCCTTCGAGATTCCGGGAAGAGAAACTTTAACGACTTCCCGAAGAAATCTGTGCGAAGAAAGACACATATTTTTACGTCGTTGTCCCTTAGATCTTAGGATCTTCGTTAAGGGAGACGCAGTTGGAAATATTAAAAAATCAATTTTTCGTTTATACAACGAAAAATTGAAATATTAGAAGCTGATAATGATGCGAAGGGTACATTTTATGGCTCTGGCATGGATGACTCCATGTAAGTTGAAACATTTTTTTTTTTTAACGATTTTTGAAACTGAATGCGTTTTTCTCAAAACTGTGGTTTCGAAGTCGGTGAGCACGATTTCTTAAAAACGGGACAACCGATCGGTCTGCGATTTTAACACAATCTTCTCAGATATATTCTTCAGGTATTGATCGAAGGAATAAGAATTTCGATAATTATTTCTATTTTTTTTTTAATAATTCAACGAAAAAAGTTTGGTCGAAAATTGGAATTTTTTTCTTTTTGGAGCCGCCATTTTGTCAAAAATTGAAATTTTGACTATTCCTTCGATCAATACCTAGATTTATCTATCCGCTAATAGAATCTTTTTAGTTTTTTTTATTTTAGATAATCCAAACCGGAGATATCGTGCTCACCGCCAGACACCTTTTTTTGGAGGACCTCCGGGAGATCGTCTACAGGAGCAGAATAAGTCAATATTCTTGAAAATAAAAAATGCTAATATAAAGTTAAAAGCTACCACTGCATTTATCCACACTCCTTGTATTTGTCAAATAAAAACCCTTATCAGAAAAAAATCGTAAAAAATTACGTTTTTTTACCCTTGCAACAGCGTATAACCCCTTAACGCCATTAAAAATATAATTTTTTCCAATCCGTATATCACCGCAAAAGAAAAATAATTTCCATTTCAATCACAGACCGTAGAATCATACAATTGTCACGAGTTCTCCGAAATAAATACCGAAAAACTGCCCGGATTTCGTCAAAAGGGTTTTCCCGAGAAATTTCGGAAAAACTTTATCCCGAAGAGGGAAAAATAATAATAATAATGGCAGGCATCCGTCGAAAAGGACGATCAAAGTCTCTCGTAAATCGACGTAATTTTTTTTCTTCTCATTCATTGAGCGATGATCGGTTGCGAGGATGAATCCTCCTTCCGCGAGCGTTCGTTCGATTGTCGAACGGTGCATGCGGTGGGTGTACGAGCGTAACCCCGAGAATCCCCCATAGTTACTCGCGACATTCTCTCTTTCTCTCGTCGGTCAGCGGGCGGAAGAAGAAAAAGAGAAAGAACGAAGAAACAAAAAAAAAAAAAAAAAAAATATAGAAAAAAAGACGTTATCTTCGTCTTCGTTCCTTCTTCTTCGGCTACTCTTTCCCGGAGCAATTTGTATTCAGTTGCCAGCTTGTCGGGAAAGAGGAGAAGAGTGGCTATAAACAATGCGTGGTTGGCTTCACCGATACGCGCGGCCATCCACGGGAAGAGAGAAAGAAACTCCCGAGAAGACGGTGTGTAGAAACACGCTCGAATCTCGGATTTACAGACGCAAAGAAACTTTTGCTCAAACGGAATTTTTTCTTTTTTTCGACGAGAAATAAACAAGACGGAAATATTTCGTCGTCTCGCTGGTTTCTTCCTCCGGTCGTTGGTCGACTCGCGGACGGAAGGGGGGGGGGGGGGGGGGGGAATACGCGTTGCGTGGACGCGGTAAGGATCCAGGGTAATGCAACCTGCACACGTGCGTCCCGTTGCGGAGTGTCTCGGGTGTGGGAGTATGCGCCTGTCTGTAAACGTTGGCGAGACAGTCAAGGGAACGACGAATTGCACGGTTTGACACGCACGTGTGTGTGTGTGGGTGAGTTTGTGTGTGTGTGTTGGGCGCTGAAGAGACGGAGAACGAATGAGCAGCTCTTCGCCCCACCCGCTACCACGCACCGGAAGCATATATCGCGTCTTCTGCATTCGATATGGCTTCGCTTGGTCCCGGTAATCCCGAGCTGTGACTACAATCTTCCTGTTTCAAACCTGAACTTCGCTCGATCGAGAATTGATCCTCTCATCACTGGTTACACGTCTTAAAAGACTGTCAAAAACGGCTGGACCAAAAAAAAAAAAGGCGCCTCCGGAGATTCCCTGTCACCCGTTTAATTTTCAATATTTTGGAATGAAAATTTAGAAAAATATTGTTTAAATGTTGTATTGTTATATGGAAATTGATTGAATAAATTTACACTATTTGTATCGCCGGAAGAAAATCTTAAAAACATGCTTCTTTTTCGCCGAATTAACCGTATCCCCGCCCTTAACCTACAGTCAAGGGACCGCTCTAGTGTTCGATCAGTAGAACTGACATACTTTAGGAAAATACTATTTCGAGTAAACAAATGGATGATTTATGGATCTGGCATTGCCGATTTATCGAAGAACACATATCATATAAAAATTTGGCCACATCATTTTGTACGTAATTTTTTCAGACCAGTATGGAAGTTTTCTGTCCATTTACAAAATTACATATTTTTTAAGAAGAAAAACTGTCGGGAGAAGACAGTTCAACCTCGAAATTCAATTATCAAATGGTCACCAACGTGTTAATTTTTATCCAGGAAGATTACTGCTCTGTTCTACTCTAGAGTTTTTCACTGTTCAACAATCTGTATGATTTTTTTTGCCGGATAATTTTTGGAGTGAGACCAAAAGAGTAAGACCAAAAATGTCCACCACCAGGCAAAATTTTTTCGACGCAATTTCGATTTTTATTCAATTGAAAAAGGAAATTGGAAAATTTTTTTACGTAGGGCAGAGTTTGTGGCATTGATTTCCAATAATAAATAAAATTCAGCCGAATCATCCGAGACTTGGGATTATTATTGTGAAGAAATCAAATTATGATGGGAGTCACAGTGATTTGTCTTTTAAACTAATTTTATATGAGCCATAACAGATTCAAATAAATAAATATATGTTCAAGAAATCATGAAAATAATCAATCCTCAAGCTCGTCGTACGAGAATGAATTACTCGACTCAGGAAAAAATTATAATGATTGTCCTTCCGTGTGATCCAACATTAGGCTATAAATAACGTATTTGCGATTAATCAAACGCTCGACAACGTCCATTAATCGCGCGATGTATTTTTATTTTTACTCCCAGCCCCCAAACCTAAATGATTTTTAATGAAAAGAGCGCCTCTGAGCTTTCCCCTCCCCTTCCTCCTCTAGTATAACGTAATCAATCATCAATCAATCCATCAATCGCGTCTCATAGTATCAATGAAAATTTCCGAACGGCGGAAATCGATCAATTCATTCAAACGAGCACCGCGAAGAATATTCAAATTAAATAAATACAATGACCCGTTCGGAAGCCACATTTAAAAAAATTACCATATTTTCCATAAAATTGTTTTTTTTTTAATTGTACATCTCATGCTCTCAAGCGTTAAACCTCATTTTCCCCTCGGCCTTAGTTCCACAAGCCCGTCAATGAGCCGTTCAATTTTTTTTTCAATTCCGCATCGTTTCGCGCGACGATGTTTCAACTATTGCTGCGAAACATTGCGCAAAAAGTTCATCGAAGCTCGGCGCATATTCTCGTCGTTGTGAAACGTCGCATTAGCGGGTGTACGTACGTGTTGATTAACGAGTCACTCCGATGTTTGAGTATCTGGCACGGACGATTAAATAACTTGACAAACAAGGCGATGCTCGTTGCCTCCGCGTGGTGGTTGACGTTGTCCGGAGGAGGAGTAACGCAACGCGACCGAGAAGGGTTTGATTAAATTACGCGCCTCGCCAAGCCTTTCGCGGGAGCTCTCGGGTTTTCTTCGACGAGTCGGGGGGACAAAACGAGATGTGATTTATCGGACGAATACGTGACCAATCGTGGAAGCTGTCGATTTCTTTGGGTAAAAAATTTTTTTATCGCGAATCGACCGATTGTTAAATGTAAAAACAATTCGTGGCTTCGTTATTATCATCATCATCATTATTAATATTATTATCATTAGCCACGTTTTTTTCTTTAAATGAATAATGCGAGAAATTATAATAAAAATAAATAATAAACAATTATATTGATATTTACGAAAGCAATTAAAGATTAATAGATAATTTAGTATAATAATAATAATAATAATAATAATAATAATAATAATAATAATAATAATAATAATAATAATAATAATAATAATAATAATAATAATAATAATAATAATAATAATAATAATAATAATAATAATAATAATAATAATAATAATAATAATAATAATAATAATAATAATAATAATAATAATAATAATAATAATAATAATAATAATAATAATAATAATAATAATAATAATAATAATAATAATAATAATAATAATAATAATAATAATAATAATAATAATAATAATAAATAATAAATAATAATAATAATAATAATAATAATAATAATAATAATAATAATAATAATAATAATAATAATAATAAATGAATTATAATACTGATATTTACGATATCAATTGAAGATCAATGAATAATTGGTCATTATTATTATTACCATTGTCATAATTATGATTCACTTTGCATGCTGCCACGTGGATTTTTAGCATTATCGTCAAAATCTTTTGCTTCGTTAAATACAGAATTTCAAGAAAAGCACCCACACTGAAAATAAACTGAGCGCTCCAGTAGTCGCGGATAATAATACATAATTGTTTGTCAAAGTGTTCGTTTCAGCTTACCTCGCAATTGTCTCATATGTGCAACGGCCATCCTCAGTATCGTCAGCTTGTCGGGTTTTCTCGCCAAAGTCGAGCAGGTAGGCACCATTTCCGAGAGTTCCGAGATGTAAGCGGTCATCTTGTTCCGTCTGCGACGCTCGATTTCGCAATGATTCTCCCGGCTGTTGTTGAGGAACAGAGAATGAGAAAAAAAACAGGGTCAAGGCTGATGCACGCTTTCAGGAAGCGAGAAAAGTTAACGAGGTGATAGTTGAATCCCGAGCTGAAGAGGGCCCAGCTTGAGTTCTCAGGACCTTCTGTTTATTTTCTATGCATTTTTGAACTTGCTTTTTATTTTTTTGAACTTGCAAAAAAGAAGACTCGTCACGACCCTGAATTATTCAACGATAACGAGAAAGAATTCAACGATAGAACGTTTACGTAATGTGTAATATTTAATTTTGATTATCGAACGAAATAAATAAATAAAATAATGCAAAATGATTAAACCAAGTATTCTGTTAAATGTTTCAACCTCATCGATGTAAAAATCATTGAAAGCGCCTAACACTTGTAATTTGAAACGCGTACAACGCGGAGTAATAAATTACACGTTCCAACCGCTGTGATTGCTATTATATCCTACATAGTTCAGACGCTAGACCAACTCGGGCTCTGACGAATTTCCCTTACCACATTTTCTCCCTACTTTTACAAACGGTTCACGTAATAACTAACGTGTACCGTACATTAAGCCGCACATATGTGGAACCGTAAATTTAATAGCATTTAATTTATGATAATTCACGGGGGGAAATTTACAAGCGGTCCGCACGAGGCTATCGCGTCAGTCCGACACGCGAGAATCTCGGATATAATCGCGATCCACGGATGCGAGCGCAGAATCCGAGAGAAAACGTGTGTGTACGTGTGTTCGTTTCACCGGGTTGTGATTTTGCGAGAAACAACGCGAGTTATTCACTTCGAGCTATGCTTTGACCTCGTTTAGTCTACAAAAAAAAACGGAAATGTTATCTTTGTTCATTGAAAAAGAATCTGGTCCAGCCGAGACAAATATAATTTCTCACACGGTGGGTCTGATACGTCTGGTTATTCATCACTGATTGCACACCTACGCGATTTATGACGAAAATCGTTCAGAATCGTTGAACGCTCAGCGAGAATCGGTAGAGTTACCTGCAGGGCTCGAATGCGATAGTCGAAATAAGAAAATAAATAATATTAATAACAAAAATCGAATAGGGAAAATGAAAATTTGAAATAACCTAAAGAACAAATGAAAAAGATTTTTTTCTTTTTTAATGATGAAATAAATAACCTAAATAATTTTAATAATTTTTTTTCAACTTATTCATTAATTATTCAATTTGTTCTATCGATTTGAAATAAATTAAATCAATTTATCTATTTGTTATTCCTAATTTGATATATAATATGTGTGTAGGTATGTATACTTTATATTTACATATGCTTATTCCATTAAATACTCGCGGTACAAATAAAATTGTTATAAATTACTTCTTAACAATATTTCACTGGACAAACAAGATGGTCACTCCCTGCGGGCGCTGACGCGTCCACGGAAATTATATATTAAAAATATATTTAAAAAATAACGTTTTGAACATTTCCTACAATAAATTCGAGTTAAAATCGCGATTAAAAAATGTCCAATGAAGACATACTCAACAAAAACAAATTGCCGTCTAGTTACCCACACATATCCTGTTTCAAACAGTTACCAACAATGCGAATTGCGTACTACGTAATTTCTACCATCCTCCGATCGGGGGGTTAACGACTTTTCACAACGATATCCACGTATTTCGACCTTTACGAAGTCCCGTAATCGTTTTAACGAGAATCGCTCATTGTCGTCTCTTCGACGCGTACAATCGCCGATACGCCATGTACGAAATAATACTCGTAATATTCAACGAGAAGGGAGACGATGAGAAGACGATCGAGAAGAAAAGAGAAGACCGAGAGTTCTCTCTCTCTCTCTCTCTCTCTCTCTCTCTCTCTCTTTTTTTCTCTCTCGAGGGTCAGAGTTCAGTCCGGCTACGAAGTTGGCCGAGGACTCGACTTGTCTCTTTCCTCCTCACTCTCCTCTCTCGTGCGATATCCAGCGGGAGCAAAACCGTACCGCGAGACGGTACGCGGGCTTACGGTCGTCTATATCGGCCAAGAACCCCGGAGCCCTTTCGAAGCCTGTTACATGGTAACCTCGGACAACCGGCAAAGGACTACATCCTTCGTGCAATTCTCGGCATTAACCGACTTACCCGGAGCCTTTTTCGAAGCATTTTCTTCCCCCGCAAGATCTTAGGGTTTAGACCGCTCTAGAGGCTAAGAAACAGACTTTTTTGGCGATTTTTTTCAGAAAAACTACAAAATAAATCGAGATAACAGAAAAAAGGTGTTTATCATACATATCAGTGGCTGTATGCAATAATTTTTTTGAAGCGATTGATTCCAAAATAACGGCTGTGCAGCGTTCTTGCGATGCCGGCTCTGTTGTTTCAGGGTCTACGGCCGGACAAACAGCTCCCGTAATTTTCGAATTGTGATGAGTTCATGGATTTTTTCTGATTATATATAAGAACAGCTGTAGAAATACGTAGGATTTTTTTTGATATATTGATTTTTGGCCAAATGGCGCACTGCTAAAGTGTAAAGTGAAATATTTGCCTAAAAAACGTCAAAAAATTGTTAATAACAAATGAACAATGCAATATAAAAAAAAAACCTACGTACTTCCATAGACAATGTATTTTCACGGATATGTTTCAAATCTCATCTGAATCAGTCGAAAACTGTCTGAGTTATGTTTCCGGCCAACTTGAAAATAAAGTTTTGAGATAAACGCGTTTGAAGCTCGCTTGAAGCTCGCTACGGACCAGGCTGCCTTGTATTAAAATTAAAAAACCGAGTACTTAGAGATTTTTCCCCGCCATAATCTTTTGCGACAACATTTTTGAGGTCCTAAGGGACAATGGTAAAAAAAAAATCGATTTTCCGAAAATTCTAGTGACCCAATCCCTCAACAATGATAGACAAACCATCGTGCTTGCGAAAGCTCTTCCAGCATTCGTTCCGCCGACTTCATACGGCTTTAACGCAATGATATTCCCGTCATATCTGTTATTCCCGGTCGTTGGTGAGAAAAATTCGAAAGGTGGTTTTGCCGCCCGCAACAGACCGATGTCGCGCGGGTGCGCGCGCCTTCCTCGACCATTCGAGCTCGCAAGAACCTCACTTTTAAGTTAATAACGCAATTACCGACTGCCGCAACGAACTACGGGGCCCCGTAGCGGCTGTCGAGTCGCTCGGGGACCGAGAGAAATTCTCTCGCTAACGTCTTCTTCGCTCTTTTTCCTTTTGCCGCGAAACAATCATTTTTCTCCGTTTCTCCGTCTCAGAATTCTTCCTTCGAGTTCCATCGTCTCCCGGACAATTGTTTTCCTTCCGATGGGGTTCTCTTGGGTCTACATAACCAGCTGTTTACACTTTTTTTTTCGTCCTTTAAGGGGTAGTTGAATTTCTTTAACTTATGATTGTTATATACAAATAAAATAAGTCTGATCTTTATTTTCTTTGTTTTTTTCGCTGAGGGATTACAAGATCCCTCAGCTCCTTTTCGTTATGATGGTTCTTTGGCTGGATAGGCTCGTCTCGAAGAACGTCGTTGGACTATTATACTTGTCGCGCATTCCAGTGGTCTCGGTTACGCTCCACCCTCAAAATCGCGATATAAACGGGAATTGTTGAATTTTCAAATGTTATTTTCGGTGGCTTTACTGACGTTACAATCAGAGATTCAAGATGCGAACGATAATTTGATCTTTTGCTTCGTCATGGAGGAAATTATGGGGCGGTGGAAAAACTTGTTGGTACGATTTTTATCTCAATGTATGCAAAATTTGCTAAATTTCCAGAAATCAGGTTTGGAGAAAATGTGTGGATGTATATATGTGAGTCTATGTATGGATGTGTGTAATGAACCTGTGAATTTTAAGTGCCTATACCTGAAGAACGGTTCGAACTACGGGGCTTGAGGGAGCAAACCATTGTAAAATTTTGAAGAAATCTTTTTTTTCTTAACGTATATTAAAAGATACGTAAATTGGAAATCCTGCCTAAATGTTCCATAGCGAAATTTGTAGAATTGGTTAAGTTACAACTCAGTTGGATTCATAGAATTGGATGAGTTACAACGTATGGCCCGGATGGTTCAACTTTATGTAACGTAGTACAAAAAAAGTTCTGAAAATTTTTAAAGTTTTTCTTGCTGCCGAAAGACTTCGACTAGCTCTTTCATAATAAAAAAATTAATTTTCTATCTGCAAAATTCGAATTGTTATTACGGTGCAAAGTAAAGTGTGAATCGCCTATATCTGCTCTGTCCGTGGGGCCGAGAACTTCAAACGCAAACCTCAAAACGACTTTTTTCACTAGGTTGATAGAAAATCAAAGAATCTACTCATTCGATTAACATGATTAAAGTCTAATTTTGCTCAGAAAATTCGACTTCATGGCATCTTCTACGATTTTTTAATATAAAGCTCTATCCAATTTTTATCCATGGTTAAACTTCTCAAAAACGCTTAATTAAAAAGATAAAAAAGTTACAGAGAACGAAATTTGAACGTCCGCCATTTTGTAATGCTTTTAGTCAACAATTTTCCTTCCCGTGGTGCCATAGCTATTGATACAAAAATTATAAATCTTTCTTATTTTTTATTTTGGATGCGTCGCCTAAGCCAATTGCTGTCAAACAGGTTGGACATTATTTTGCCATGCTAACTTCTGCGGGCGTGGCGAGGGAAGGGGGGGGGGCAAAAGGTTGTTGATGAACTTTCTTATCTTATACTTTAGGGTCAACAAAAAATTGTAAATCGTTCAGATAGTGCGGAGATAACTTTTTTTGAGAAAAATCGCAAAAATTACTTCACTTTTCAGCTTATTACAGTGACTTGCGTCCTTAAACTTAGACATGTGAAGCTTTATGATCACTCTATCACCCCTAATATTCTCAATGATTAGCGCACCCACTCGGATTTTACTGCAGTTTGATATTTTCAAAAGATGTTGGTTGCTGCTTCAACCGCTGGAATTTCGAGTTGTCACTCCAACTAAGTTCTTCACAGTAAGAATGATTCTCACGGATATTTGGTATTGAATTTAGGCCGAATTCATCATCAAGAAGTTCAGATTTTATAGGACTTGGAATTTTTCGAAAAATGTACTTTTCACTCTCACGTATGTCAACTTCGACCAATTAAATCTCAGCTCGCTTTAGGCGTAGAATATTATTAAATCTCTTACTCTGTGCAAAATTTAAAGAAGATCCCTCAGTACAAGCAGATTTTAAGAAAATTTGTATTTTGCAGAGCTTAACATTCCTAAAAGGGAAAACAAGCTGTAATTTGAAAATTGCAAACTGCATTACGTCAAATTCGGAAGAAGCAGTTTGCAAGCTTCAACTTGTCTCGGATGTTATTCCTGTATTACAGATTGTAGCAGAAATTACGGTGAAGTGTTCTTTTCAATGAAAAATGATAACCAACTTGATAAATACTTTATCGATTCGATAACTATCTTATCGACCCAACGAACGTGCAGCTGTTTCTCACGTACTTTGTGACGAAGCATTTTCAAAAATTCTATAGATTCCGACAGCAAATGCTCATTCAACATCGCCGTCGATAGTCATCGATAGGCCAAAGCAACGGAATAAACCCATCGCTACTTTCTCAACGGATAACCGATGAAATCATTAAATACAATGGAAATTCGTCTTCAAGGATTGTAACATCATTGGTGATTCCATTTCCTTCGAACGTTTAATAATCACTGAACGAAAAATTAAGAAAGCTGCAAGTTAAAACTTGCAATTTGCTCCCTCTAAATCGTACCTAGTCAACGAAGATTGTTTTATGAGGATTCACGAGTGAGGGAGCTATGGGGGAGCTCATAAAAGCTTCCTCATAAAGAAATCTTCATTGACTATTTACGATTCGGAGGAAGCAAATTGCCAGTTTCAACTTGCAGCGTGTTTCTATAATTTAAACGCGTCGTTTAATATCTGCCAAATTAAGCAGCAAGTAAAAAATAAATGTAACCGTTGACTTATGCACGTTTATAAATTTTAACATGTTCAGTCGAGTATTATTCTATTTTCAGAGGTTGGAATTTATGAATTTTTAATTGCTCTAAAATTCGATCCGTTTGGCCGATCTCCGCCAAATTTTGTCTACATCACATATCAATGATATAACGTACTTGTGTAGAATTGGGTTTTGATTGGGTGAAGTTAACAGTAGAGAGAACGACAAAGTTGATTTTTCGGAAAATTCAAAATATCATAAAACCCGAACTTCTCGACGGATTCGGCTCAAATGCAATAAGAAACATCCGTGTGCATAACTGTATATGTGAAGAACTATTTAGAGGAATATCTCAAAATTCGCAGACACTAGAGTGCGTAAAGACATTTCTTGAAAAGTTCCAAACATTGTCAAATTCAAGCGGCTGCGTTGATTGTTGCAAAAATAACAGATAACGTGAAGATTCTAAGGCACCACAGCTGTGCAGAGTTTGAGCACTGCAACTTAAACCGTTTTCAAGTTATAGACGTTTGAATTTTGAAGGGTCGTTACATATACTCATTAGGGGTGGCTTTTAAAAAAAAAAATTTCTGATTTTAATCAAATTATATTCACTGCAAAGTATCTTGTATTCGGAGAATTCACCCCAAAGATTAACTCGATCGGATCATTTTTAGGGGTCGTGCAAGATTTTTCAAGTTTTTCCATTTGATTAACATGGGAAGAACGTAAAGTTTCCATCCAAAAAATCATAGCTCCGCGAATTTCATACCTACGTTGATCCCGTAAGTTCCATTTGAAAGTTCTTCAAAAACCGCTTAATATGACAATCAAACCTTTGGAATCCGATTGCAACTTCCGTCGATAATTTTGTTTTTTCGTAAGAAAGTTTTCGAAAGAAATTTTTTTTTCAAGCCACCCTAATACACATACACAGACACACAAACACAAGCATCCGGAAATTGTCTCCAAAAGTTATTTCTCGATGTTTCGGGACATTTCAAACCTATCAACATCCAAAACCTCGATAAAAATCTTTCGGACCGTCACAAAGCTTCCTTCACGAGCAAGCAAAAAGGAAGAAAGATGGGAAAATCGGTCCAAGACGAGACTTCTCGTGAATCCTCCTTACAAGTAGTGTGGATTATGTTCCCACGCTGGAGTACGGATCAGAGTATATCCTATATCTGCCTGGTTAGCGCGGGGTGCGCAGGTTTTGCACACATAACCCGACGTAGGAGCGGAATACGAAGAAGCGGAACAAGAAGAGGAATAAGAAGAAGTCGACGAAGAAGAAGAGGAAGACCGTGGGGATGCCGAGCCGAGGGTTGCAACGAGAGAGAGAGAGTTAACCGATCGTGACTAATGCGAGCCGTGAAACACAAACTAGCTTATAGCAGAGCCGAGAAAAGGATCTATCGATATGGGCACGAGAAAAAGATCAGCCGGGAGTTGAGATCGATCGACATATTTCACGTTACCTAATAGCTCACGGAGTTCGCGAATCAGCAAAGATTTTACCCTGTTGCCGGTGCTCGAGAAGACCAAATGAGATAAAGAAAATTTGAAAAGAAACGAAAAAATCAATCAAACCGATTGCACGAAGAACAAGAATTTATTCGCGAGTTCCGCTTCGACCCGGTAGGTTAGTATCGCGAATGTTCACGATATTCACGACGGAGCCGCGATTGTTTCGAATCGGGTTTACGTTCGAATAATTGCGGGAATGATTTGAGGCTTGTACTAACCTGGCGAATCTCTCCTTGTCTTGCACGTTTTCGTCGTCTATTCGTCGGTACTTCAGACCGCTCGGATCATCCTCGTCGGACCTGGAATACGAAAATCAAACGAATTCATTTTAATTTAAAAATGACACGAGATGTTTTCGCTTATGAATAAAGTATGAGTGTGATAAATGTAGAATTAATACCGATGAAATGTTACGACAAGTAGGTATATGTTTGAAATTCAGGGGAGATTAAGAGGAAAAATAGGAAAGGGCTGCACCGCAAACTTTATAAAATATAAGAAATTGTTGTGAGTGATTCCTTATCAATGTCCAGCTCAAACTGTTTGTCCTAGGTATTATTTGACGCATTGTTCTCAATACGAAGGCAGGCATTGAGGAAAGATTATTCGAAATTCCGTCCTTGAGGGGGTAAGTGGGGGTTGAATTTCTGCATCAGAACACCAATATCACCAAAACTTCACATGTTACCGGCCCGAAACTCGGTATTTTCATTAAAAATGAAGAAACCCGTTCGTCCTATTTCCGAAAAATATAGTTATTAGCCCGCGCAAAGGTCGGACTTAGCATGAACTATTTTCCTACGAGGAAACCTATATCTCATAAATCGAAAATATTAAAAACCTAAAGAATTATATAAAAAATCTTCCCACGGCAAACTTTTTGCTCCTAACTTCAGCAGTTCTCAAGATATGGATATGAGTAATTTTAATTTCGTCCTTCCGTTTCATCGTCCTTTTGTAATAACAGCACGAAAATAATCCCTTAACGCTTATCAACGGAACAACTATCTTAGTTTCGTAACCAATACGTCCTAACCAACCTCTCCGATAAAAACTGTTCATCACGTCAAAACAGCAACCTCTAAAATTATATTCGACATAGTCTAAACAAAAAAAATCCATTGTTCCTTTTCGCAAATCATTCAGTCAAATCCAAAAATATCCGCGAAAACGCGTTACAAACAAATGAATCATCGTAAAAAGCATCGACAAGTGCCGATTCGAGATTACCGTCGTGAATCGGGGAATCATCGGTCGTGGAATCACGAAGGATCGTAAATCCGTCACCGTAGTAGACCCTCGGGCGCAACGGCAGTCGCCTCATTACCGCCGAACGTTTCTACCGAGTTGGGGGATTAAGTATACGGGAATTACGCCGTGGTTCATGGTAGCCCCGGTGGTTACCGTGTGCACGGCAACGGCTTCACGTAGCCCCGTAACGCGACGTACACATACGAATTCGTCGATGGCGAGGGAGGTAAGGTGAGTCGTTCGAGAATAAGAGAACGAAACGTGAAGAGCGATAGAAAAGACGCCCGGAGGGGTTCGCCGGTACGTACATCCAAGCATCGGTCGACGCTACGTGGTGGACCACGAAGACCCGGGTGATGCACGGTTCTGACCCTGAAGCGAAAAGAGAACTCTCGCGAGAGAGAATCCCATACTGTTCTCTCCGGTAACGTCCAGCGAGTTCTCCTTCTCGCCTCCTCTCGATTCTTCGACCGTTTCTTCTTCATCGTTTTCTTTCTCCCTCATCCCGCGCGGACGTTCGCCGGTCCACGGCAAAAGCAGAAAGGCCCCGCGTCAAAGTGGGGGGGTGTAAGTCCCATGGAGAACGAGCGTATCCGGGTGTACAGCGAGGCCCGAGACTTCGCTACGGTTTAGATGCGCTTCTACGCCGGGGATACAACGTCCGGATCTTCTCGAGCAGCTTCGTTTTCTCGGTGATCAAATATAAGAAGAGGGGAAAAAAGAAGAAATCAACATTGTCCAGGAAGCTCCGGAAGATTTCGATGGTTATTTTATTTTATTTTTTTGTTTGTTTGTTTCAGTTGAGCTTTGTACTTGCTCCATTCTCGGTATCCGAGTCTGTGTAACAATACGATGTATTTATTCCTGGCCGATTTACATTCAATGGTTCGGATGTATACACGTGTGGTTCACGTTGTGGCCGATGAGAGTGGAATGATTTTGAGAGAGGAAGACCGAGCGAGGAACTGTTAGGTGTGGAGAAATATCTGTTTTTGAATGTGAGGCACGAAGTTGCCCATGGGCTTAGGACGTAAATCGTCGGGTGAGTCGTTGCGGAGTAATAAACGATGGAAGAGTCTTGATATTGAGGAAGATCTTCGTCGGACCGGTGTGTTCGCCGGTGAAGGCGACACGGTACCGTTTCATGCTTTTGTGATCTCGATGAGAGATCGGAGAAACGACCAAGACCGACCCTCGACGAAAAACACGTGACTCGGTTGGCACACGACGAACACAGGGCCTTCCATGCCCGGTGGCGCTTTGCATCTTTTTTTTTTCCTTTCTTCTTCGGATATCTTTTTTTTTTCTTGTACCTTTTTTTTTTTGTTTCGACATTATTTTTTTTTGTATTCACTGTGCTAGAACGCACGGTCACGATTTGACCCCTTGGTGCTCCGAAGACTCTTCTTGGACTTGTTTGCGGTCTTGGGCGACGGAAGTTTGGGGAACGGAGAGTTTTCACGTCGTCGCGGATGGTTTCTTGAGCGTTCATAATTATATAGTTGACATTTTTATTTTTGTCTGACCAGGCGGCAGTTTTGATAGACTACCGGCGCTCTTCGGGGACATTCGGGAATAAAATAATGTTTTTATTTTGAAACGTGGTGACGTAATAATCGAAACGGATTTAGGTGACAGTGAGCCGCAATGGCTCGAGGAGAAACCGCATTTTTAACTGCTCGGTGTTTCAGAAAAATATAACTTTCGAGATTTTAATTCCATCAATTGGATTTGTTACTCAGAAACCATTTTTATTCATCAGCCAGATATTGATTACCTTTTGTACATATTTGTTCTCAATCGCGCCGCAAGATTTCGTCGTTGCTTCCTAAAAAAAAGTCCCAAATCTCGTGACGAAAGTTCATTACGAGCATTCTGAAAAATTTGATAATCGTCCGATCAATGGCATTAAATAATTCTACGAAAATCCGGTAATTAAGCGATCAAGAGGCGTGTCGAGTAAAGTAAATACCAAAGTGGAACACACACGCGGCACGGATGTTGAGCAACCGTAACGATATACCGATAACAAATCGAATGCCCGCGAGTTTGACTCAAGTATTTTTTTCTTTTTACTTTTTTCTTCTATTCTCCAAATATTTATTTATTCTTCGATATGTCGAGGACGATATCGGTGATGATTAGCGCAGGAGGTTGTGTCGAGCACGTCGAGGATATTAAACGGCTGGGAGAACTCTATCGCGCGCCATTGGTGAGCCAAGGGGGGGCCCGTTAGCCACGCGTATAACGCGCGAAGAGGCGGTTCATGGGGCCTTTTCTCCTTTTTTTTCTTCTCTTCTTCGCGCAGCCCCTTCTCGTACATTATCTCTCGTGACTGCGTCGTCGTGTCCGGAACCATCGCGCTTCCGGTCCCTGTGACGGAGTCAGCATTCGATTTTCGATATTTCCGTGATAAAAATTGATTTTTCGAAGCTCGAAATAATGATAATAATAATAATATTAATAACAATAAAAATAATAATAATATTAATATTAATATTAATAATAATGATAATAATAATAATAATAATAAAAATAATAATAATAATAATAATAATAATAATAATAATAATAATAATAATAATAATAATAAAAATAATAATAATAATAATAATAATAAAAATAATAATAAAAAATAATAAAAATAATAATAATAATAATAAAAATAATAATAATAATAATAATAATAATAATAATAATAATAATAATAATAATAATAATAATAATAATAATAATAATAATAATAATAATAATAATAATAATAATAATAATAATAATAATAATAATAATAATAATAATAATAATAATAATAATAATAATAATAATAATAATAATAATAATAATAATAATAATAATAATAATAATAATAATAATAATAATAATAATAATAATAATAATAATAATAAAAATAATAATAATAATAATAATAATAATAATAATAATAATAATAATAATAATAATAATAATAATAATAATAATAATAATAATAATAATAATAATAATAATAATAATAATAATAATAATAATAATAAAAACGATGCAATTTCAAGTGGATCGAGTCATCAATAAGAATAGAGAGAACGTTATCCGAGTAGCACACAATTCAAATACGCCACGAGCTATTCTCATTTGATTACGAAACTGGAGCCAATTTTGTCACGAGTTTTCAACTACGGCTGCGGTGTTCTTCCCGCCTGCCCTTCCCCGCTGCTGATATATTTGCGGTCGTGCGTAAGTTTCGCCGCTGACAACTTCTTGCGTTCTGCGGTCTGTTTTACAGCGAATATAATGCATTGCAATTTTCCACGCCTCATTCGCAATACTTTCCGACGTTTTGCGGAAGAAATTCGAATAAATGTCGAAATCTCTTTACCGTCGGATTCAGGTGTCTGAGTTGAATTAACTTGTAGAACGAAATTGAACAAATTGAAATTTTTTCGTGCTCCAAAATTTTATGATTTTTCTATTAGTCGGAAATGATTTGAAGAATTTTCTTTTGAGTAACGGTTGATAATTCAAATTTGTTTTTTCGTTATTTTTTCAAATTTTATCTTTACATCGTCGATTTATTACATATCATTATTGTTGGTTTAAAATTACCCTGAATTAGATTTAAGCCGTCGATTAAGGAAATGAAAAAAAAAATAATATCATCGTGCTCTAAAATTTTATGATTTTCCTAATTATCCCGTAATGGTTTCAACAATTTTTTTTTTTAAGCAACGATTGATAATTCAAATTTTGGTTTTCGTTTATTTTCCAAAATTTTATCTTTGCATCATCGATTCGCTATATATTTTTCGTCGTTCTTAAATTACGCTGAATTAGATTCAACCCGTCGTTGTTGCTCGATTTTCGAGCTTGCGTCGTAACAATTCATGTATTCCAAATCATAGAAGAAGAAGAAAAAAAAACCAAAAATCATTTGTGAAAAAAAAGTTTCTCGGAGCACTCTTTCCAACCAGTATCCGTTAAAAGAAATAACAACAACGTTATCGATTCACGTTCGTCGTCTCCAAAATCGTTCATTAAATATATCGCGAAACGACGAATTTCCGGACTGTTGCAGTTCCATTGTAACAGATTATGTAATAACGATCGACGAGCGTTAGTCAGGTGATCCTTCGGTGAATACGCGTAACAGAAGGCCGCAAATCTCTGCTACGTGACGAATTCCTGAACGAGTGGGTTTTGTTTGAGACTCCAGCGAGAGAGGGGGAGGGGGGTGAGGGGGGGGGGCATAGGCGGCTGGTTTAAACCGCCGGAGTAGGTGGACGATTGCTGTTGCCGTTGGTGGCGGAGATGAAGCCGGTGGTGGCTTGTGATAATGCGAACGATGCGGCACAAGCTTCCAAGTGCGCTGATCTGGCTGGCTGATGCTGTTTCGCTGGGAAACTACAGCCGTCCGGCATAAACAACGCCGCCCGGGTTTATCCACAGGTATACAAGCATTCGACTACGTCGCGGTTTACGTTTATGCTCGAACCACGTCCGTAAAGTTCACTAGCTAAAGAATAAATCGGAATCGTGCGGTGTTCGGCGAGGAAAAATTGAAAAATTGTCGAAAAAAATATCCGATAAGAAGGGTTGATGGATAGACGTCAAGAGACAGCAGGTTCTGCACGTTTGTCAATGATAAGAGTACACGGGGGATGGTAAATTGAAAGTTAATTGGAGCCAACGATTCGAGAATTGTATGTGGAAAAAGGGATTGAGTTTTTGAAGTACGTTCGTTTTTTTGATGAGTTTATATTTTTTTGTTCTCCGAAATCGGGTGACCACGTTTGAAATTGTGATCTTGCGACTATTACCTACATCAAACCTAGATTCATTCTATTTTCTTTAACTTCAATATTTTTCTGCGTTTCTTGGACATGGAGGAAGCTATGCGACGGTAAAAAATTGTTGTCGAGTTTTTCATACGTTCAAAACGTGCAAAAATATTCAGAAATCGCATTGGGAGCAGATTCAGGGATGTAATGTACGTTTATAATGACCCTGCATAACTCGAATGCTTATGACTTGCCAAGTGAAAAAATTATATGAACTATGAAAAAATATTTACAGTAGTGGGCATATGTTTTTTACCAAGTGTACCAAGTTTTACCAAGTTTTTTAACAAGTGACTCATGCGTATAGATTCTATGCGGATTATGTATAGTTCGCGTATGAAAAACAGATGCCCACTGGTGTCAATTTTTGTACATAGTTTATATATTTTCTCTCCACTTGGGTTGATAACGTTCAGAGCCACAGCGCTCAAATTTTGCACGCATATGAGCCTCCCGTAATTTTCGTAGCGATTTTACAGTGTTTAGAAATAACCAAAAAATGTCGGTTACCATTTTAGCCACGGTCAATTTTGAGTTACCAGTCCAAACAGTTATTTTCAAATAGAATGATGCTCACTGATGTTCGGTATTAATTTGAGCAGAAACCATCGAGACGTTCAGATTTTGTAGGATTTATTTTTCGAGGCTCTCAATCACGACAACTTTGACGACTTAAACCTCAACTCACAATACGGAGAATATATCAACGAATCTCACTCTATATGAAACTTGATGAGGAACCTTCAGAGGCATCGGATTTCAAGAAAACTTGAATTTTTAAGAGGTTAACATTTAGTCTTTCCTATTTTCTATTTTTTCCCATTTTTTTTTATTTTTTCGATCAAAAACGACATGCAGGGTCAATTTGACCCTGTACAAACTTTGATTGTCGCCATTTTGAATCAACCGGTGCGATCGGGTTACAACAATTTTCAAATATACTTCGAACATTGTTGAACCAATTGATATTAATGAAAAGTGCAATTGGAATTATTCAAATGGGCACAAAAATCCATATGAAACAAACAACTTTTCGAGAAAAAATTGCTTAAATGATAATTACGGTGTCAAAATGATCCTGTGGACTTAAGGTAATGCACGTAAGTATGAGAAAGTCAGAATTTTGTATATCAAATTCAGGGGCACATTTTGCAAGTTTTAACTTGCGACGGTTCAGTTGATTTTTCAAATTTTTTAGTATTTTTTTTAAATTGATTTTTTGTTGTGTCGACTGCCGAGCCGAGAAGAATATGGTTCAAAGTATACGGGGCATAATTGGTACCTAATCAATAATCTTGTTTTCACGTGAAGAAGAACGACGATGATTTTTTATTTATTTTACCGACCTGTTGTATTGGAGAACTGTGAAATTTAGGGATTCATGTTTTTCCATTTAGTGATTTAGAAAAACTGTTCGTACAATTGGACATTAACTATCATAATAAAATAAGAGCATTTTCAAAATACACTTCTTTTAGGTTATTTAGTATTAGATCGGACATTTTTTGTTCATAAGAAAACCCAATGTCTATGAATTTCATTGAACAACTGTGGCAAAATGAATACAAATGAATTTCCCGATCATTATTACGATTACAAATGAAACTTAAATCAATCAAAATTACCCTTTATACATGATTAATGCCAAATAAATAATTAATTAAAGAATAAAATGTGAGAGAAGAATCTCTTTCGGAGTACTAATTTCCATTCAGCGATGGAAAAAAATGTCAGTGCAGTAAAAAAGACTCTTCTGCTTTTTGCACTTCGTTCGTGACATGAGCTCCGCTGTGCAGCGAGAGCGGGTTGCCTTCGTGTCATGTTGAAATATATAATATGTATATTAACCCGATTCCTGTATCGTTTTTTTCGCACTCTCAAGTGTATCGTGGAGTCGAATCGACCCAAAGCTTCAAAAAATAAAAAATATTATCTCAAAAATCTGGAAAAATTCTATCTAGAATTTATTCTATCTAGAATCTAGAAAATTTTGAATCATGAAGTTTTCGGAATTTATTCATTATAAAAATAACAATAAACGAATAAACCGCGGGAAAATTCGGGAACTTTGACATTTTGGCCTGGGTCAAATCGACCCCACAATAATTGGGTTAAAGAAGAACTAAATATAAAAATGAATTTCTTTCTGAATAATGAATTCAATTCAACGGTGGAACAAAAAAATATTGCAGTGAAAAAGACTTTCTGCTTTTTCCACTTCGTTCGTCGTACGAGCTCCGCCGTGAAGCGAGTGCGGGTCGCCTTCGTGTAATGTTATAATGTGTTATGGCTCGGCCAATTCGCTGATACGGCAGAAACGGATTCGGTAAACATAAAAGTACGAGTATGTATAACATACGTACAGTGTAACGTTGCACGAGTTGCCATGAGGCTGATACAATGTTGGTCGTCAAACGTCGGACTGTTCAACTACACACAATCGCGGTTTCCTATCGCGGTTACAAATACTTTTTTTTATGACGCGCCTCGATAACGCACAGTTTTGTCTTTGCGAGAAAAATAAAGATAATATGCAAACCGAAGGATCGATGGCGCGAAAAATAGGAGAATATTTTTGAGCTGAAAAAATGGAAACGTAGAATGAAAAAATATGAAATATCGCGCGAATATCTATCCAATACAATTATCCCGATTAGTGTATCGTGGGGTCGATTTAGAACCGGCTAAAGTTTTAAAGTTCCCGCAGTTTATTTGTTTATTGTTATTTTGATAATGAATAATTCCGAGGAGTTTGTATTTCAAAATTTTATCGCAAAGTAGACACCCTGAGCTTCGTTCATGAATTTTTTTAGATTTTTAGGATGACATTTTCTATTTTCTTGAAGCTTGAGTCGATTCGACCCCACGATACACTTTCAGGGTGCGAAATAGAACGATACACTAATCGAGTTAAAACTAGAAATATTCGAGTGCAGTACGGTTGATTCAATGAAATACTTAATGCAATCATATTATTATATTAACGTGAATTCATTCGATTTTTTTCCAATGAAAAAATATATGATTAGTTTGTATGCACTGTTTGTAAAATATTTGATAAATAGTTAAAGAAAAAATCGTTGTTGAAGGTATTAGAATTTCGGCATTTTAACCCTCCATCGACACACTGGGTGGATTCCACCCGTAGATGAAGCAAAGGACGGCGGTTTTTCTCGAATTTCATCTCTTTATGAGTTTTTTTTTAACGTGTCATTTTGTTTTTTATAAGTGAAGTTTCAAAACATCATCTAAAATCTTCAAAGCATGTTCTGTAATGTTTTAAACTATTTGGGATGGATAGTTGGCTCACAATCGTTTTTTTTAACACTGACTGGGTGGAATCTCCCCGGTGTGATCGCCGTGATATTATTTGGTAGTGTGACGGTAAAGAGTTCATCATTAACGCCATGAACGTAATTTTTATTCAATGAAAAATACGTTGATGACGTCAACAAATAATAAACCACGAAAATTATTATGATCGCTCTAACTATTTATTTTTCGTTTTTCAGTAGATTGAGATTTTTAACCCGATCAGTGTATCGTTGTTTTTCGCACCCTCGAAGTGTATCGTGGGGTCGAATCGACCCAAGGCTTTAAGAAAATAAAAAATATCATCCAAAAAATCTGGAAAAATCCATGAATGAAGCTCAATTTTAAAATATGAATTTTTTCGGAATTCATTCGTTAGAAAAATAACAATAAACAAGTGAACTGCGGGAAAGTTGACCTCACGATACACAAATCGGGTTAATTTCAAATCTAGCATTAAAGAAAAAAAAAAAACGCTTTCCACTGAATTCCATCCGATCGCGTTCTCTATCTTTCCATCTGAGAAACCTCGAATCGTACGAAATATCGTTGCATAAATTTTTGCGACCCTTAATCTATTAATAAGAATTACAATTGCGATTGGGTGTGTTGAGCAAGAAAACCGCGTGTCGAGCCGATCTAAGGCTTCAACCGGAGCGACTGGTGCCCTCGTTGAACTCTCGATTTCGATATGAGATCCAGAGCCGGCCGGTCACGATTTCCGAACGACACGAAAACCGGATGAGAAACGAGACGGGGCACGGTCGCACGCCGCCCCCCTCCTCCCCACGCGTTAATACGATAAAAGAATAATATCCATTGTATTTCTCCATAATTACAAATGTAATTCAAGCTCCGAGATATTTTTACATTCTCTTGTGAGCTCCCGGATTCAGACTTATTTCGGAACTTTCGATAAGTTTGGCTAGGCTGAAATTGATGGGGAGTTTGTTTACATTTTAACATCAGCGAAGTATTTAAATAACAGTTGTGATGATTATTTTATTTCGAACTTGCTGGCATTCTCTCATTTTATTTATTACGAAACGAGATTCAAAAGTTTGAATAAAAATTATTATTATTATTACCAGGGATTGGCCCAATGAATCCATAAACAAGACGTTTTTATTTATTTATTTTTTTAATTAGAAAAACCGGAATTCGTTAATGATATGTGAATAAGATCGCAGAATATTCCGATATCTATCTAATCGATGTCAAATCTAAAATCCAGTCTTTAACTAATGCCATATCGACTATTTGATTGAATAAAATGTCTCGTAATTAATAAAGATCGTTCATTACAACGCCAAAATCCTCAACGTTGTCTTTAACGAGTTTCGCTATAATCCGAAGCACCGGATATCATACTTGAGACTCCATGAACCGGCTGAAATTCCGCTCACAACGGAAAAAGAAAGGAAGTTCCGGAGTTCTTGAGAATTTTACTGTGCCGTTATACAGATTTTCCTGTGCTTTCGATTATAAATTGACAAATGTACGTCAAATAGTTTCGCACGAATATGAATTTTTACTTCGTTTTTACATAAAAAGGCTTATAAAAGAGGCTTGCACCTCATTTACAGGGCCCGACACGGTAATTTTTACGCAAATTTTCTCTCCGTGTACGTTTCATCATCATCCTTGTTATTTTGCTTCCTCATAGAGGAAGCTTTGTTTTCGCGAAGATTTTTTTTCCCCAGATTTTCATGTAGATGTGTTCAGAATGTTCCAAAACGTCGAGAAATGACATTTAGAAAAAATGTCCGGATGTATGTTTGTATGTGTGTATGTGTGTAACATTTGTTTATCGTTCATAAATTTAGAACGGCTTGAGATATCAAGCTGAAATTTATCACACATGTAAAGGGTTCGAGGCCCCTCGCTTGATTTAATTTTTACCAAAATCCATAAAGTTCTTTTGCTTTTACGCGATTTTGAAATGCTTCAAAAATATGTTTTCGTGCTCTAGCTCTCGCAATTTTCGAGACATCGGACTCAAATTTAGCACGGAGTTGCACTATTATCCAAAGACGTTCCCTATCGAATTTGGGCAAAATCCGTCAAGCCATTCATATTTTATGGCGTTTTTTAATTTTTCAAAAATCGAGTTTCGTGATCTAGCCTTCGCAGTTCTTGAGGTATCGGTCTCAAAATTGGTACAAAGTTGCACTATTATCGAAAGATGTTTCGTATTGAATTTGGACAAAATACATCCAGGCGTTTAAATTTGATGCGACTATTAATTTTTTCGATTTGCCATGCAATTCACAATATATTTATTCTGGACTAGATAGATTTACGAACGGATTTTATATAAAAACAAGGGTGCAAAGTTGAACCTTGCCCGTTGCTTCCCCATAATTTTTCACATTTACCAAGCCTTCCTCCATGAGGAAGCGAAAATTGATCGACCCATCGACGCTGCTCACAAAAAGTAGCACGATTCAAATTTCTTACGAAAACTAACACGTTTCTAATTCCACCGCGAAAACCAACACGTTTCGATATTCGCCGCGAAAACTAGCATGTTTCGGCTTCGACCCCTAAAACCAGCAATCCGAAACACGCTAGTTTTCACGGCGAATATCGAAAAGTGCTAGTTTTCGTGACAAAAGCCGTAAAATGCTAGTTTTCGCCCTGATACCAAACGTCCTTGTTTTCGTAAGAAATCTGAAACACGCTAGTTTTTGTAAGCAGCGTCGACATAGTTCCTCATAGAGGAAACTCTGGCAAATGTGAAAAATTATGAGTAAGCAACGTGCAAGGTTCAACTTTGTTCGTTGCTGGGGTTTCATTTTTGTTACCTTCTTCGTTTGGATTGGGGCGAATCGTTTGGTTGCTGTATGTGATGAGGCGACAGATCAGTCCCGTAAGACATCGACTGACTTCCGGGAGGGCCCGAAGGTCCCCCGGGGGCCTGACACTGCGACGATTGCGGGGGAAGTGGCAACGGGGGTGGAGGGCCCAATTGGTAAGCTACCGAGGCTACCGGCGGTGGCACGTAGTGCGAAGGCCCTGGCGGCCCGTGACTCAGGCCCACCCCATAGCCCGAACTCCCCGTGCCGCCCCCGTACATACCGCTGCCCCCAGGATACTCTATCTTGCCGAATAATCTTACTTCTATTATTCAATTCACTCTCACTCCCCCCCAGCACTTTTTATTTATTTATATATATATCTATATTTTTATTTAAAATTGATTTATAATTCCTTTTATTTGTTTTTTCTGTTTTCTCGAACGAATTATCTTGAAGAATTCACGGAATCACGGTTCACAGACAGACGAACACTTTCACGAGTCAACGAGGAATTGAAAAACGATCGACCACAACTCGACACGCGCGCACGCGGCATGGATACGTTTATAATTTGCTTATATACCGGTGTTCGTCTATATACACCGAAGTCTCGGCTATTTTGGCCTCGACTATGGTCACGACGATTTCGGTTGTGTTTTGGAAAGTTTGGACGGGTATCGTCCTCGATTACTATCGGAACGAACTTTCTCGCCTTTGAGACCGTTCGGTTTGGGTGTTATACGAAGCCGTACACTTGCCAAGTTTTATCGTGACGATCGACGACGATCGAATTTCGTTGTTTCGTCGTTTATTATCTTTTAAAAATGTAATCCATGCGTTGACAAAACAATCGCCCGACTTCACATTATTTTTCAGAACTTTTGTGCCTTTTATTTTAAGGCTCCTTCGGCCACCTTAGCCGCACGGAAAATTTGTTTGGAACGGATTTCATTTTTATTTGAAATTTTTTTCTTTTTCTGACTTCTTCCGAGTCCTTTCCCGACTTTAGGCGTTTGAATAGTGAAGAAAGAAATTTTTACGATCGCGCTTATCGTTTGCCGGCTTTGAATAACGTTAGAGCTGTTTTCTCTTCGTGCCTCTTTGTCGTTTGAAAAATATTTTCCGAGTAAATTTCATTTTTGTTCTATTTAATATTCTGTAAAAAAATGCTTAATTTCGCTTTTGTAGTCTTTTAAGCTCGTAGCTGTTTGGTTCAATTCTCATAGAGCTTTCGGGTCGTTCCAACTTTATTACTTTTTATCGGTTACAAGAACCCTTTTTCGTTATTCAAGAGAAATAATAAATTTAATCGATCCGAATATTCAATCAAAATAATTTTTTTTCAATTTCGGAGTAAATGAAGATAAAAATGAATGAAAATGACAACACGCGGCTTTCCGTCATCCACTCTATAGGCACAAGTTCATATCTCGTTGAAATTCACTCTCCACAAACAGCCTTCAGATTTCGTTATTTTTGAAAAAAAAAAATGTCATAACTTAATCGTCACGTTTCCAAGTGTCGCAATGCAAATGTGTAAAACCGCAAACAATCTCTGCACAACTGCCTCTGCGATGCTCGAGTCAACCTCGCAACACGAATTTTCGTCAAGAACAATTCCCCAGCTTGGAATTCCCGCGTTTTCAACCCTCAAAATTGTCCGCCAACACCGAAAACACCATAAAAAATCACCGTTTCGCATAACTTCACGACAAAATTGTATCACAAACCGTCACAAACCTGACCACAGTCGATGCTCGCTTTGTTTTTAAATAATAAAAAAACGTGTTCGTAATAAACGCGGCGATGGCGCACCGACTAACGTCCGACTCGTCACCACCCACGACTCGCGACTGACTGATTCCACCATACAGCCGCATATAACACCGGAGCCTATCTCTTCTCCCACCACAACGGTGAATGAACCAGCCAGCGATCCAACAAATTCCTCAATTCAACGCACAACGAATTTTCTATCCATTTCTTTTTTGCTCATCGCAAATCACTCGCTCGAGTGATTCGTTGGAAACAACAAAAAAAAGAAGAAAAACCGAAAAAGAAAACAGGATATTCGCAATTGTGCGAATAGAGGGGGGAAATAAATAAAAAAAATCGTGGTAGCTTTGAGAAGGAAAACACGTGCAGTGTCGGGATGGTTCGGGTCTCGGAGACTTCAATGCTTCGCGCGACAATGAGCGAGCAATGGTCCTCGAGAGATTCTCTCTCGTTACCTTTTTTTTTCATTCTTTCTTTCGTCACTTCTCGTGCGCACCTTCGACGATGTCTTCCTTCGTTCGAACAAACGAACTACCTGCACCGTGAGGACACCCGCGTGTGCAGCAGGTCGGGTTGTGAAGTTTACGACGGGCCCACGACACCTTCGAAATCTAAGCGTTCACGACAGGACAGGTTCATCGGCGAAACTGTCGTGGACAATGGGGGTTTACCCTGGCTGTGACGAACTATCCTGGGATTTTTGGCCCAGCTGTGACTCCGAAATCGTACGGAATTCGAGAAATAGACGGGGAGAATACGCATCTACGACTAAAATGGTCGTAATGTGTAGCGAAGAAATTGTCGTAGGCCCAAAGTCATTTCTTACACGAGCAGCGTATTTCCTTGATTTCGTGTTATGTTTGGTTGAATTTATGGTACTGCTTGTTTTTTTAATTTACTTCGCTGGTTTATTTTTTTTTAAAGATTGATTATGATAATCGTAACGATGAAAATAATGATAAATTTAAATAATGATAAAATAATCGTATAAATATAGAACGATTGGTGTATCGTTGTTTTTCGCAGTCCCCAAGTGGTGCAAATCGTAGGGTCTGATCGACCCAAGGCTTTAAAAAAATAGAAAATATCATCCTAAAAATATGGAACAGTTTATTTATGAAGCTCGAGGTTTCTACTTTACGATGAAATTTAGAAATATGATTTTTTAAAAATTTATTAACTGTAAACATAACAATAAGCAGATGAACTGCATGAAAATGCGGGAACTTTGAAATTTCGGCCTGGGTCAAATTGACCCAACGATATACTAATCGGGTTAAAAAACGTAATGCTGCAATAGGGACTTATGGTTCAGACGAAAAAAGAAAGGAAGAAACTATTATATCAAGGAGCTCATCTCTTTTAATTGTTGATTATTATTGAATCAGAATCATTTAATTTTCCGCATATGCAATTGAGCTAAAAATGTTATGACAATTATGAACGACAATATGAAATAACTGTTGTATTGAACGTGCGATAGTACACGGAGAGAAATTTTAATAAATTTTCGTAGAGAAAACCCGAGAAAAATTACCGTGCTTTTCCGTGATCGGGGCGAAATCTGTCGTAGCATTGCAATTTAATAGAAAGTCATCCGAAAATTTGTCGAACTGTTTGAGTAAAAAGTGTTGAGCCACATGCGAAAAAAGTCTGTGACAGCACGGTAAAAGTTGACGTGCTATCCTTGACAACATCTTTATGGACTTTGTAAAAAGAAAACAGGTAATAGTAAAATTTATTTTCCTCATCAATGAAAATACGGTTATATTCACTCATAATGCTGCAGTGATCGCTGGAAAAAAATTTCGGACATAAAAGTCCATTTTACAAAACAGCCTCTCTTAGACTAACTTTACGGTATTTTTTTTTTTTTGCCCCAATCACCTGAACCTATGAGCAATCGAATGACAGACAAGACAGCGTGGCGCGATAGTCGTCGTCGAACAGAGAAAGAAAGGGAGATTCTAGGAGTAGCACAGTAAAAATTCATGGGTAGCACGGTAAAATTTCTTTCTCGTTTTATATTTCAAAACAAGACGTCTATGAATTTTTCTAAGAAACAACGGAAAAAGAAAGGAAGTTCCGGAGTTCTTGAGAATTTTACTGTGCCGTTATACAAAATTTTCTTGTGCTTTCGATTATAAATTGAAAAATGTACGTCAAATAGTTTCGCACGGATATGAATTTTTACTTCGTTTTTACATAAAAAGGCTTATGAAAGAGGCTTGCACCTCGTTTGTAGGGCCCGGCACGGTAATTTTTCCGGAAATTTTTTCTCCGCGTGAGTACACAGCAAATCGACAAAAGAAATTCTCAAAATATCGTTGGTTCAGAGACGAGAACGAATAAGTCCATAAGAAAAGTTTTCGACAATCGATTCGGACAAATCGATTTGGAAAATAATAATTATCAAGTTACACTCGATTTTTAGTACTTCTCAAGATAGCATTCGCTAAAGTTTGAACAGTCTATGAGTTATGGATTAAAAAAAATACTGTTGGACTTATTCGGTTTTGCCTACAGTCATGGAATTATTCGGTTTTGGTCAAAATGTATCAACTCATTGCGTCATAAATCATGAAATTCATTGTAAATGGAAAATATTTGAGCCGATATTTTGCGTCTACAAAGATAACGACAGGTCTGCCTACCTCCCCCCTCTCGCTCGTTTTTATGAAGCTTCTAACATTACAAAGATTGCAAACAATATTTCATCTAAATAACTTCAATTTTATGTCGTAAGCACATTGTCCAGGAGTATTTGACTTATGTGAAGTTCTAGAACGTCCTTCTTTATTTTATCAATAGTGATTAATCATTATTTTCTCTGTAACGATTAATTTTACCACGAAAAGGGTGGACTTATTGGGTTGTCCTAATGCGGGACAATTAATAATTTATATACATTATCAAATAACGAAATTCCATTCTACCGATAGTAAAATTTCAGGGAAAAAAAATAAGACATGGTTCGTTGTTTTTTTAAAATAAAAAAATAGTGGACTTGTTCGGTTTTACCGAACAAAATGGACTGATTTGGTTAGATTAATCTGGTCTGGTCTGATGATTGATCTGGAATCTTTTCCTGTGTGAACAATTTTCGGCCGATCTGTGTTCAAAAGCGATGCTAAAAATCCAAATGACAAGAATTTGATTGGATCTAATTTTTTCAAAAAATTGACAACAGTTTTACCCCCCAAACCACAGATATTAGCTTTGAATTCCTTGAAAAACGACATGATATAGGAAGTGTTCGTATTTATCGAGAAAGAAATTCCTTAAATTAAATTTAGCGAATTCAAGACCACAGCTGTTAAATATTGGTGATGCAAACAACGTCGATCAATCCGAAAATTATTTCCATGCACATAGTTCTGTACGAAATTAATGAAGCTGCATCGATCGATGCAGATTTAATAAGTTCACGTCTGACTATTTCAATTTTCCATTATAATAAAAAATATTTTTACATTTATAAAAAAACGATACCCACAATTTTTAATGTATGTAAACAAAATAAATGGATCAGTAATGGAATTGCAGAAGATCGAAAATCCACAGTGAAGCATGCGACCGAGGAATTGAACATGGAATTAAGGCATTAAATTTAACTTATATCTAATCACGAACCATCAAGTAGCAATGAGTTAATTCCTCCAATACTTCATGAAAATAATTTGTGTGAAAACTGAAAAAATTCGTCCTTTTTTTTTCTATCAGAGAACAATTTTAAAAATTACTGATAAAATCGGTGAACCTGCAAATATCTACTCCGAACTACCAAAAGTGCTTGGCAGTGATCCCAAAAATCATTGTAGACAAGTTTATTTTACTCGTATTTGCCACAAATTTGTCGCAACATCACAAATTAAACCCCAAAGCTAACAACCACCGTCGACATTTCCAAATTAAAAAAATGAATTCATAAATACAATTTCCACTTGCCGCCGAGCGTCAGTTCCAATCTTATTACTACGATCATTAGGGTCTGGTTACTACGATGAATACGCTCTTAAGACTACAATAATCTTCAAACACTTAATTATTTCCGCTAAGACATTTGAAATCTCATCAAAGACTTACCCTATACTGCCGGCGCTGCGTTTTTGTGCCATTTTGGTTGGGTCCGACCCTAGAAGTAACGGAGAAACAGATTAGTCGCTTATAATCGTAGGTCCGGCCGGCGGACAGGCAATATTCATTGGTTGGCTGTTTGGTCCAAGAATTTAACAATAGTGTGGCCCAGTTTTCTTTATGTTCTGGGAAGGAGTATCAGAAACACGCATATATATTAAGGTGTCCCCTAATGCAATCATTTTGGAATTTTATAATACTCCACCTCAGGTACAACTTGAGGTATAAAAAAAAAAATCTGCATGAAACTAGAGATTCGTATGACACCGTTAAGGGGTGCTTCTAAGCGATCGAAACTTTATTCCCAATTGAATAACATTAGATTTTGCGATTATTTTGATTTAATTCCGTTAGAAAGGTTTTTTTTCAGTATAATTCTTACACCTCACTGACAGAATATTCGGTTATCACTTGGAAAAGTGATAGAGCAAAGAAATGTTATTACAATGAAAAATCTTGAACGCTTAGAGACCCCCTTGAACATTGTAATAAAGATTTTGAATTTTACCCAGATTTTCTTCTATACCTCGAAGCGTACTGAAGGTGCGAAGTTTCGAGACTCCAAAATGATTGTATTGAGGTACACCCTGTTACGCTAAGTGTAAAAAGTATGGGAACACCGATTATTAGGCCGAGAAACAAGGGCGGTCTCGTTAAGGATGAGAAGCAGCAATCCCATTCATCACAATGGCGTTTAATGTAATTGTAACTGAAGAATCAACCAAATTATAAAAATATCGCTGAAATATAGGACAAAGACGTATTGGAGCACCGCCGATTCCGCAAAGTATAGTTAATTTATGTGTAGAAAAGGGATTGAGTATCGGGAGCTAAGAAAAAAAATTATGATTAAGGAGAAAGACTCCATTCTACCATCGAGAATATAATAGAGTGATACGGAAAGAAAACGATAGAAAATGAAGCGAGAAAAGTTAGGCCAGGGCCCGCAAATAAGACTACAAAGCGCTTTATTGTTAAAAAAAAAAGATTGAGTCTCGATTACATGTTATTTCATCGTTGCGGACTAAGGTAGTTCAGATCTATGTAATACGCCATCGGTGGTGTTCCAATACTTTTCCCTGCTGAATTTCTGCGATATTTCAGTGATTTCGTTGATTCTCCGGTTCCGATTAAATAAAATGCCGTCCTGATAAATGGATTAGTCACTGCTGATTTTTACCGAGAGTACCCAAAACCCTCCAACAAAATAATATCATCGATACACAATTATAGAGTGATTGAATTGACAAATGACTCGTGTTTATAAATTAACTCTACACATATATATGAAAATTTCCGTGATTTCTTTAATACTCGGCAACGATCAGAATCCAAGCGCTTTCAGGATTAATTTTCAACGTTATAAGGAGACATTTTATCGATTGTAACACGGAGGAGCATCGCACTGAAATATTTTTAAAAAAATAGTCCGTACGTCAACGTCAAATTTCGTAATTGAGAATTCGACGTTTACCTGGCATGGAATGGGCGATCGACATTTCGATAGTAAACATTCAGATTAAATTTTATTCCCTCACACCTGTCAGACACGATTATACCGGAAACGACGGCACGCGCACGGATTTGCTACGCAATTTTGCGTATCTTTAAAAAAAAAATTTTTTTATTTGTTTCGTTATTCCCGTTATTTTCGTGTTCGTGTTCACACTTCCGCGTTCCACTTGCGAGAAAAACTGGGTGTTTACAATGATTTGGTTACGCCATTTTGATGTTTCACGGTCGAATCGTCGGATTTTATTTGGTCGACGACGAACGCGAATGCGCAAAGCGTGAAGAAACGGATGAAGGAAGACCGAGTGTAAAGTTTCGAGTGTGCTCCGAAAATCTATACGTAGTGACGTCTGGTGTGGCCACCGTCTGAGACGGCGCCACCATCGCAAGTATTATTTATCATACAAGGGAATAGCAGAATCTCTATTGGTTCAAATAAACAATAATAAAATTAACTACTCAGCAATGATAATATAATTTGATTAAATAGAATTCATCCATAAAATATGATGTTATTAATAATTATTATGATTAGAGGCATAATAATATAATTGGTTATTTTCATTTTTTTTCCATTAGTGCCAGCGCATTTGTTCTATAAATTCAAATATTTCTTTATTGATAGTTTTTATACGATATTCCAAACCAATTTTCGCGGGAATTCAGTTGAACTCTTTTTTATTTATGGATGGATTTAGGTCTCGATTGGTGAGCGCCTCTCCTGCCTCTCCTCAACCGGCGATGGCATTGAAAACCAAGAAGAGGGGGAATCTAAAAAATTTCGCTTTCCCTCCATCTGGCATCACCAGCGGTTGGTGATGCACAAATTTAGGCGGTACATATTCATTCAGAGTGAATCGAGCCTTATATCGAACATCGAACCTGGAACAGTCACAGTGCTGCCCTCTTCGGAACTCCACTCAACTTCACTGCTTATCGCGCAAACTATAAGAGCGGGAATACGAAATTCCATACCGTTATAAGACGTGGCTGAGGGTCGCTATTTTTACTTTGTAAATAGAATTACGCTGCCTCAACATTAATTATAAATTTTATTTTTATTATTTACACGAGCACATGATCGAAAATTTAAATTAATTCGCTTCGTCCATGTTATTTTGGAATCCCACGACGGGCCATTTGGTCAAATGTTCCTTCAGAACGCTGGGAAACAACGAGAAAGCTTTGAAGCACACTCCCATTTTATCTTCGTCCATAATCATGTGATATCCCGATTCAATGTCCTTTCTCTGCTCCTCGGACGCATTTCTCAACAGAATTTCCAATCTCACGTCTATTCCCAACTGTTTTAAAAAGTTTCTCTGGTTCACGGGACCGAAAGTGATCAATCTGTTGTTTCTTTCCCCAATTTTTTTGATCAGCGAAAAATCTACGTCTGCCGTGAGATCGGCGGTTCCGGGATCTACGAGAGGATCGTGCTGTTCGTGCCTTCGAAATGCTCGGAAGGTATCAGTCTTGTCACCGTTGTGACCGTAATCCGCTATCAACGCGAATCCTCCGTACTGTTCGAGAAAATGAGCCAAATACTCGGTTATCACCATCGTCTGAGGACTGAACTCGACGTGATCTCTCTTCTCGTCTTGCTGCAACGATATTACGCCATAGGGAATAATAAACGAAATTATTTTCACGCTTAAATTCTTTGAACTAAACAAGGGTGCAAAGTTGACCCTAGCAGATTGAGTGCCTAGCAAATCACCATAAAAATGCCTAAGGCATTTTGTTAGGCACTTTTGTTCAAAACGTGCCCGTGAATGCCCATAAATAACTATCATCCGAAATGCGAAAATGTGACGGCATTTTTAGGCACTCACCAGCATTTTTAGGCACTCTTCGGCATTTTTAGGCATTCAACGGCATTTTTGGGCATTTACCAGCAATGTTCGGCATTCACCGGCATTTCTAGGCATTTATCGGCATTATATTATGTTCCGGTTTGTGTACGCATTTACCTGCAGGTGAAATGTGAGTTTGGGCGACGGATTAAAATATAAGAAATGTAACGTTCGACATGCGTATAAATAAAAAACACAGCGGCGTGTCGAAAAAATTTCATTAAAGTTGATTTCCTTTTTTTCCGTGTTTTTTAAGTATTGTATTATTCGTTATGTCTATATGTTGAATAAAAAAATATGGAAGAAGGTTCGAACCTTGTACATTGCTTCCTTATAATTTTACACATTCGCCAGAGTTTTCTCAATGAGGAACTATGGTCGAATTTTGGCTTCCTCATAGAGAAGCTTCGGCAAATGTGTGAAATTATAAAGCAATGTGCAAGGTTCGACTTTGCAACCTTTTTTTTTTAGATAAAATCCGCTTGTAAATCTATCTAGTCCGGAATAAATATATGGCGAATTCCATGTCAAATAAAAAAAAATTAAAAATCGCAATAAATCGCGAACGTCCGGATGGATTTTTCTCAAATTCAATACAAAACGTCTTTCGATAATAGTGCAACTTTGTACCAAATTTTAGTCCGATACCTCGAAAATTGTGCAAGCTAGAGAGCGCAAATCAATTTTTGAAGAATTTTAAAATCGCGTAAAAACAAAAGAACTGCATGGAGTTTTCGAAAAATGTAATCCAGCAAGGCGTTCTGAACCCTTTATGTGTGATAAATTTCAGCTTAATATCTCAAGCTATTCTCAAGTTGTGAACGTTAAACGAATATTACATACACACACACATACATCTGGACATTTTTTCTAAATATGATTTCCCGGCGTTTTGGGGCATTCTAAACATGAAAAACTGAAAAAAAAAAATTTTCACGAAAATAAAGCTTTCTCTATGAGAAAGCAAAAAAGATGTAACGTGTGTTGTTACTCACTGCAACGAATAATTTACTGGCTGGTGTCGGCGTTCTCGTCACGACGTAACGAAATTTCTCCTCGTCCGTCGAATTTGTGTCTATATCGATCAATATTTCCCTCCACTCGTCATTCGTTCGCTACAAAAAGAAAGAAAAAGAGAATTCGTTAAAATCGTGATTAGAACAGAGTAACAGAGTAACAAACGTTTGTCTACAATACCTGAAACTTGTGTATAGGCAAAGCGTCGAAAAATTCGTGAGCAACGAAGACGCTGAATTTCTTCGGCACATCCTGAACGGAATGGTACCAAAAAATCTTAACTCCGTCCTGGGTAAGCCCCTCTCTGTAGTGGCTCACTGTTTTTTCTTTTTCATCGACACGCTGAAGAATTTCTTTGGAAGAAACGCAAAGATTTTTCGCTTGTATGAACGAAAGGGCTGGACTGATTTCTACAAAGTGTAGAGATATTTTGTCTATCATCTTGAGCTGCTTGAAAACCTAGATCGAAGAAAATTCTTAGCATTATCGACGACGATTGGATGCAAACTTGGAAGTGCCTGAGTTTATTTACCCTCAATATATCTTTGCACAGAGTTCCTCTGCCTGGACCCAATTCCACGTATTGAAAATCACCTCCGGTGATCTTGGATAGCTCATTCAACAACCAAATTCCAATCATCTAAAAGCGCAAGGAACAAATAGTTATATCTAGGCGAGTTAATCAAGTTTGTTTTAAAAATATTTCGATTAACCGTTGAAAAAGTATAGGGGGTATTCTATACGAACCGAACCCCCTTTCCAGCCGATGTTTTTTTATTCTCTCGAAATTGAAAGGAGTTGAAGTATGACTAGAAATAGTGGTTGACTCCAAATCTTAGGCCTCTAGGTGTACTTCTCACTATACTTCTGTAATTGGTATTTTTACTACTTTCGAAGGTTTCGAGGAGTGGTGTCTTTATTTCTGAATTAAATTGATGTTGTCCCGAGTGTTTTAGAACGGAATTTTCCCGTACTTTCAGATAAAATCATGAGACCTCAGTATCAAAAATGTTTTCTTATGATTTGAAGCGAAAAAACACAAAAAACTTCATATCTTGAAAAGAGCTATTTTTGTTTTGGTCCCAATTTTTTGTAATCTTCCCATGATTATTCTGAAGCTACTGTATACATTTTGTGATGGAACTTCGAAATTTACGGTACCCAGAAATTTGGGAATATTGTGAAAAATCAGAAACTCCTTTCAATTTCGAGAGAATAAAAAAACATCGGATGAAAAGGGGGCTTGTTTCGTATGGAATAGCCCATAGTCAAAAAAACAAAAAGGCCAGTGGAATGGTAGAATCGTCCGCAGCTCCGCAGAGGAATAGCTGGTACGGCTGAGTTTGACTCCAGCCGACAACAATGGAAATTTTCTACGTGTATTTTTTGTGATGGACCTCGTTGTTTTGTACGCAGCGTTGGAAATAGTAGGTCCATGAGCGATCGACTTTGATCGATGATCATTAAAGATTTTTTTTTAGTTTGATGCTCAGTGCCAAATTATGGAGCTCATAATGAGCTGCTGCTCAACTACACAGTTTCAGACTCACAATATGTAAGATACAAGATGTACAACGTACAAATTGAGCTGTGCACCTGTTGTTTACAGTCGGCAATTGCTTAGACTAGCTTTAGCATTGCGGAAGTGAGCTCCGCAGCGAAGCAAGGTCGATGTAGAAAGGAGTGTGGTTTGAGGTGACTGTAAGGGACTCCCGAGGGACTGGCCTAAAAACATACATCATGGATATCCGTTGATATGATCATTTTGGATTTTCAATGATCACACCGTCTAAAACAATTTGATACATATATTTTGAAAAATCTGGGCCAAATTGCATTCCTACAATAACATTAATCCATGCTACCAAGAAATTCAAATTTTCCATTTGAATAGAATAATATTTTTTTAGTTACTTCAATTTAATTATTTTCCAAAGTTTTTTTTTTCAGTTTGAAATTATTACTCCTCGGTTGAATTCTTTTATTTGATTTGGAAAAATAAAAATTGAAGCAATCGAAGCTCGATGAATAATTCGTATGCATAATGTTGTAGCAAAGATTTGCACTCCACCCTCGTCAAAGATCTGAAATGACCACATTAAGGAACAATCTCACGGAGTCGAAATCAAGTTTGAGTTAACCGATTGAAACGTACTTCTCCGAAAAGCTGGGTAATCTCTGGGGAAGTTATAAAATCTCCTTCCTTGCCAAAAACATCCCTATTCATGTAATATCCAGCGGTAGGATGAGTGAGAACCTCTTTTGTGTAATCCGCTAACGAAATAGGTCCGCACGCCTTAATCTTGGCGGACAAATGCCTATAAAGCAAGGATCTTTTTCCCTTGATTTCGGTTGTCGCTTGTGTCGCATAAGAACTCGTTCGGACCATTGCTACTCGTTGTGCATCGTTTCGAATATGTTCGAGGAAATTTCTTCGTAAAACTTTCAACGTTGTGCTACCAAACTGCATTTTATTAAGCATGTCGACGAATGTCGGCTATTATCGATTGTTGCGGACGAATTCGATCGAATTATCCATACGTAAAGTTGTCGTGACATGCAGTACGTGATCTAGACACGATCGTCGAAGCATATAATCGCGTCCAGTAGGTAATAAAACAATATTTCATTCGCGAAATCTTTTATGATTGGAAGTACTAGCAGACGAATGTTTGGAATGTGCACTGTGCAGTCGCGGGGGTCGCGGGCACGGTTTTACATACAGGCAAAGAAGAAAGATTACATAGAACCGCACTGTCTATGTTAGATTTTGGACGGTGCGATTAGTTTCGCCTTCTTCTGTTAGATGGCATCACTGTCCTATCGGCGTGACAGACACATGGACGACATACAGTGAGTCAAAAAAGTATTCGTACATCTTGTTTTTTTGCCATAACTTCATAGGCATAAGTGATACACAAGCAAAGACAATTTTGTTTGATAGTCGACCAGGTACAGAGATAAACACGAAGTGAAGAATTTTTTACCAGGAGTAATATAAGAATTATGCAAAAAGTACAAAAATTTTAGGGCAAAGAAAGCCCTACGAGATTTTGCGTTGTTTCTTTCGATATTTTCGTTCATTCTTCTAGGAGCAGTCTTTGCAGATCGGACTTGTTTGATATTTTTTTTTCTAACTTCAACATCCGGCAAGTGCCATAAATTTCCAATGGGATTAATTATTCGGAGATTGTGGTGGTGTAATTAATTGTTTCCGGACGTTGTAGATCAACCATTCCCTCGTTTTCAGAGCAGTATGTTTCGGGTCATTGTCTTGTTGGAAAGAGAAATTTCCGTCCAGGCCCATTTTAACTACACTTTCCTCGAGATTACTTCGCAACACTTCGATATACTTCTGGGCATTCATTATCCCATCTATGAATGCCAGATTACCTACACCATCGTAACCCATACAACCCCAAGCCACTACACCTCCTCCGCCCTGCTTCACAGTCGGTATTAAATTTTTTTGTTGGAGCTCGGTGTTTGGTTTCCGCCGAATTGCTTTTCATCTGACCCAAAAATATTGAATTTCGATTCATTCGAGAATCCGACTCGTTTCCAAAATTCTAACGGCTCATTTATGTAGGTTTTAGCGAAATCTAAACGTTTTTCTCGGTTTATATTATTTATGAACGGTTCAGAATGCAAAACGTTTCGCACAGTTTAGGGACAAACGATCTTCCCTGATGTTGACGCGACATCATTCGATAGCCTTTCCGCACAAACGGATTTTTTGTAGCCTCTTTAATAATATTCCGACGCTCGCGAACATTCAGTACCCTCAGCCGCCTGGATCGCGGCTTATTTTCAGTTATTTTCGATGTTTCATATTTTTTGACGATGTATTGCACCGTCGTGTGACTCAAATCCAATTATTTTCCAATTTATCGGTAACTCTCACCGCGTTTCCGAAAAAAAATCACCCTATCTCGCATCGCGATAGATATTCCACTTTTCTTTGGCGTCATGTCCGCACAGAGGAGCTCAACGATCTACTGCTAGCATAGAAAAGATCAAGACCACTGTGTAAACGAAGACTTGTTGACATTTTAGGTAGAGGTCAGACCGGTCAGACCATGCTTGAGTAGTTATCGCGGTTTAGTCGCTTAATTGTAAGTGTACGAATACTTTTTTTGCCTTCAAATTTTTGTATTTTTTGCATAATTGTTATATTATTCCTGGTAAAAAATTCTTCATTTGCAGTTTATCTCTGTACCTGGTGGACTATTGAACGAAATAGGTTATGTTTGTGTATCTATTATGCCTATGAAGTTATCGCGTAAAAGCGAGGTGTACGAATACTTTTTTGACCCACTGTATAAGCCCCGCCACCACCGGCATCTTTTTTGCGCTGTGACCTTTGCTCTCTTCCACCAATTCGGAAATTTTCTTATCTCAGATAAATCTTACGTTAGACAATTAATCATTGCAATGATTTTCTGTTTGATACATAAATGAATAATCCGCAATTCCTGCTGAATGATTCTTACATTTTATGATGAAGGACGCACTTATCCACTCCAGCGTTTTTCTCATTTCTTATGGGAGAATTTCGATAAACATACGAGAGAACAGTTCTCAATTTCTGTGAGCTTGATGGATTTATTTTTTTCGAGACTCATCGATTATTAAATATTCCATTTCTACCCGGTTTTATACCCGGAAACAATTCATCGACGCACTTTGTTGACGGATCGTGTTTATACTTTTCAAGAGCGGAACACACGGAGGCTTGTTCGTGAAAAATCAATAAAAAGTACGTTCAATAACGAAGTCAGTTGATAACACACGGCCGCTTTCACCGTCGCCAAACCGAAACTTCTAGAAAAATAATCGTTCTTCCAAAAATTATGTTGTAAAAAATACTTAACTCGTCCAATTTCACGTCATTGCACGATAAAAGTGCGTTCCATAGCGATAAAAATAAAAATTGTATGACAAAGTATTAAATCATTGGTTATTAAAAGAACGACACTCTTGTGTCACGAATAAAATTAATTATCGACTATCAATATTCATCAAAAATGTTAGCAACCAACTCTACAAACGCTACAATCACTGATTTTTATTCGTAAGTCTAAGATCCGCATGATCACGAGAATCAAGCCCGAAACTCCACCGAGACTGATGGTTTGGGCTCGTCTTTGCATGCTTTGGTCAGGTCATTGAGATCGGCAACGTGCACGTAGAAGTTTGTCATTGACCAATCGTACTTTGAGTACTGAAAAGTCGCGAGGTCGTCGGAAACGAGATAGAGTTTTTTGGATTTCAAATCCAGCGCTAAGTCGTTCGGAAATACGAGAGTCTTGTTGTCCTGAGCAACGATACCTGGACAGAATATAGTATAATTAATACCAATTATCGTCGGTAATTGCAAAACCACTGCATGATACACATTTGTTTCGCATTGTACGAATAAAACTCACGAAAATTGTCAGGCTTGAGTGGCACGTGTGAATCCCAGCAGGCTAATGCATTTTTGTTTAACTGAGTGAAGTACACGATCTCGGTTTCTGGATCCAGCATCATCGCAGTTCCCTGACTATTGGGTCCTTTGCTTCCCACGATATGGAACTGTTGATAGCTCTTCGGCTTAGCAAGAGCGTCCTGGTCCTTGAGCAGATTCGTGGACACGGCGAACTCGGTTATGCCGGACATCGGGTGGAAATAGAGGGTTTTCGAACCATCGGGCAGCTGTGGGCTCAGGGCAAGACCGAAGACACCGTCGGTCCATTGGAACTCAATTCCACTGATGTTGTAATCGCCTATTTGGAAAACAAAAGAAAAAATATAATCTACACGTTCCTGTGAATCTTATGAATAAGAAAGACACAAAATTAATACATTGATGGTGGAGGGCAAAAGTGAACAGCTTACGTACTATTTAATGGGTCCAAGTAAAAGTAGTTGTTGTTAACTCTCCAGGAATCGTTTTTAGCTAAACTGTAAACAACGAGGCCATAACCACCAAGGTCGGAATTGTAGACGTAGGCATCGTCGCAATTCTTTGGATCGACATCGATAACGCTATCGGCGAAGAAAGTGTCGGGTTTAAGATCGGTGTCCTTGAATGTGTATCTGTGAATAATCTGAATAACAAATCAAACCAGAGATTATACTATGTTCCATATTTTTAACTCCACGATTTTATAGGGAAGTTATTGTAATGACCTCGAAAATCGAAAATCGATTTTTCGAGGGATTTTCACTTTCACGATCATTCGGGTCATTTTTACCTATTTTGAGCAAATGTTTTATGTTCGTGTGTAAATTTAAGGAGAGTGAAAGAAGTAGAAGTGAAATTTGAAAAAAGATGTAGGCCAGGGACAGTGGATTCGCATAAGATCTCATGGTCACGGCAATATTTACATTTATGATAGTTTTCATACTAATAAGTATGAAAAAAAGAAATCATGATGTAATAGATTATTTAAATGCCCTTTACGAATTTAATAGGAAATATTTATTTTACTAAGTCCAATATCGAAACAACGCGATTGATTGGCGGGCATTGGCATTTATTTTCAAACATTATTATGATATAATAAGGAACCAAGCAAGCAAAGAGTATACGATATTTACTTAGTGCGACGTCATATCGCGACAATAGTGATAAGTAGGCATTTATTGAATTTCCGCAAATGTGGATAGTCTCCTTATTAATGACAATCAATAATAATAATAATCAATTTGAACTCGCAAATTGGGAAGTTATTTGTGCCGCACGTAAAGGGTCACATACAAAATGAACATGAATAGCCATAGGCACTACTAATCATGGGCCCCCTAGTTGTATTTAAGTAAAGAGAATGATCGGTATAATTTACAACTTATTTTGCACCTTATTTGTCTTCAAATCAATGGCTATGAGTTTCGGTCGTTGAACGCTCTTGAACTCCCCCCAGATATCGTCGACTCCGCTGTCGACCGCCCATAGACGATCGCAGGCATCGATTCTCACTCTCAGAATATTTATTATTCCTTCTTCGGAATTGATGTCATTTGATTCCCAGTCTGGATAGGGTGTCAGCCGGGGCGAGCTTTCGTCTAGAAAATCAAAGACGAAATTAACTTCTCTCATTCTATCATTTTTCTTCAGATAGATTGAAATTCAATGCAGAACATTTTTTTCGGCAATTTTCTAAACAAAATGTCTATTGATTCGTTTCAGTTAAGACAGAACGCTTTATATAACGCGGTCATCAGTACACCTGGCGCGGCCCAATTTGATGGCTGCCAGGATTCAAGAGTTCGTATCGAATTTTCGGGATTTTACTCGGGCACCAGCTCGTCACAAATTCACTAGCAATATGAAAGATAATGAAATGGTTCTCGATCAAAGGACAATAAGATCCAGGATGATTTGATTGGACGATATTGGACAAATTATTCCTTTGGTATTCCCGCTTGACAATGGTACGGTATTTCGATAAGGCGATACACGAACGTTCTATGACTTCCGCGATTTCGGCCAGACAAATGCGAAACAGTTCTGGGACCTTCACAAGATGAAATCGGAAGTGGGTAACTGAAACTTCGAGTATCGTTTGGAACGCTATTGTTGCGGATTAGACAAGTCTCAGTCGTGAGCGTCGTAAGTTTAATTTCGAGAAGACGAATTATAATAGAAATTGTACGCCGGATGATTAGTGTCGATATCTGCGGGCCGCGAGCCCATCGCACGATCGCGCGATGGGGGGGTTGAAAGATTTTGGCACATGCGCATGCATCGTTTCACTATCCCGAATAGAAATTTGTTAAGGGTTGCCTGTTGTCACAGAAGGGCCGCATCAGTATCAGCCATGGCATCCTCATATGAGGCTTGCCGTAATTTTACCAGACCCGGACCTGGCAAGTGGTATCTATGGCAGCCTTAAGGGAGGTATGTCGTAGTGTCACCACGTCGGAGCCTAACAAACGCCATCCACGGCAACCTTAGATAAGACATGCCATTATTTTATCATATCAGGGATTAATCAGAGTTTAGTGTGTCGGCCTTACGTGGGGCCGGCTAGAAATTGAACAGCTGTAATGACACAACTTAAGTCCTCACCGTTTAATCCCCGTTTCTTTTAGATATCCCATATTTGATTTGGTATCAAGTTGACTTAGCTTACTTCAAATTCTTTTTAAGTAAAGATTAATAACAATGACAATAAGATTAGTAATCCCCGTTTCTTTTAAATAACCCATTTGGATTTGGTTTCAAGTTGACTTAGTTTACTCCAAATTCTTTTCTCCTCGCCAGAGAAATAAAAAATTTTATGAACAGAAAAATCTTTTTTTCTAGCGTTAACGACCTTAAAAAAGCTATATTATTAGGTCCTGGCCATGCACTGCGTTGCATTCGGATCAGACCCAGGTAAATGCTACCTTGTCAGGACCTGACCAAGGAAAGAAGACAGCCTGACTTGGACCTGGTCGTTGCCTTACGAAATTTCTACTCGGGATCGTCTTGACTAGTAAGACGAAACGACAGAAGGTACATTCGAAATAATAGATACCTATAATCTGTTCTGTCACACAGTGATACTTGATGTTGATTAAAAATCATTAAGTCTTGTATCCTTCATTAAAATTGTATTCAAATAAGTATTACTAAGCTCTTAAAATACGTCACCCTAAATCATCTTTTTTTTATTACGTATTTTCGTTAGACTCACTTTTGGCAGCGGCTTCACTGAGGCTTATGTAATTGAGATTAGCCGGTACACCCTTCTTCCATCTGGGGACTGTGATGAACAATTTGTCCCCCCATATGTTGACACCAAGAGGAACATTGCTCGTCGATATAAAATTGCCCGAATCCTCGAAACTCTTTTTCAAAGAGGCATTGGGAAAATTCCAATCTACTTGTTTCCACGAGAACAGAGTCCGGAGGGGGTTTTGCTGACCACTGACTGCTGTCAAACCGAGCAGCGCAATGAAATACAGCATCGTTTATCACTCTGCAAAAAAATACATAATTTATTAATAACCAGCGCCGTAACCAGAGAGGGGCTAGGGGGGGCTTAGCCCCCCTCAAAATGTTTTAAGCCCCCCCCCCAAAATGTTCCCATTTATACATTTACATATACGTATCTACATAAAACACATTTATACGAGCCCCTCTGAGCCCCCCTTGCCTTTTAGTCCTAGTTACGGCGCTGTTAATAACTGTTCTAAGACTCGACTTCGTTCGACAATTGAAAGAATGGGTGATGGGCTATTTTTTTTTCGTTCCTATTTTGTAATTTATCAATTTACGATCTATGGTCCTACGTAATCCGTAGATTGCTATTGTGTAATGCGCTTTTGTTACAATACGTTGATATCTAATGGCCACACCCTGGGACTGAGTCGTCACGCCTCGGATGTATTGTTAGGTTTCCGTACTCGCGCGTTTAACGAGTGATCTATCCGTTTCCCAAGCCTACATCATGGGTGAGCCTTGTTTTACCATTCACGGCATCTACGGATACATGTATAACGACGATGCGTATGTCGTTTTCGATGTCGGCGCTGCAAGAATACAACTAGCCGGGTATTCCCGTGATTGCCCGTAAATAATGTCGTTGATGAACCCAAGGGTAGACATTTTTTCAAAGCAGCATTGGAGAGCTTATGGATATTTGAATCTATTGTCATTTTTTTAAATGATATGGCCAGCACTAAGCACCGATATAGCGTGTAACATAGAATGAAAAACAAATTGGACTTTTCCGAAATCATTTATTTTGACTCCAAGTCATGACCAAAGTTGGGGAAATTTTTTCGAAAATTTCTAAATCATTCACGCCTAACCCCTAAAACTTGATCTGTAATTCGAGTTCAAAAACCATCGAGAATTCTTCCGAGTTCTCTTGTTATCCTGGAAAAAGAGAGCTAGCACGTGGGCGAGAAAGTTGAGCAGTGGCCAACTCGATTCCGTGACAATAAACCCGGGTGTCGGTCGTAGAATTATCAATTTCATTGCGGTTTTCGCAGTGATAAGTGAGCACGTGAAATGTATATTGTGTGCAAGTGACGTCGAATTTGGCGAATCCAGTCGACGAGGACTTGGATTAAAAATTGTCATGAACTGCAAGTCTTGTACGCCGAAAGAAATCACGTCATGCTCGTTGATTCGAAATCCATACAAGATTAATTGTCGATTCATTTTTGCTATGCGATTACTCGGAGTGTGATTACGTGGAGCAGCAAAGTTTTGTGCGTTTACTTTCTACGATACTATTGTGGGGCAGATTTGTAATGCCACACAATCTATAAAAACAATTTCGTTAAAAATGGCTAGTGAAGAAGAACAAAAATTAATCGTCGAACCGTCTCAAAAAGCAGAGGGATTGAGGCACATGGTGCAAACGCGGTTTTAGCTCGTGGAACAGCAATCCCACTGTTGAAACTGCCGCTAATATTGCCTCAATACTTTTTAACAAAAGTCATATGGGCCTCATGAATGTATTGGAGGTATTAAATATAGAAACTGGCGAGACACTCTATCGACATCGTAAAGATATCGCCGAGAAGCGTAGATGCAACACCGAGCTCGAAGCCGAAAAAATGGTTTCGTCACATTACAACCGCAGACAAAATAACGACATTACAACCACGGAAAAAATAACCGACAGACAAAATAACCGTGCTAGAATATCCGGGAATAGAATGAACTGCAGATAAATTATCCGGGGATAAAATAACTCGAGATAAAATAACCGCAACCGAATAACCATAAATATGTTAAATTTTCCGCTTCAAATTCACAGTTCAAGTCGGGTTGGGGTACTTTCGGTTAGCTTTTGAGTGAGTTTGATTTAGTTCGGGTTATGTTGGGTTACTTTTTGTATTCATTGAAGTTTATGTTTGTAAATATCTTACATAGCGTGAGAATTTTACCCGCCATCATCGCGTTGTAAATGAAATTGATGCTGTAACCTGTCATGCGGACTGTTCCGTCACGGTTGAAAGAGTTGTTCTAGTATCTCGAGAGGACTTGGAATAGTTTCAATGTCACGGATTGGTAAACGTCGCCGTCAGGCTCTGTTCAACGTGTCTCTGTGGAATTGCTATGACGCGGTTTTTAATAATATTATGCATACAAAAAACGCTGTTGAAGGGTGGCACCATTTATTTAATGGGAAAGTCCGGGTTCATCACGCATCTGTGTTGAAATTTTTGGGCGCAATCATTAATAAGCAAGGATTAACCGAGCTGAATATTAATCAAATAAATACCGGCTTAGATGTTGCGAAAGTCGCCGACAAGCGTATTGGAATATTGACGAAGGAATTAGCAATGTAGTAATGACCGATTACGAGCGATACATCCAACTTGCAGGGGCCAAGACTCAAATTGTTCGTAAAACCAGTTCCTACGTCGCCACGTAGCTATTTTTTCATAAAAGATTCCCTTCTATTTTTTTTTATATACACAAAAAAAAATTTCGTTAAAATTGAAAAAAAAAATCACTGGTCCGCCACTTTTTTCTTTTACATGATATCGAATTTTTCCTACGCGGTGATGTAAACCTAATCTAGTCTCTCAACTGTCTAGTCTACTCTAAAACTGTCTAGTTTCTAAACATATATTTTTTTATTTTTCAGATGAACCGCATGGCTTAATTAACCGCCGAGCAACAATTTAAATATGTATATATTGACCACGAGAATTAATTAAAAATGTTCAATTGATAGGTTGCTCGAAAAAAATTACCAAACATACACCCTCGACAGCGACAATGACAGATATTTACAGAATTCGGAATGTATGGCTTGACTTACGCAACTTTTTATTGCTCAACTGACAATTATCATCAAGGGTGATGGTGCAACGTAATTGTGAATACTTTCACCGTATAAGACGTACAAAAACGAAGATAAAACACCCGTATTTGTCCACTTCAATAATCATTGTTGAGATATATCGGTTCAAAAAATCACCGTGAATGGAAAAACTTTATTTCCGTGATGAACTGTGGGACGAAAACTTCGAGTCAACTGTTTAAAGGTGTTTGAGAGCGGTGAAATGCCCCGCATGCAAGTGCTAGAATGGATACGTGCTTCCGTATAGTTGACTCATTTCATTCATGACCCGTTTCGGCCCTGCCTCTGCAGAAAAACAACTGAGTGACACCGTTGGCACGTATAATTGATGGCCCGAACTCAATTCATGCACGGCTGTACGATGTTCATCACAATTTGACAACCCGTAAAGATTTTCCATCGTTTTGGAGCTCGATTTACAGATAAAGTTTCAGAGATTGGGCATAAATAACTCCAAATTTTTCAAAAAAATGTGTTAACTTTGGCCATGAGTTGAAGTCAGGATAATTTCGGAATAGTCAAAAAAAATTTTCTATCTATGTTACACGCTATGTTAGTGTTTAGCGATGGTTGTATCATAAAAAAATACCAATAGATCCGAGTATTCATAAGCTTCCCAATACTGCTTGCAAAAAGCTTCTAGCTTTTTTTCCGAAGTTGTCGACGTTCAAAGAAAGAAGTGATTTGTGCGAGCGCACCTCGTTAGTGGCCTGATAATTTCCGCCGGTAGTGTATATAAAAAAATCTGGCTTCAATTAGAGACCCGTACGACACCGTTAAGGAGTGTTGCTGAGCGCTCGGAACTTCCCATTTAAATGACCTTATAATTTTCGATTTAGTTATATTGGGAAGATTTTTTTTGTCTATAATTCTTACATCTCACCGACAAAATATGTGGTTATTGCACGTGGAATAGTGATATGGTAATAAAGTAAAGTAATGCTATTGAAATGGAAAATTTCGATCGCACAAACGCACAGGTATTGTATGGGTTTTTTATTTTACGCAGATTTTTTTTTATACACCTTAAATCGTATTAGGAAGTAGCATCTCCGAAATTCCAACATGACTTTATTAAAGGACACCTAACCTGCGTGGTAGCTAATTGCTACGATCTTCGATGTATGTAATTATCAATGTATCGCCATGAAGTGTAGGTACTAGGCGAGAAGACGGAATAACTTTAATAATAATTCGTTCAAATAATTCTTATATGAGGAAACATGTATTTGAAAAAAAACGTCTTAATAGTTATTTAGAACTGGTAATCTAGCAGAAGTTGTAAAAAAGGTTGTGAAAAAATGCCTAAGATCTCTAGAAAAAAACCGTTCGTAGTTTTTAAATGCGGTAACCATTACGTTTAATTGACTATAACAAAATATGAGTTTTTAATATTTTATGGATTAATGAAATCACATTTTTCAGACTGTTGGGACTGTCGTCAATCGTGGATACCTTGATTGTTATAGGAATTGAAGGCAATATTTTTTTTGAGGCAATAAATCATTTTGAATTTATTTTAAAAACTTTTTGATTAATTGGGTGTGAATGATATTTCAATGTTTTTGAAAAAAACATTGAGGAACATTTGCAGATTGAGATTGTTTGGATACCCATTGAGAAAACAGCATGGAAAGATTTGCGATGGATTTCTGTGCAACGTTTAAGTGGAAAAAGTGTGGACACTGTGCGTCGTTCGATTTCGACATATTCCGACGCTGAAAATATCGACACTGTCCCAGCCACTTTCTCCGCGATAAAATGGCATTCAGTGTCTCGTCGAGGACTCTGGTGGAAATCACATCGAGTGCAACGCTGCATAACGTCCAATCTTAATTTGATGAATTCGTTATATTTGTTGTTATTATTACTCAAGGACTTGCGCAAAGTCCTTGCACATAGTCACGGAAATGATTCAAGGCTTTATCGCACAACGGTTTCTTGTGGCACTCGAACAAACGGATTTGGATTAAGGTTGATATATTTCTGGCATTGCTCCGCCACTTACTTTATGCACTGCAACACACTCGGGTTTAACTTGTGCTTTTTGTGTCGATTACTGTTCATGAAGCTTGAAGCGGAACCAAAAACGGTTCGATAACGATTGTACAAAAAAAAAAAAATTACTTTGAACGCAAAAAGAAACTAATTATTTGTCTTTACAAAAGTTATGGGAAACTTCTTTTCAGCAACGGAAAAAAATCAGGAAAATTTTTGTATCCTCGTAACTCATTTGACATATCTTCAAACTCGGTCATACTGCGTTTTGGGTTCTATCAGAGACGAAATAAAGTAATTACACTCACAATCAGGTCTCCCAAGGCTTTTCCACACTCTATACTGGCAATTTTACAACAACCAACGTCGTGAAACAAACCGTAAGGTTGAGGAATTGGATATGGAAATGTAGGTAGATCTGTGGCCATTTCATGTAATCAGTATGGATACCCGCGTAAATCTTCCAGCGAGACAAAGCCAGTATGAAAGACAATTGCCATGTTTGTCCACAAGCTCAAATAATTTTAAATCCATAGCCTGAAGAAGGCAGTTCTCAAATTTGCTGGAGTGTTCCTACTTTGCTATGCTCGTTGCTATTTACTGCTACAATTTGCTTTTGCGAGTCTGTGTCTTCCAGCATACTGTCGTGCGTGACATTCGATTATACAATATTTTTATGTGCAGCTTTGCACATTATACAGAAAGATCAATGTCCTTTCTCGCACCTGAAAGATATACGCATGTGGAAGCTCTTCTACGTGAGTAGCACTGACGGTGACCTCGAAAGTAACGGTATATGAAAGCAATTGCCCATTCTCCTGAATACTCAGAATTGACGTAATGAAGTATTAGCTTGCAGGAACACAGAGACATGGAATTATTGTCTGATTGTAAAGATTGGAGCCATAAAAGATAATAATGTAGCAATCAATTGTTGAGCGAATGGATTAAAAAAAAATACATATACAGGGTGTCCCAATAACTATTAGCACCTTAGATATCTTCGAAACTATAAGGTTCACAGGAATATTTGTTGAAATAAAATTGCACAGAACAGAGGGGGCCATCTAATGATACCAAAGTACCTACCCCCACCCCCACCCCCTGGGCTGGGCGTGGGGCAACTTTAAAATCTTAAATGGGAACCCCCATTTTTTTAATTGTAGATTCGGATTCCCCATTAAAAAAATACGTAATTTTTATTTCATGAATTTTTTTCGATCTGTGATAGACGGCGCTGTAATCGCAAAAAATCCCGCAAAGTACAGAAAGGCGATAAACCGTCAATCGATAATATTATCGCCTTTCTGTACTTTCTGTACCTGTCGAAGTGTTAACGTACATAATAACGTACGCATTGATATTGATGGTCGCCATTTCGAACACTTACTATAAACGTAGTAATTTTATTTACTACCGAAACTATAAGTATTATCGCCTTTCTGTACTTTCGGGGATTTTTTGCGATTACAGCGTTATCTATCACGAATCGAAAAAAATGTTTTAAATAAAAGTTACGTATTTTTTTATGGGGAATCCGAATCTATAATAAAAAACGGGGGTTCCCGTTTAAGATTTCAAAGTTACCCCACGCCCAGCCCAGGTGGTGAGGGTGGGGGTGGGTACTTTGGTATCATTGGATGGCCCTCTTCGTACTGTGCAATTTTATTTTATCAAATATTTCTGTGAACCTTATAGTTTCGAAGATATCTAAGGTGCTAATAGTTATTGGGACACCTTGTCCATGGAGATGTCATGAGCAATCCATGCCCAATGCCATGGAACCGTATATGATTGGAAATAAATGTACGGAAATAAAAAAAATATTATTCGATTATTGCTCTTACAAACGCGATCTTTCCAGGTCGAGGACACTCGAATACGAACCGCCAAACTCACAGTGTAATGATATGTACTTCTGTCGTTAAAATAAATCAAATATGTGACATACAATTGTTAATAATTGCGTTACAAGATAATGATTATTAAGCAAATTTATGTTTCTTTATTAGGGAGAACTATTTTAAAATCTACTTAAACAAAAAAAATTGTAATTATCAGGACAATTCAACCACGATATTGATAGTAACTTAATACCGGCATTTGTTCGACATGACAATTGCTTCTGTGACAAATAACAGCTTCAGAAGATTACTAAATCGGAAAAATTATCGAAAATATCTTTAAAAAACTGCAAGTGATCGTTTAATTGCGAGAAAACATACCGTTTAAAATACAATCATGGGCTACTATGAAATAAAAAACATTTTATTCGGCAAAATATTTGACAGTTATAGAGGCGAGATAGATATTACGCACTAACCGTAGAAGAACTGAAGATTCAGCGAGTCCGAGAACGGTACGGCCACGAATGACGCTGTGGTGATTCCAACTTTCATTTATAGTTGGCGGGCTGTGGAGTTTGTGCGAGGACGCGCGTGTATCGTGAATATGTGGGCTTCAATGTACAACGTCAGGGTCACCATGGGACAGAGCTAGAGTTCTGGCCCATGTATGTAACTGCTGGGGCTCATACAAATTCGGCAGAGTTCTCGGTCTAGAAGTCTTTGGTTCGCTGTGTAAACATCATTATCGACAAAGAGTTCTCTCGAAATTTGCACCCTCCACACATACTGCTAATTTATATACATTTACATCAAGTGACGGACAATAAGCGTGTATGTGACATGACGAAACGTTTTCGATTAGGCAATGACTTTCTATCTATTTGGTCTTAAAAGTTTCACATAAATCAATGTTCGATGTCCAGTACGTTTCGGGGTTCTTGTGCATTTTTGACGATACTTCACAATATGATAGATGTAACAGTAATGAGACAAGAGATATTGCCCGCGAGCCCTATTTTGTCAATTCTTTCCTAATTCCTATTAGTTAGCTGTGCATAGGCGACATTTCGCGGTTGGTGAGAAAAAGTATTTTGATCGCTCAGCGTATAGTGGGTTGCCTCAGGCAGTGGTATGGAAGTCAATGCTAAACGGTTACTTCTTATTTGGCAGCGGTGAGGAGTGGAGAGGATAAAACTCAGGTCGATCAAAGTCTGCCAACTTCGTGAAACAATAATTTCGCTTCGCTTCTCACCTGTCGATATAACGTAAACGGTGTCAAACGATATATCGAAACTCGCATATATGCCTACATACAAACAGGCAGGCACACACACACATATACATGGGTGGGATTCCACTAGATTTTGGCAACTTTGAACAGTTGGGTCAACATTTTTGCCCCACAATTTTTAACATTAATATGTGTAAAAAATAAAGAGACCCGTATTGCAGCGTTTTTTTTAATTTTGAGCCCCCGCTTTTGAGATACAGTCAAATTAAGTTTGACAACTATTGACCATACTTGGTCATTCAAATCAATATATATCTCAGCAACGGTTAGTGATAACTTAAAAAACCACACGTTTTTTTTTCGGTTTTGAACGCTCCATGCAATGGAAACATTCATAAATATGTTGCACAAAATCAACAATTATTTATAGACAATTCAAAATTAAAAGTAAAAAAAAACGAAAAATCTACCCTTAATTTTTCAAGTTAATTTCTTTTTATCCTTTGAACGCAAACGAAAATTTCGAGACCTTAAACTACTTGGGCCGACGCTTCGCTCGGAAGTTATAGCTTTTTAACACGTTTCGATATTGATTATTGGTTTGTTCTCGATTTTACGCGCTCGATCGGTGTAACGAAGGGCTTCAAATTAAGGGTTTCGTCCAAATTATGATTAGCAGGACCCACGCAAGCGATCATGAGTCATCGAATTGCCTCCCAACGAATCTTGACGGAGCCTCATCTCGATAACTGATGTAAAAAGCCGAACCGCCTTTGCCGAGTTGCGATGCGACGTTTCTCAGAGCCAATAAGCCCTTGTTTATGTTCACACTCTCTTGGAAATGCTCGCCCGTAGTTTGAATTTTTTTTTACGCTTTCCGATCCGGCTAAATTGGCCAAATGAAATTTCAAGATTGTCACGCTTCTGGGATCGTCCGTCTTCATTTGTAAACGGCCCAGTTTCTGACCCTGTCCCAGATTGTGACCCCGACGGCAAAGTTTTAACTGCCATAAATACAGTTTTTGTCGAATAATAATGAAATTACCGGCTAATTAAGGAGCGTTTTTTACTTTTAATTATTGGGCAAACACACTTTTTTAATGAAATATTTTATAATAGTAATTGACCAGTGAACAGTGTAACACGCGTCTCAGTGGCTCCGCAGCGGCCGTGCTAAACGCTGATACCAAGAGCAACGACCTACGAAAAACGAAAAATTTGTTTGTACTGTAAGTATAAAACGACATAAAAATGGTATCGACATATTCAGCATGAACCACACTGTCGATGAGATAAAAAATAATTTAACTTTTGGTTAGATATTTGGTTAAATCCGTAGTGTCAATAACTACGTCACATAATTGAGGTTATGTTGGAGTTGTTGACCCTCGACTTGTCACCTGCGAATAGCTTTTTCAATAACAAAGTGAAATAATGTAAGTATTATTGTGTCCTTTATTTTACATATTTTGGGTGTAAAGAAGAAACGGTTTTGAAAGACGAAGACGAAGAAGTGATGGAAACTAACGACTCATCTGTCACTCCACGGACTGTTTCGAAAAGGTACAATATACATTCAATTTTTACTATAAGTCACCTTTTTAAAATGAATAATTGTATTGTATTATACAATACAAATACCAATATATACATTTTTTTACCTATTAGGGAGAGGACAAATGTTGCGCGGACATACACAGATGCTGATCTCGAGAAAGCCTTAGGCGCGGTGGAAACGGGAATGCCTGTAAGGACGGCAGCGAACCTTTACAAAATCCCGAAGACGACATTGCTTTACAAAAAGCGTGGCACATTACCACCTACAATAAAAAGCCGTGGACCTGAATGCATACTTGGCGAAGAAAATGAAAGTAAGCTCGTTCAGTGGATCTTGCACATGAGTCGAAGCGGCTTCCCTCCAACTCGACTCCAATTGTTGGACAGTGTTCAACTGCTTGTAAAGCATCTAAAGATCAAGACTCAGTTCAAGGATAATCGCCCTGGGAGACACTGGTACGACGCTTTCAAAAATCGTCACCCGGAAATAACTGAAAGAACGTCACAAAATTTGACGCGCAATCGAGCTGATTTAAGCGAGAAAAAGCTTCGAGGGTGGTTCAGCGAGGTACAGGAGTATTTCCATTCGAAGTCACTCCTTGATATTGACGCTTCTCGCGTATTTAATTGCGACGAGTCGGCTTTTTTTCTGAGTCCAAAGGGGGGCTCGGTATTGACCAAAAAAGGTGACAAAACGGTATACAATTTCATCAATAATGATGAAAAAGAGTGCTTGACTACGCTTATCTGTGGAAGTGCGAGCGGTGAACTCGCGCCACCGATGGTGGTTTTTCCTTTCAAACGAATTCCCGGACATGTCGCTGCACGAATGCCAAAAGACTGGGGCATCGGTCACTCGGATAGTGGATGGATGACTGGGGAAACGTTTTTCGAGTATGTTGCTAACGTTTTTTACCGATGGCTGCTGAAGAATAAAGTCGAGTTCCCAGTCATACTGTTTGTAGACGGGCATACTTCGCACTTGACCATGGCGTTGAGCGACTTTTGTCGGGAAAAGGGCATCGAGCTCGTAGCGCTATACCCTAATGCAACTCACATCTTACAGCCGCTGGACGTTGCATTTTTTCATCCCCTCAAGGGTGCATGGGGGAATGTAGTTCGTCATTGGCGACTAGAAAAAAACGGTCAACGTTTAAAGCGAGAAGACTTCGCACCGCTTCTTCAGAAAGCTATCGAGGCCCTCGACGCGAAAAGCATACTAAAGAACGGTTTCAAAACAACTGGGCTCCACCCTTTTTCAGCGGATGGAATAAACTATCGCAAATTTTTTAAGAACAGCGATAGCTCCGAAGAGATTCCTCCGGTGACTCGAACAAAAGGACCTCGGCACGAAGAAATTGTAGAGTGTGTCGAGAATAACATCGAAACCGAAGTGCTGGAGATGTTCAAAGACGTCAAAGAGGGAGCAAAATGGTGTGGCGATCTGATACATCTCAGTTTATTCCATTTCTGGCGAAAAATAAAGGGGATTGGTAACGATGAAGCCGAAGAAGTCAGTGACCCTATTTCAGCCAACAGCGTTGTCCAAGGAGGACACGTTGATGACGAGAATGAAGTTTCGGTATATTAACGCAATATTTTAAGAAATGTTAAGAAATTGATAAAATTTGGTGATAATGTTCTCCAACATCAAGTGCAAAAACAAATTTTTTTTCGAAATTCTTTTCCACCTAGTTATCGAGTAATTGAGCATTAAAGTAGAGTTCTTATGCCCAGAATGTATACTTATATATACGAAAACGGTATGCTTATACACGTGAACGTTAGTGTTTAATTACTCGATAACTGTGTGGAAGAAAAATCTGAAGAAATATAAATCGTCGAATTTAGTACTGAAGAATATGTTCACCAAATCTTATGAAATTCTGAATTTTTTAAAATTTTTTATGTTAGGCTTTTCATGGTTTCATGGTTTATTATGACAACATTTTATCGACTGTACTGAAACTCCTTAATTTATCTCAGGGAATATTTTATGCCGATGCCAGCGCAGACATTCTTGTACACATAGAAAATTATGATTCCCTGTGAAATTAGATTCACGGTAGATGTACGACGGGTAAGGTGGAACAAGAAGAAGGGAATCGGAAACAAGAAGAAGAAAAGGAAAATAAGGAAGACTTAGACGCCACAGAGATGGCTGCGTCTCTTCCACTCGGAGACGACGCTGTGATAATCGGAGACGAGATTTCAGATATCACTATCTACGAGGTCACCGCAGATGGAACATTAGTAACGTTCGATAAAGATAGTACAACAGAAGGGACGGAGATGGTTCAATTGCAAGATCAATGCATTGAAGAAGGGACGGAACTTGTACAAAAGCAAAGTGCATGCAACGACGAAAAGCCTAAAAAAACGACCTCTCCGCAGCCATCTATGTCAAATTCGCAAGTGGACATTCCTTCCGGTATCCCTTCGCCATTCAAACATGTTTTTTTTTGGCCTCCCAAAAGGGAGGAACTTGCCAAAAAAAAACCGGGAAAACCTAAAGTGCCGGCAGTACTAACGTCCGACGAATGGATGAATTATGCAAATGCGAAGAATGAGAAAAAGCGTGTCGAAGAAGAAAACAAAAACGCGAGAAAAGAAGAACGTTTGAGGAAAGCGCAGATCAAAAAGGAGCAACAAGAGATTGCAAAAGCAGCCCGAATGGTGAAAAAAGAACAGTTAAAAACTGCAAAACTCGAAAAAAAAATAAAGAAAGAACCCGGCAAAGTTGCAAAAAGAGTTAAGATTGAAGAATTAGAGCGCTTAGAAAATGAGCCAATAAGGAAGAAACAAAAACAAAAAAAGTAATTTTTATAACCATTTTTAGCTTTTAATTAAATTTTTTTTTACATATGTATAGAAAATAAAATAGTTGTGCACTAATTACATTTTTTTTACTGTTTATACTCGTTTGTATATATGTGTGTGCCCGCGAAATGACATATATTTCAATTTAACCCGTTTTCATGGGGATATTCGGAAATCAGGAAGTGAGTTCGCATAGGTGTCATGAATTGCGCCAAGGGGGTCATAAATCGGGTACACGTAGGTGTCACAAACTACGACATGGATGTTTCTCTAGGGTCAGAAACCCCGGCAGCAGAGAAGCGATATTAAAACAAGTATTATATGAATAAATATTAATTATTTCACTTGTTTAATAGGTAAATCTCATTTAGGGGGCCTTAACGCATGTGTTAAAACCTTTACTTTTCATTTTAGCTATATCACGCGTCAATGAATAGTCAAAATCCGACACCGTTGCTCTTAGAGTGTCAGTAACTGGGCCGTTTACCTATGATGATTGTGAAAATTACATCACGGCGATTGCTCTGGGCTGCGTTCTGAATCCCTACTCGAGTCAACTATAGTTAACTCGCGTCGTTATAATTCTATTACTATAGTTATACTATAGTTGACTCGAGTAGGGATTCAGAACGCAGCCCAGGCAAGCTCGGAAAAAGGGCGAGAGACTTAAGGCAAAGTGACACGGGTCCACTTTCGCAAAGGTCACTTTCCGCCATCCCGTTTTGAGGATTCGACCTGCCATCTCGCGGCCATCTTGTACGAAGTCGCCAAATCGATTGGCTTGGCCAGAGATTAGAGGAGAGATGTACCACGGAGCCTGTTTTTGCGGTGGTTGTTTTTGCAGCGCCACTGCCCGTAGCGGCGAGCCGCGAACTAAAAAAAGTAGATGTGAAACAATCGATGCTGCAGATTCCGGCCTACCGACTCGTGGATGTAAATTGTCGGTGTTACCAGAGATTAGAGGAATCTGCAGCATCGATTGTTTCACATCTACCGTTTTTAGTTCGCGGCTCGCCGCTACGGCTAGTGGCGCTGCAAAAACATCCACCGCAAAAAGAGGCTCCGTGGTACATCTCTCCTCTGATCTCTGGCAAACGTGTTCAAATGATCAAAATTGGATTTGGTAATTAAAAAAAAGTAGTCAAGTAGCGTGTTGGGCACGCACATGATAGGGTTCCGTAGCCGGATAACAGTTATTACTACATTTTTCGTAAACTATTTTTGCTACAGTGTTCGTTATAATTTTGATTGAATGTACTAATTAAAAGCTACATTTTGGAATTTTTTCAGATTTTTTGCATCGATAGTTTAAAAGTTAGAGGGGGGGGGACACTCTGATAACGACTTGGAAAGCGAATATCTCATGATTGAAGGGTTGAAATGGAAAGGTCTCAGGACATTATTTGTTGCATTTGAGGAGACCTATCCAAAGATACCTCGCTCAATGGGGTGAGCAAAAAAAAAATTTCGGGTACACTGTTTAATCTGCGGGAGGGGGGTAAAAAAAATTTTTTTTTTTTTATGATGTCATTTCTGTTTTTAGGTCACCAATCTACGTCTGTGTACCAAATTTTATCTCAATCGGTCCATAACTGAGAGGATGGGAGGCCTGTGACATACAGACGGACGGACGGACGGACTTGGCGAAACCATAAGGGTTCCTAGATTTCTACGGAACCCTAAAAATGGGATGAAGCAAGAGAAATTTAAGATATTTAACCCCATGCATTCATATATTCTTATTGTTTCTTCTTCTCTTGCTTTATCCTATTTTTTTAATCATTCAATTCAATTTTTATCATTTGAACACACGTGCAACAGACCAATATGTAGCTCAATGTGTATAAGTATAAATAATGGGAAATAGTGTAGGGATTATTTATTATTAATAAATGTTTTCCAATCATAGAATCTGGGTTTCACAAATTTATTTCAACCACCGAGACGGAGTAATAAAGTGACGGGTACAATAAAAATTGAACTATTTCATTTACTTTTGATACCTTTTATACTACTACTTTATAATACTACTCGTCGATTATAAATGCAGCATGTTTCAATTTACATATTTGTATCGTCCATGAACAGATTCTTTTTTTCGTTTCAAGAGATTGTTATATTTTTATTGTTCCAAGTCTTAACTTAGTCTGGTACACCTCGGAGGTCAATGTGTGCCACATGGCAAGCCTGGTGTCAACAAGATTTTTATAGAATCAATACTGTATATTCTCACGCCGACGCACGCCCCCCCGCCCTCCCCCACACGCCCACGCACTCCCGCGCACTCCCAGGCACTCCCACGAACACCCCCGCACGACTCACGCACGACTCACGCACGACTCACGCACGACTCACGCACGACTCACGCACGACTCACGCACGACTCACGCACGACTCACGCACGACTCACGCACGACTCACGCACGACTCACGCACGACTCACGCACGACTCACGCACGACTCACGCACGACTCACGCACGACTCACGCACGACTCACGCACGACTCACGCACGACTCACGCACGACTCACGCACGACTCACGCACGACTCACGCACGCGGGATGTACTGGGACAGAGAGGGCAGATATTGTGACCAGCCATTGGTAGAGAAGCGCGACAGGAAGTAATAAAGAGCGCTCAAAAAAGTGTCAACTTAAATGGAGTGAAAGTGCGTATGGCACTGTTTGCACAAGGGATGGCATGTGGCGAATGGAAGGAATCAAACGAATGTTAGCCCTATCATTACTATATACGAGATAACTTAGCCCTGCCTTGGGCTCGGGTTTGGCGTGCGCGTTTTGCAGTGGAGAGTGTTAAATGGGCTCGTCAGTACCGATGTTAAGTAAAATCAGAATGTAAATGTGGCCAATTTATAAAACCCACCATCGCCCGGCCTTCGTTTAGTGAGGACCATAGTTACAGGGATTGGCGGGGCCATTTCGGCCCTTTCTTCGACTAGAAAACGCGCACTCAGGGCGCCCGGGTCCAAGTTATCTCGCTAGTAGCAGAGAAGTTAGAAACGTTTCCGGTAAAAGCAAGTCGGAAGTGAACCGATCAAGAGGACTTATAGAGGCGATATCTTCGTAGAGTTGCGAGGACAGAACTAAAGGCAGGCGAAAGCTGAGGAGCGCAGCACCAGACAAGTCACAACATTCGGCCAGAGCCGTAATAACGAGATACGGGTCTTGGACGATGCCCCGGACGAGGAAACCAGCGACAACAATTGTACAATAACCAGAAGGCGTCGAAACGAGATCAATCATGTCGCGCCTCCCAAACGAGTATCAAGCAACAGAAAAAAAAGAGTCTCTGGATGTTCGCCGATAATCTTTGGTGGACGCCGCGATGGGCATAAAACCGCTGGCACGTACTTACCGTACCATTGGAGACATTGAAAGGGAAAGGAATCGCGCGCAGGAGTGTGGAATAGGGTAACAGTCATCGTAATATACATCCTGGACGAGAATACAGAAAATGAATAAACGATACAATTGATAATACAATAAATAAACGATATCGGGCGGTATGCTGGTGTAACAACGAGATTGACAGCTTGAAAAAACAGTGCATGGTTGCACGAAGGGCAGGCCAACGTTGGAGGAGACGAGCTGATGCGCAATCAAGCGAGGTCCTACAGACGTGAGGGCTGGCGTTCGGCAAGGATCAATCTCAAGGCCTTTCCTGTCGAACGTCATGTACGACGGCCTTCTGGAGCTGGTGATTCTTAAATGATAACCGATAGGATTCTAAATAATAAGTGTGTAGAAAGATTTGTGTAGAAAGATTTGTGTAGAAAGATTTGTGTAGAAAGATTTGTGTAGAAAGATTTGTGTAGAAAGATTTGTGTAGAAAGATTTGTGTAGAAAGATTTGTGTAGAAAGATTTGTGTAGAAAGATTTGTGTAGAAAGATTTGTGTAGAAAGATTTGTGTAGAAAGATTTGTGTAGAAAGATTTGTGTAGAAAGATTTGTGTAGAAAGATTTGTGTAGAAAGATTTGTGTAGAAAGATTTGTGTAGAAAGATTTGTGTAGAAAGATTTGTGTAGAAAGATTTGTGTAGAAAGATTTGTGTAGAAAGATTTGTGTAGAAAGATTTGTGTAGAAAGATTTGTGTAGAAAGATTTGTGTAGAAAGATTTGTGTAGAAAGATTTGTGTAGAAAGATTTGTGTAGAAAGATTTGTGTAGAAAGATTTGTGTAGAAAGATTTGTGTAGAAAGATTTGTGTAGAAAGATTTGTGTAGAAAGATTTGTGTAGAAAGATTTGTGTAGAAAGATTTGTGTAAAAAGATTTGTGTAAAAAGATTTGTGTAAAAAGATTTGTGTAAAAAGATTTGTGTAAAAAGATTTGTGTAAAAAGATTTGTGTAAAAAGATTTGTGTAAAAAGATTTGTGTAAAAAGATTTGTGTAAAAAGATTTGTGTAAAAAGATTTGTGTAAAAAGATTTGTGTAAAAAGATTTGTGTAGAAAGATTTGTGTAGAAAGATTTGTGTAGAAAGATTTGTGTAGAAAGATTTGTGTAAAAAGATTTGTGTAAAAAGATTTGTGTAAAAAGATTTGTGTAAAAAGATTTGTGTAGAAAAATTTGTGTAGAAAAATTTGTGTAGAAAAATTTGTGTAGAAAAATTTGTGTAGAAAAATTTGTGTAGAAAAATTTGTGTAGAAAAATTTGTGTAGAAAAATTTGTGTAGAAAAATTTGTGTAGAAAAATTTGTCTATCAAAATTTGTCTATCAAAATTTGTCTATCAAAATTTGTCTATCAAAATTTGTCTATCAAAATTTGTCTATCAAAATTTGTCTATCAAAATTTGTCTATCAAAATTTGTCTATCAAAATTTGTCTATCAAAATTTGTCTATCAAAATTTGTATATCAAAATTTGTGTATCAAAATTTGTGTATCAAAATTTGTGTATCAAAATTTGTGTATCAAAATGTGTGTATCAAAATGTGTGTATCAAAATGTGTGTATCAAAATGTGTGTATCAAAATTTGTTTATCAAAATTTGTTTATCAAAATTTGTTTATCAAAATTTGTTTATCAAAATTTGTTTATCAAAATTTGTTTATCAAAATTTGTTTATCAAAATTTGTTTATCAAAATTTGTTTATCAAAATTTGTTTATCAAAATTTGTTTATCAAAATTTGTTTATCAAAATTTGTTTATCAAAATTTGTTTATCAAAATTTGTTTATCAAAAGTGTGTGTCAAAAGTGTGTGTCAAAAGTGTGTGTCAAAATTTGTGTGTCAAAATTTGTGTGTCAAAATTTGTTCATCAAAAGTGTGTGTCAAAAGTGTATGTCAAAAGTGTGTGTCAAAAGTGTGTGTCAAAAGTGTGTGTCAAAAGTGTGTGTTAAAACTATGTTAAAACTGTAATCGTGTATGTATGCATTTTTACTTTACCACCCCGATCAGTCGCGCGATCCCACGCGCCCTTGGAAACCAGTGCGCGCTCTGCATCAATGCAAACTCCGCCGATCCAAGGAGCCAACGATGCAGCCCGAAAGCCATCGATCTCTCCCAAATATCGCATTTACACCGAGCATGACGCGTTCGTCGTCGACGATCGAGGCCACTGGGCGATGCGTACTCGACGGAAACCGAAAAAAAATCGGCGAACACAGAAACGTCATCCCAAAAAATCGATCGATCGATCGATCGACGAACAACACGCACGCGACGAAACAAACACGTCGATACCAAAACAATCCATCGATCGAAGCACGACACGTACACGTAAAATCGAAACGTAATCCAAAAAACAAGCAATCGATCGAACGATCTACACCCACGCGACAAAAGCCGAAGCGCGATCCGAACACGATCGATCGATCTGTCACCACTCGAAAGATCGGCGAGTATCATAAATGAGAAAAATACGTCGGCAAAGTCGACGTAAAAACCACTTTATTGCACCGACGCGACCACAAACGCGAGAATGCAAAAAAAAAAAAAAATAAATAAAACACACAACACTCCGAAATACGATAGACTCGGCACTGAGTAATCGCGTGTGAATCGATCGAAAGCGGAATTGATAATGAGCCGGCTCCACTGCCGATCGCCCGAGTCCACGCTCTCCCCTCTCCCCGCGCTTGCGCCCCGCGAGATGTCGGGCCTTATCGCTACCCTTATCCGTTGCTGCCGGGCTCGAGCCGTTGCCCGCCATCGCGCTTGCGTTAGCCGCAATTGCGTTATTACACTCACTTTTATAAGTTTTTGACCGATTTAAAAAGAGGAGAAGATTCTCAATTAGACTGTACGTCCCTTTTTTTGTGTTTATATTGCGCGATTGCTTCGACGATTGTAGATTCATTTGAATGATTAATTTTTTATTGAATAGGCTATATCTCGTGGGTGGTTCAGTTTAATTTTTCTTTCGATTACATTTTTTCAAAATTTCTTTGATTTTTTGTTTGGTTCGCGCTGTCTTCGCCGATTGTGGACCGATTTTTTAACTTTTTAGTTTAAGCTAGTCTATTTTGTCGTGCATAGAATTATTCCCAAGTGAAAAAATTATACATGGTCAGGGTTGTGAAATTTTCAATGGAAATGAAATTACATTACTCATTACTTTCAATGAATAATGGAAAAAAATTACATTATTTGTTATTTTTAATAAGTAATGGAAAAAAATCTACATTACTCATTACTTTCAATGACTAATGGAAAAAAATCTACATTACTCATTGTTTTTTATGAGTAATGGAAAAAAATTAACATTACTCATTACTTTTAATAACTAATGGTTTTTAATTACTCATTAAAAATAATGAATACCGGAAAAAATCTACAGTACTCATTAAAAATAATGAGTAATAGGGAAAAATCTACACTACTCGTTAAAAATAATGAGTAATGGGAAAAAATCTACATTGCTCGTTAAAAATAATGAGCAATGGAAAAAAATGTGCATTACTCATTATAAATAACGAGTAATGGAAAAAAATCGATATTACTCATTTGAAAATGAAGAGACACGTATTTCGGCGTTTTTCATTTTCAGATGACAAAAAAAATCTACAACTCCCGAACGAACCGTCGGCCCAAAAAGTTCAAGGTGGCTAAGTTTTCGTTTTCGTTCAAGAAATTAAAAAAAAAATACATTTCAAAAATTAAGGGTATATTTTTTGTTTTATTTCATTTTCAATTTTGAATTGTTTATAAATAATTGTTGAATCTGTGTAACACAATCGTAAATGTTTTCATTGTATAGAGCGTTCGAAAACGGAAAAAAAGACCCGTGATTTTTCGAGTCATCACTAACCGTTGCTAAGATATATCGATTTGAATGACCAGATGTGGTCAATACTTCAAAAACTTCATTTCAATAATTCATCAATAATTTTGTTGTTTCGTGAGAAATTATCGACGGAAGTTGCAATCGGATTGCAAAGGTCCGCACGTCATTTTAAGCGGTTTTTCAAGAGCTTTCAAATGGAACTAACCGCATCAATGTACCTATAAAATTGGCGGAGCTACGATTTTTTTAATGGAAACTTTTCGTTCTTCCCATGTTAATCAAATGGGAAAACTGGAAAAATCTTGCGCGACCCCTAAAAATGGTCCGATCGGGCTCATCTTTGGATACGATTTTCTTGATACTTTGGCGTGAATGTATTTTGATTGAAAGAAAAAAATAAAGTTATTTTTTCAAGCCGACCCAATACATATATGTCGATGTTTCTGGCAAATAGGAAGTAGAGGATTTGACGCAGTGTCACCATGCTGCATCGATCAACGATAGAATCCATCTAATGTTTGCAGCCTTGATGGTCAAAAGAGTTCGGCCAGTCGCAGGTTTTCAATATTGAATTGTAGAACAATCCATCGGTGCATTGTTGCAACACAGGTATACCGCGAAGGCATCGATAATACTACAAAAAAGCAACATAAAAGAAAAATTTGAAAACAAATTATCCCGTAAAATAGAATTTTTCAAACGTAAAAAGAGCAATGAGAAATCTCATTATCCGCCATTAATAATAGATTTGAAAACTATTGGTCAAAAAACAAAAAAAAAAAAAATACATTTATATCTACAATGGACTTTCGGTAATCTTGCTAAGAAATTTATAAACAAACGTGGACCCAGTGTTGGGACAGCTCCGGAGTACATTCGTACTTGAAGTACCGAATAAATACGGAGTACAGTTCGGCGCTTCTTACGAAAACTAGCACGTTTCAGATTTCTTACGAAAACAAGCACGTTTCTAATTTCACCGCGCAAAACTAACACGTTTCGATATTCGCCGCGAAAACTAGCATGTTTCGGCTTCGACCCCTAAAATAAGCAGGCCGAAACGTGCTAGTTTTCGCGGTGAAGATCGAAACGTGCTAGTTTTCGTGGCAAAAGCCGAAACGTGCTAGTTTTCGTGGCAAAAGCCGAAACGTGCTAGTTTTCGCGGTGATGCCAAACGTGCTTGTTTTCGTAAGAAATTTGAAACATGCTAGTTTTCGTAAGCAGCGTCGAGTTGTACTCCGTACTCCTGAAGTAGGAATTTGCCCATCACTACGTGGACGAGCTACGATGTCCTTGACGACATCGCCGAATGCGAGAGAGACAGCGCTATCAGCGCTTGCTCTGGAGCGAGAGAGAACGTGTGTGAATGTGTGCGAGAGTGGACGTGCGCCCATGTATATGGTCACATATGCCGCGTTGTGTCGCGATATACATATTCAAACTAGCGACTATTATGAAAAATTATTTAATTCTATCTTACATCTTACATTTATTTCATCTTACATTTATTTCAGCTTACATCTTACATTTATTCCATCTTGCATCTGACATTTATTTCATCCTACATCTGACATTTATTTCATCCTACATTTTAACAATATAAGAAATGTCAATCTGGCCTGGTCATATATATATAACATCGAAATCTCGGCCACCACGTGCACGGGGCGGAGCCTCCGGACCCAGCTGTTTAGAACCGGAAGCCAGCCATTTTTTTTTACGTCCACATTTGCGAGAACTGTAACACCGACAATTTACATCCACAAGTCGGTAGGCCGGAATCTGCAGCATCGATTGTTTCACATCTACCTTTTTTAGTACGCGGCTCGCCGCTACGGGTAGTGGCGCTGCAAAAACATCCACCACCAAAACAGGCTCCGTGGTACATCTCTCCTCTAATCTCTGGCTTGGCTCCCATCTGTTGTGCGAATTTTGGCGACTACAGTTTTCTGGAGCTTGGCGACTTTTGGCGACTTTGGTGCACTTTGGTGATCTCTGGTGGCGACTTGGGGTCCAGAATAACTGGCAACCCTGTAGCCGTATTACTACGCATATCGTATATTTCGTATACCGGCAAATGCCGCGATATCTACATCGCCGTGCAAACATTGTCTATCGTCGGCAAAATATAATTTCCACGGTAAGTTGACAATGAAATTATTTTTAAGTTAAAATAAAAAATACGATTACATAAAGAATATGAATAATCGAAGCTATAATTATATTCCATCTTTATTATCTAGAATTCCCGATCACATAAGATCAGAACAGCTTACGAATAACGAATCACGGGCCGACAAAATGCCGCCAAAAGATAAAGAAACCGTAATTTTTCTTGCCGATGCTGGCGAAAATCCGGGCGATGGAAATGAGAGTAGATTCGAAAAAGTCAAAGAAATCATGACGCACATCATAAAGCGAAAGATATTCCTGAGACCCAACGATGATATCGGCGTGGTGCTGGGGGCTCGAGGGGATAACATTGCGGCAGACGAAGATGGCGATGACACGTTTTTTCTGAAAATTCATATACCGAATTGGACAACTGTGAGGCACGTGCAAGCCCTCGAAAGTACTAATGAGGCTTTCGACAATTGGCCAACGGTGCTAAAAAAAATTATTGGACACATTGAAACGGTTTTTGCTGTGAATCGCTTTGTTTTAATTTTGTTGTTGGACTGTAACGATAACTGCCCCGGGGTCGAGGCATTGGACGCTGAAGAAATTGCCGAATTATTGAGATTAAAAAATGTAAATCTTTTGTGGATTGGTTCGAAGCCGCTTAAAGATATGCCGAAAGATGAACTCAACGATGGCGAGAAGGTCCTACTAGAGATAGTTCGACTAGCGAACGGCGAGTATCGTACGATCGACGAAACATTGCCGACATTGTGTTATTACAAGCCCAACAAATTACGGTTCATCGCATGGAAAACCAACCTTTCCTTGGGAAACATCGAAATTCCGATTGCAATGTACGTACAAGCGACCGAACCGATACCAAAAAAGACATTTAAAGTGATTGGTATAAACCCCTGTGACGAAAATGCAAAACCAATCTGCTTGAATCCAGAGAGGGAATACGTCGATCGTTTAAAGCATATTCATCCCATAGAAAAAACTATTTCGGGATATATGTTTGGACGAAAATTCATTCCTGTGTCCGATGCCGACAAAATTGGTATGGCTTTTAACGGTGGTCCCAAATCTTTGGTCATTGTGGGATTTGTACCAAGAGATAAGATTGCATTAGAAGAGCTAAATGGCAATACGTCGAGATTCGTCGTACCCGATTCAGTGGTAGAGGCAAAGCCATTTTTTTGCCTGATGCAGGCAATGATCGAGAAAAACTTTGTGGCGGTGGTGAGGCGAGTTTATCAAGCAGGAAACTGTCCAAAAATGGGCATCTTAGTGCCGTACAATGAAGCCGAGGAAGCTTGGGGTTTTGTTTTTCTCGAATTAGCGTATCACGAAGAACTAAGAATACCGTCGCGTCGCCGGTACGAAAATACGAAAAAACTTTTGACACCTGCTCATCGAAATGCCGTCGGAAATTTAATCGATTCCATGATGTTGCCCGATTCAAACGACGAACCCGAATCCTTTGGCCCAGGAATGATCAATTCTCCCGGTCAACAACACATCTTCAATTGCTTATCTCATCGTGCATTGAATCCTGACGAACCATTGCCGAAATTTCATACTTATCTTAGAAAGTTCTTGGAACCTTCGGAAGACATGAAAAAAAGAATCGAACCGATCGTCGCTGAAATGAAAGCTCTATTTCCAATCGAAGAGAAACCAGTTCCGACAAAGTCAATGAAAGAATCGCAGCCGTTTGTGAACAAAACTACCTTCAAACTACCAGTTTCAGAAGATCAAAAAGAAGAAAATATTACTGCTCCTCCACCCGAAATCCCGGCTGTAGACCTCGAAGAACTCTTGGATGAAGACATGCCGATGTAATTTAAATACAAAGTCCACTTTAAAGCTGTACCTAATGTGTTACCAAACACAAAAACCCTTCATCTTTCGATGAATTCGTCATATTATTATAATATATGCATATTTTTTAAATGTTAATAATTATTAATACTTTTAATATAATCGAGAAATAAATATATTTCGTTAAAATTTCAGTTGAATACTTTGTGTCATGGTATATGTTCCTTTGATTGCCAAACGTGCGGGGAAAATACTATAACCATTGTTAAATGTTGATGAAATTAGATTATTGTTAAGATAATTTGCAACTGCTACATCGGTACTAAAAACTGTAAATCCATCGTCGGGAACATAATTTACTTCTTCGATGGAAGGCTTGGATTATAATTCAGATTTTCTTCGTATCGAGTCTTTTTTTATTGAATTCAATTACATTCTGTACACATTTGCATCTTTGGCATATACTACTAGATTCATACCCAGATTATGGGATTTGTACGCTTTATAGGTTTTGTTTTTTCCTTCTTGCTAAACGATCGAATACAATTTGCGTTATTTTCCCACTCATTTATTTTTCCATCAGAAAGACAATAATCATTTTTGGTAACTCGCTTATTTCTGTCGTCCTGAATTCGGCCTCTTTTGTGCAGAAAAATTATATTTTACAACAAAAAAGAGAAGAAATTGGATCGCAGGTGATTCATTTACGTATATCCAAGAGTAAATTATGTACATGCATCAGTGTAGTATAACAGAGGCATAAAACAATCATTTTTCAATCTTTAACAGAGTATGAGAATGCGAATAGACGATTATCCGATACAGAATCAAATTTTCTTTCAACTCGCGTTGAATAAATTATATCTATGCTAAACCGTTTTATCTTAATATTAATAATTTTTTTTTTCTCCCTTTTGCGAATATATCAACAAATGGACAAAAGCTTTTCAATGTTTTCCAAATTAATTTTAATTACAAAATTAAATTCAATTCATCGAGCTTCTGCATTGAATCGAACGTCTTGATCAAAATTACGATTCGATGGACGTTAAATCGTTGATTGAATTTAAATGACCGTTTATTACGATGAAGATCAAAGCGCACCTGTTCGATTCAATCGAACACGCGAGGATTATCGTATTCTATCACAGGCACAAATTTTAGGACTTTGGGATTACATTTTTTTTTTTTTTTTTTTTTTTGTTACTTTCCAGCTTCCCCACGTAAAATCTCTCGCGCGTCGGTCGATGCGATAGTTCGATAGATATTTTAATCGTCAGCCAATCGCCTGACAATCGTTGATAACGATTACACCAAAGATTTTTCTTCTAATCCGGGAATTAAAAAAACCCGAAAAATATGTGTATATATCGGCGTGGAACGACCCATAACCATTTCAAAATCGAACCGTAAGATTTTTTTTTTCATGTACAAAGGTGCCACGGACTCATTGAGATACTTCTTGGATTTTTAAGATGATTTCAAGAGACCCGAATAGGGATATTACTAGAGAGTCGGTAAATCCTGTGTATTTTAAAGGGGAAAAATGACCCCTGCTGATAATGGCCGGTTTTAAAGATGGCGGGCTGCCAATTGAGGGAACTTTTTTTAAAATTATTTGGAGCCAATCAGGGCTGCGTTCCGAAACCTTACTCGAGTCAACTCGAGTAAGGTGCGAGTGAGATAGCGCCATCAAAGATTGCGGTGAGGCGAGAGAGATATTGAAGGAACGAGTTGTACTCGAGTTTGCTCGAGTTAGGTTTCAGAACGCAGCCCTGGGCGACGAGCGGGTCAAAATTCGTCCGAAGCCATCATAAGGACCACTCGAAGGAGACCAGTGGCTTAGTGGTTTCGTTCTCGGTTCACACGCAGTGGGTCCCGGGTTCGATTCCCGCCGACACCAATGGAAATTTTCTAAGTGTTTTTCTGTGCTCTCCTGGTGGTTCGGAACCCACCTTAAAAATAGTAGGTCCACTGTATGATAGAAATATTTTCTGAAAGAAGTGAGTGGCACAGGTCCCCATCGTGGGACGAGCCAAATAAGGCAAAAAAAAAAAAAAATAAGGACCACTCTAGCGAGAAGGATTGTCCGAGGAAGAGTCCGGTCCGCCGCTTAGCTTCCACGCCGGCTAAGAGAGAGACCCGTAAATAGCTTTCAACGTAAGTGGGAGCAAGAACGGCGATTGGGCGGAGCAAAGCCAGATATCGAGAAGGGAAAGAGTGAACATATGAGAAGTCACGAAAAAGAGAGGTTCCGCCGATAGCTTCCAAGGCGAGTGGAAGCAAGACGAAAATGGGCGGAGCGAAACCAGATAGCTGCGTGTGCGTGCACATAGATGGGAGAAACAGCGCCAAAATCCGTCGGTGGCTGGAAGCGCAACCCTCCGTGGAAGCGAAAAATCGTGCAAACGGCGCCCATAAGACCTGTGCTTCCATGTAAATCTTTCTTCTTTGGTAGAGTTACCTCTCTACAGGTTTTCATCCCCTACGACCGTGGCGCTAGCCTCGGCACTAAAAACCCCAGACTTCCGTTTTGGTGCTTTCACGTGCAACACGCAAAAACTAACCGTTGAACTAATTCATCCTTTTCGATCGATAAAATAAATAATTATTTAATAAAGACTTGTTGCGAATCATTATTTCCGAAACCAACTTCGTGGAGTTCTCTCCACACGATAAGGGCTTGGCTCCCATCTGTTGGTGAATTTTGGCGACTACAGTTATCTGGAGCGTGGCGACTTTTGGCGACTTTGGTGATCTCTGGTGGCGAGTTGGCGACTTAAGGTCCAGAATAACTGGCAACCCTGCTCTTGGTCTTCCGTCTTCTTGGTTTACTCTGAGCTTTATGGAAAACAATTTGGCGCCAAATGTGGTATAAATGTTTCCGTCGCTGCCTCTGGTTACAGATTCGACGAATTTCGACGAACGTGCAATCGTGAAAATAAAGCGACAATGACGAATCTCGGTGACAGAATAATCGTTTTGATCGATATGGATTGTTTCTTCTGTCAGGTGGAATCTCGATTGCAGCCAGCTTTGGAAGGAAAACCCGTGGCCGTCGTGCAGTATAACCAATGGAGAAGTGGAGGGTCAGTTTATTATTGTTATTGATTTCTATCCAGACGGAAAATGTTTTAGAAAACATTCCTCCTTATTTTTCTTTATTTACGCTACAATCGATTGACTACTGTTGCTTTTATCGTATTTTCTGAGAGGGTACTCACTCTGAAAAAACGATGTATACCAAATTTCATTGGCGTAGAGATTACGAAAGATTACACAAGATTACTTTTTTTTTTTTTGTAGATTATTTGTAATTCTTGATCGAGTACAATCAAATGGAAAAGATAACTTGTAATCCGTGACAGATTACACCCTAATTTTTGAAGATCATACATATCTCCGCGAAAGTCCATGAAATTTTTGGAAAATAAGAACGAGCAGTTGAAATATGCCCTGACGTAAATATCATATGAGATTACGAGAAAACGCATGAATGTATAGAATAACATGAGGATTACTTCATAGAAGAATACACGAATTTCTTTGTAATCTTCAACAATTACACAAGATTGCCAAATTTTTGAATTTGATGAAAACCTCCCCAACAGAATTAAATCGAAATAATTGAAAAAAATAATGTTATTCAGATAAGTATCTTTGATCCCTCAGAAAGACCCCTCAATGGTGTTGTACAGGTCTCCGATCTGCGCCAGTTTTTTAATCAAATACCTTGAATTACGCTAAAGGTTGGGAGCTTTTCAATTACGAAATGACCAAAATTAAGAGACACCTTAATGCACATTACAGATACATAATGCCCATAGTTGTTGTTGTTATTATTATTATTATTATTTATTATTATTATTATCAATGCGATTTTCATTGGCACTATTATTATAATTATCCACAGAATAATAGCTGTAAATTACGAGGCAAGAGATTACGGAGTTACAAGGCACATGCGAAGAAAAGAAGCCAAGGAAAAATGTCCGGATATTGCCCTTGTCAGCGTACCATCGCTGAGAGGCAAAGCTGACACCTCCAAGTGAGTCGCTAAATCTTTTATTTTATCCTTCAGCTCGGCAGTTTCACCAATGAAACATGAATCCGCGCCTCTGCAGATGATCATCCATCTTGGATAATTGTTTCTGATCATATATCTCTTGAAAATTGTCATATGGAAATTTACACCGTAATATATGAGAATTTTTTCAATATCCGTTTGGATAACAATGTTTCGAACGTCTGCAGGTATCGCTTTGCTGGTAGAGAAGTAGTTGACGTGTTGAAGAAGCACTGCAGCATCATCGAGCGTGCGAGCGTGGACGAAGCCTACCTGGATATTACTGAACTCGTGGAAAAAAGAATCGCGTCCGTGCCGGCCTCTCGAAACGATTTGATTGGTTCTCTGACTAACTCTTTCGTGGTGGGATACTGCGACGACGAAAGTAACGACGAAGGTATTATCGATAATTACGAAATAAATGTAGAAACATTTTTTTCGAATTGAATTAAAAAAATGTGTATCGGGCAAAATTTCCCAATTCACCTAACCGAAACCCTCCTATCCCCCGATGTGGACTATGATTTTTTTTTTAGTATCCTTTGGATCCTACGACCTTACTAATTCTTTTAAAGATTTTTTAGACCCCTCCTTCCTCTCCCCTCCCCCCACCATATTATTTTTATCAAGAGGTAACTGCTATTTGTCGCCTTTTTATTTGGATGACATTTTTTTCCCGGATACTCTATTGGAATTGAAAAACTTTTTTCATAAAATTGGAGTGGACAGCGGGTTCCTAATATTTTTATTTATTTTTTCAAAATTTTGCAAAAATTCGATTTTTTCCGAAATTTGAATGTATGATAATGGTTTCCCATCTAAAAAAAAAAAAGAATAATGAAATCTATCTTGCAAAAAAATCGATATTTCGATGGAAAATCGATTTTTGAGTATGAATTAATTGTTGCTATCGAATTGATTTTCTATCGAAATAATCGGAATATCGATTTTTTGCAAGATAGAATTCATTTTTCTTTTCTTTTTTTAGATGGAAAACCATTATCATACATTCAAATTTCGGAAAAATTCGAGGTTTTTGCAAAATTAAAAAAAAATAAATAAAAATATTAGAAACCCACTGCCCACTCCAATTATTCGAAAAAAGTTCTTCAATTTCGATAGAGTATCCGGGAAAAAAATTTCATCCAAATAAAAAGGGGATAAATCGCAGTTACCTCTTGATAAAAATAATACGACGGGGCGAGGGAGGAGTCTAAAAAATCTAAAAAAAATTTAGTGAGGTCGTGAGGATGCAAAGGATACTAAAAAAAAAATCATCGACCACATCGGAGGATAGAAGGGTTTCAGTCCGGTGATTTGGGAAATTTAGCCCCATATATTGACGAACGGAAATCTAAAAGTGCAGCTTATTCGGTGCCGAAAAAATTGAGAAATATTGTCTGATATGAGAGTACGTGGAATGTTTGGCAGAGCAAAGGAGGGACGGCGTGGAGAGATGGATAACCGAGGGATTCGACGAATTGGGTGACGGGCAATCGAGAAGATTAGCGGTGGCTGGAGTCATCGTCGAGGAACTCAGATCCGAAATATACGAGATTACTAAATTCAGATGTTCAGCCGGAATATCGTACAACAAAGTATGATTAATAAAATTGTATCCAATGGTATCCCTCGAAAAATTATAATAACAATAGAAATAATAATAATCATTATTATTAATTAATTAATTAATTAAGGGATAATATTCGGGTGAATAGCGGGAAAAATAGGTTAATTTCAGGTATTCTCGTCTCGAAAATTTGAGTATAAACTCGAAAGTATGCGCGTTGAGGTATGCTGCTAAATTTTTTTCATAAATATAGATCGACTGGAAGCGCTGCTGTCATGGCCAGCGTAAAAAATGTGCCTTGCCCTCACTGTCTACGGTCGCCAAGATTACATGCATTTCAAACAAGAATTTTGTCCTTCGCGTCGTAGGATTTTTTTTCACTTAATTATTTGTTTCTTATCGAGTCAGAAAGATCGGAAATTAAGGTTAAAAAATAAATATAAAGTTCAATCAGTCGCCATTGCGTGAAAACATTTTTTTTTTCCCAAAATCCTACGTTGCGAAGGACACCATACATCACATTTTAAGGATCTTTTTGGAATTTTCGTTTGAGGTCGACCGACTGTGTGCAATCTTGGAGACCGCGCGAGCGAGGGACATTTTATTACGCCGGTCTCGACAGCAGCGCTCCCAGTCGATATATATTTATAAAAAAATTTAGCAGCATACTTCGATATGCATACTTTCGAATAAAACAAACCTCGATAAAATCGAATAAATAGTTTTTGAGATAATAATTCCTGAAATTGACTTATTTCTCTCGCTGTGTACTCGAATATCCCCCCTTAAAAATAATAATAGTAATAATATAGTTTATTATTGTTCTTATTCTTATTATCCATCTTATTATTATTATTATTATTATTATTATTATTATTATTAATATTATTTTATGCTTTATTTTCGTACAGATATTAGCAAAACTCGCTTGCGGGCTTCACAAACCCAACAGACAGACGATATTGCCAACATCCGCAGTTCCGTCTCTTTATTCCACGTTGCCAGTTAAAAAGGTACGAAATCTCGGTGGCAAATTCGGAAACATCGTTATGGAATCCCTGGAATGCAACGTCATGTCCGATTTGATGCGCTACTCGCTGCAAGATCTACAAAAACGTTTTGACGAAAAAACGGGGTAAGTATTATTATCCGCGATCTACAGAAGCTTCGTTTTCTGTGTAGCGTTATTGCAATTTGAATCTTGCAGGTCTTGGCTTTTCAACATAGCCAGAGGCATCGACAACGAGCCCGTTACCACGAGACTCGTGTGCAAATCCATCGGATCGAGCAAGAATTTTCCGGGAAAGCAGGCTATCGTCAAGCTGGAAGTAGTAAGAATGTTCAGATTTTTCTGCGCTCAATTTTTATCAAATTCTTCAAAATTCTGGGATGGTTTAATAATTTTCGGTATTGACCGTTCAAAATCGTAAATATTTGTTGAAAACCACCGAAATTTGTTTCGAATCATCGGATTGAAAACCTTCTATCTCCCGATATCGTCGGCGATTTTTTTTAGTGACTTTTTGGATCCTACGACGTCGCTAACTTTTTGAAGGTATTTTACGACCTCCCCCCCCCCCATTTTCTCACGACGCCCCATTTTTTAGTTATCAAGACTGCTATTTCCCCGGGTTTTTCATTGAATGAAATTATTTTTCCCAGATACTTTATCGAAATTGAGGAACTTAAAAAAAAAAAAAATTGGATCAGATCGTTTTTCCAATATTTTTTTTAATTTTTGAAAAGTTCGAGTTTTTCCAAAACTTGAATAAATAATACTGGTTTTCTATTTTAGAAGAAAGAAAAAAAAAGTCTATCGAGCAAAAAATCGATTTTTCAAATGATTTTCTATTGTTTTTATTAAAAAAAATTACTTTCTATTTTTACAAAAATTAATGAAAATATCGATTTTTTTGCGAAATAGATTTCATGACTATTATTCTTATTATTGTTATTATTTTTAAGATAGGAAACCATTATCATATATTGAATTTTCGGAAAACCTCTTTTTTCTTTCAAAATTGAACAAGATATACATTAGGAACGTAATGTGCACTCCTATTTTATGAAAAAATTGATTTCATCCAATTAAGAACCAAAAAAATAGCAGTTACCTCTTGATAAAAAAAAAACGAGGTGCGCCAAAGGGTGTCTAAAAAATGTTTAACCATAGTAACGTCATAGGATCCAAAAGATACCATAGAAAAAAAATAATCAACCACATCGGAGGACAGAAGGGTTTCAATCCTGTAATTTAGGACGTCCCTCCCCATACGAATACGCCATCGGCAAAAAAAAAAAAAAAAAAAAAAAAAAAACACCATAATCTCGATTTTCGCAACATTCAATCAAACATAAACGCGCAACAATGATTCCAGCTCAATCACTGGGTCGGTGAATTATCGGCGGACGTGAGCGATCGTTTGGAGCAAGATCTCGAAGAGAACGAACGTCGGGCGACAACGTTGACCGTCAGTTTTCAATATTACGACGAAAGAAAATTAATCTCACAATCGCGTTCGTGCCCGTTAAAATCTTACAAAGCCGACAAAATAGCTCTGCAATCCATCGATCTAATAACAAAATCCACGCAAAAACCCATCGCTAACATCGGAATATCCGCTGGAAAATTCGTTCAGGCGAAAGGAAGCGGAAATTTCGTTAATTTCTTTAAAAACAATTCACCGTCGTTAACGCGCGAAACAACGATCGCGGAAACGTCGAAAAATCCGAAAAATCCGAACGAATCGATCGAGCCTCGTCTCAAAATCCTCGAAGCAGCTGCCATCGATCGTGAACAAGAAAATTCGAACGAATCGTCTTCCGCGATATCCGAACGTGATAAAGAAATTTCTGAACCACCGAAATCTCCGTTCGAAACATTTTTCTCAAAACAATCGCAACGTAAAATCTCATATACGAACGACGGTGAGGCGATTTCACCGAATACCGCCATATTGGGAAGTTCTCAATGCAAAAAAGCGTTGAATCGGGAAAATCTTAAAAATTCTTTCTTCATGAATTTTTTGAAAGACGCAAAGCGAGAAATGTCGGAAGATTTGCAAACGACGTCGCATTCGTGCCCCGAAGACGAAATCGTGGGTTCGAACGTGGAAAATATCGTGGAAATTCCGGAGAAACTGACGGAAAATCACGAAAGCAACGATCGACAACGAACGGATGAAAAAGTCACGAGTGAGATCGATTTATTGGCGCAATTGCAAGAAATATTTCCAGATCTCGATAATATCGATCGCGACGTTGTTCAGCTTTTGCCGATGGAATTACAACGCATCGCGAATTCATATTCAAAAACCAAAGTGAGCCAGAAAATTCAACCGATCAAAAACGTTGCCAAATCAAAATCGAAATCCGCGAAATTGCAAAAAAATTCCACCACACCGACTTCGTTCGACAATTTTTTCGTTAAATCGACGAATTCCGGGGTTGATTCGCCCATGAGCAAATGCGAGAATTGCGATCAAATGATTCGAATGGAAAAATACGAGGAGCACAAAGATTTTCACGTCGCCCGAGACTTGCAACGAATGATAAATCAGTCCGAAGCTCGAGAAACTAACGAAACTCCGGCGAAAAATGCAACGATTAATTCGCCTAACGAATCGAGACTGTTTAAACGTAAATTGGTCGAAGTTTCTCCAAAATCAAACAAAAAACCAAAAACTATATCCTCTTTCTTCGGTGTCTAACATCGAAGAACAATTTTCAAACATAAAAAAAAAAAAAAACAAAAATCTGTGATATTGTAAATAATTCTCATACTTAATTTTTTTTTTTTTTTTTTTCAATTTTTTTATTTTACGGCGATTGTATAATTTTTTATTTTTCGAATAATAGCTGTGTCGTTGAAAGCTATCGATATTGATTACGTTTTGGAATTCGCATTGGAAATATAAATAGTTTTCTATAAAATTGATCAATTCATTGAATCACGATAGTACGCTGTAATTACAACGGAGAAGTTTGATTTCTCGTTGAATAATAAATTTTACGATTATTCGTGAGTTTTATAAGAAGTTTATAAATATATATCAGTCGATCGGTGGGAAAAAAAAAAAAATGGAGATCGTTCAGTAGTATTGGTTACCTCGACCTCGTTGGTTCCATCCGCCTTGAACTCGTCCTCCTTGTCCACGACCGCCACTTCCGGAGCCAGTGCCACCGCCTCCACCTCTTTGATATTCGTTGCCTCGATTGTTGCTGTAGAACGCGTCTTGATTGACATTCCCGGATGCATGACTCTGCCACGGTTGATCGTTGCGATTTTGACCGAAATTTCTCGATGCATCTTTGTTGTCTCTGAATCCGCCTCTACCGGCGCCGCCACCGCTTCCGAATCCTCCGCTGCCACTTCCACCGCCTCCGAATCCGCCTCCACCGCCTCCACCGCCACCGAATCCGCCGCCTCTTCCACCGCCGCCGCCTCTTCCGCCACCGCCACCTCCGAATCCGCCACCGCCTCCGAATCCTCCTCCGCGCCCTCCCCGACCACCCCTGAAAATTACGCGGATCAAAAAATACTCCTCGCATCATTTTGAGGAATAGCGAGAGTATGATATCCGTGGCGCCGCGATTTTATGCACTTTTTGGATAAAACACCCCGAAATAAGACGAAAATGAAAGGGGAAAGAAAAAAAATTTCGAACAAAAAAATTTTTTTTTTTTTTCAAAATTCGATAACTCGAAAACTAAGCGAGATATCAAAAAATTTTATTCTTCATTTTCGTCTTATTTTGAGGTGTTCTGTACGAAAATATCGTACTTTCATACTCTCCCCTGAGGAATTATTATGGACTTACAGGAAAAAAATATAACACATGTATGGGTCGTTTTTATATTTTTCACTCTTTTTTTTAAATGAAAAATTGATGAATCTGCGTAAAATCTGAGCCAAGTGGGACAAAATTGACGTGAAACATTCGACTCAACCTTATCGAACGATCGCGATCAATGTGGGGTCCCCGTGGCTCTCAAATATTCTTTTTATTTAAGAATTATCCCAATAAATTGCAGGACGATCGTCGGGGACAGGTGCGAAGGTGCGTGTAAATGTGGCATGAAATGACCCATGTGTCATATTTTTTTCCTGAAAGTAGGGTTTATACCCGTGAATTTCATATAGTATCGGATTTTTTCAAGAATAATTAGTACTTCCACTAATATAATTACCGGAATGGAGAAAAATTTCGTGTATTTTAAACGGGAAATTTCACCTGCTTCTCGGGCGGTGAAGAAGTTGGACTAAGAGGTTCAAATTAGGCTCAAACACATTTTTCCATTGATTGACACCACTCTCCAATCACATTTAAAAAATGACCCAAATAAGAACCACCTTAATCCACATATATCCAGACATTTTCCAAAAAAATGTAAAAAAAAACAAAAACATATTTCTCAACGTGTTGACATTAAAATTCCTAAAAAAAAAAATTTCTTCCGCCGTCCCATACCTCTCGCCACAATAAAGAAAGATTAAATTTCGATTTAAAATCAAAAATTCGAAAAAGCCAAAGGAAAATTGGCTGAAAATTGGAAAACATGGAATTGGCTGCGTCGTCGATTGATCATGGATAAACATTTCTCATAAAAATTTTGCTTAAAATTTTACCTGGCTCCGTCGGATCCTCGATCTTTCTGCCACGATGGCATTTCAGGTGGCGGAGGTTGTTGTTCCTGAGGTCTACCTCCTCGATCCGGTACGGCGCCGATTATAACGTTGTTAACTCCGCTTCGGGTATTTTTTCTGACAGCGGCGCTACTAGTTTTTTCAATTATCGCAAGATCGTCTCGAGCCGCTAAAAGATGAGCCAAGGTTACGTTCGGTTGACCAGCCATTAGATTCCTTTTGTCGTGGTAGAGAGAATTTAATTTATCCTCTTTGGGTTTTATTCTGTCCGACCACTGGAATACGATAAACATTATAATTATATCATTTTTCGGTTTTACAAACGTATTTTTCAATAATCCGTCGTCGATATTTGAAAATAAATAAATGCTTTTCAAAGCCGATATATTGAAAAACAAGGTTGCAAAGTCGAACCTTGCCCATTGCTTCTTCATAATTTTAAACATTTGCCAGAGTTTTCTCAATTAGAAACCAAATGTGTCGATCAAATTTTGGCTTCCTCATGGAGGAAACTTTGGCAAATTAAAAAAATTATGAGGAAGCAATGTACAAGCTCCCACTTGGGACCTTGTTTTCATATAAAATTCGCTCGTAAATCCATCTGGTCCGGAATAAATATATGGCGAATTCCATGTCAAATCTAAAAAAATTAAAAAATTGCATTAAATTCGAACGTTTGGATGGATTTTGCCCAAATTCAATACGAAACATCTTTCGATAATGGTCCAACATTGCACCAAATTATAGTCCGATACCTCAAAAATTTTGCGAGCTAGAGAGCGCACGATATTTGAGAAAATTAAAAAATTCTCTAAAAACAAAAGCACTGCATGGATTTTGATCTAATTCAGTACCAAGCATTTTCCTGTAATACTGCAACATTCTACTGAATTTGAACTCGATATCTCGAAAAATGTGCGAGCTAGAGAGCGCAAATATATTTTTAGAAAATTTTAAAATAGCCTAAAAACAAAAGAATCGCATGGATTTTTACGAAAAATTTAATCAAGCAAGGCGCCTTGAACCCTTCGCATGTGTAATATTTTCAGCTTGACGTTGAAGAGATAAATGCGGGGAAATTGAAAAATAATTACCAGAAAAGATTGCACCGTAACGTCCAAACGTTTCAACAACATTTCTCTTCTCATTCTGTACTCCACGTTCATATCATCCTGCAATACGTCGAGTTTTTCCCACTGGGCGGGCGACAGTTGACCGTTGAAAAGAGGCTTTCCCACCAATGGTCCAGGAGCCTTCGCGATAACTTCTATCAATTTGTCTATCACCTTTTTGAACAGCATTTGGGCGGTTATGTTATCGGGCGGCTTTGGAAAATTAAGAGCTTCCAACATGGCCTTCAAACATTTCGCTGTACCGCTCTCAGCCTACGAGTAACGACGAATAAAATTATTTCACACGCAATTATTTTAGAGAAACAATGTTATCATAATTAAATTTAATGCGGTACCAAATATCTTATTGGACGAAGTAAAACAAAATTAATAATAATAATAATTTTGAAAAAATGGATCATTTTTAAAAAAATGATGAAAAATAAAATATATAGTTAATAAGAATAGTTTTATTTATTATTATTATTTACCAGCCATTATTACTGCCAGCAAGTATCGAACCACTCGCCGGTAGCTCCGTCAAAAATAGAGCTAACGATTATTTGTAAAACCTGTTAAGAAGCTCATTAAATTCTTTGTTAAATAAAAACTGGTTGAGCAAATTCGGATGTTTGGACTTCGAATTATCACGTGAGAGTGAAAAAAATAATTCCAATTTTTATCGAATTTCATGCTTCCACTTTGATTCTCGACTGGAGCTAAGGAAATCTGTTTAAAAATTGGCCACTTCCTGAAGAGAACCTTCGGGACATTAGCTGTCGATTCATCCAAGAAAAGTTAAAAATCTTCATGGGTTCCTGATATATGAATTTATTTCTACGAGCGTGCAGAATCTACATAACGACAGTCCGTCGCACAATTTGAGCAGATTTGGGGGCCTCGGCTAGCGCTTTCCTTTTGTCACCATGGCTGAATCGGGCAAATTGGGGCTCGTGTGGGATACTACTACTCGGCTTGAAGTTGTAATTAATGATTCCCTTTCGACATACTCGCTCAATCGTCTCAATACTATTATGGGAACTAGTCGACAAATATAATTATCAACAAAATGAATGAATAATTAATTGTTAATTGAATGAGAGACTTTCGAGAGGCGATGAAAACTTCTCTCGTAAGCTTCCATTAGGCATTCAACCCTGGAGACGAGAAGGAAGTGCTAACCGAGGTCCTCGAATCTCCACGAATTGTGCGATTGTCTGTCGGCATGTGGATGCTGCACGCTCACAAGAATAAATTCATAATCCAAGAACTGGGGAAGAATTTCAATTTTTTCTTCATGAATCGACAGCAAATAATTCGAAGGTTCTTTTGGGAGAGTGGGGAGTTGAAAAAAAAAATTTCTCGACTCCAGTCAAGAATCAAAGTGAAGATATGGAATTCTGTGAGAATCAGAATTTTTTTTTTTCTTCCTCGCGTGATAATTCGAAATACAGCAATCCAAATTCACTCAACCAAGGCTCATGCAACAAAAAATTGAATAACCTTCCCAACTTTTTTTTGCAAAAAGTCAGTAGTTTTATTTTTGACGGAGCAATAATCTTTCAAAGTTTCAACTGCTGTTCGACAGAACGCACAGAAATTGGTCCGATATTTTCGATTGATTCATTAACAAAACTTCAATTGATCAAACTTCATTGATTTATTTGCAAAACGATGAATTTAAATAGAATAAAATTTTGCCCACCAGAGTCAGCTCCAATTGATTCGCTTCTTTGGGTTTTTTCATTTCCAATATTTTCATAGCCATAAGTTCGGTCGTGAGATAATCCAGAAGCAATATCCTATCTTGTTTGTTCGCCAACCTGTCGTTAACATTGCCCGTCATCAGTTGACGATTAACGCAACCCAATTCCTTCAGGAACAGACTCAGTTCCAGAAGAAACGAACTCGCGTCGTCCACCGTTGCGGTGGCGTTAACTTTTTCATCCAACTCGCCGAAAGTAGCCAACTGATCGCCGAGCCAAGCGACGATACTCGTAAAGACGACGGATTTCGCACCCTGCTCCAGAGCTTTGGCAAACTGCTCCGGGGTCAGTGACGACATGTCGTATCTGTAGCCATTTAACAACAATTTACAAATATCTCGCATGGCGATATCCATTCTTTTGGTAATGAGCGAAAAAAAAAGATTTTCCAATGAAAATCTTTTTTCATGAAGGAATATCGATACAATGAGCGTAACGTAAATAATAACTCACCCGACATCTTCGATTCTCTGAAGTATATCGGTATTCATTGTTTCTTTACCGAAACAATCTCGGATATTGACAAAATATCACTGTTTGTTCACAAAATTGGGATAGCAGGAAGACGACAGTTGTGTGTAATATTGAAAAAACGATTAGACGCTCAGTTTCCGATCGTAATCATCAATGGTGATCGGACATTATCAGATCTGCTAGATGAGGTTGGATTTCCAGTCGCCGGCATAGCTATCAGTATTAGATCGTGGAATATTTGGGATATTTATCTCAGGCGAGGGCGTGTCGTTAACCTTTCCAGTGTCGTTCTTTCTCGCAGCGTCCAACAAATCACCGTGTCCGCCTTAATTTTTCTCAATACCCAACCAATCGCGTCGCTCCAACCATCCGCCTATCGACTGTGTTTCCTAGATTGCTCTTTTCGCGCGCCAAAATACAATATACAGGGTGGTCCACGCAACGTGTTCACCGTTATAACTTACAAAGTATGCGTTGCACGAAAAACTGTTATATACAAAAGTTACACGGTTTCAAAAGGTGCACTAAGTAGTGCATCCATTTTTTTTATAGGTCGAGGCGGTTCGAAGGTTCGAAGGACAACTTTGTTTTTTCAAACAGATCGCTAAATTATTTATAGCTAAATATGGTAGAGAATTAAATTTTGAGTAAAAAAGTATTAACCTTCATTAGCCCTAAACCTAGCTAAGAAGTAATTTAGCTTCATTGCTTGAAAAATTTCATCACATTATATTAAATTGGAGATTGAACCTTACCACAAATTTCCGCAGGACAGCGATGTTTACGTGACAGTGAGTGACTCGTGGCGTATCGCAACTAAAAAGAAAAAATAACCAAATTTCCACAGACAAATTACAATTTTTTTGTAGAAAATTTTCAAGTATCGAAGTGAAATTATTCGTTAGCTATTAGGTTGAGGGCTATTATAGGTCAATAATTTCTAACTGAGACTTCGATTCTCTAGCTATAAAATTTAGCTACAAAAAATATAGTGATCTGTTTAAAAAAACTAAGTTCTTACGAAACAACAAAATTATTGATGGAAGTTGCAATGGGATCCCATGGGATATATCGCCAATCATTGCTACGCGATGCGTCGATATTATTTTAACCTCAATAAGGCAGTAACCACGTCGTTAGCCGTAATATCATTATACACACATTAAAATTATCATCATTCTTGGGAACACTCTCCAAAATAAATATCGTTCCATTAAGAATCAATCATTAAGAACGGTAATCTGTCAATTTTTATTACGGAATGGTCCGTTATCGTTTCCGACGGGTCAAGCAAGTACTAATGATGCGTCTTAAGTTTATTGACCGTCAAACCAATCAATCTCGTCCGCACCCACTGGAAAAAGATCGCATCAGATTATAATGTTTGTCCTAGAAATATTGAACTTCAAAGTTGGTATGAAGTGTGATAAAATACATTGGTTTTATGGAAGGAAGCATGATTACTCGCATTTCCTGACCTATATCAGTTCGAAGAGCAATGACAGCCTTATGAAAATCTTTTGACACATTATACAGAATACTAGGATTATAGTATTACAGGGTTATAAGTGAGTTGGCCGAGAAATCATCGAGAAAATTATACCGAGCAAGTAGACTTCTTGAAAAATTGACAGCTCTGCACCTGCTGCGAGTGCCACGAGCGTACTTTCCAATGATATCTTTTTAATGTACAGTAGAACCCCTCTAATCGGAAACGATTGGGTCTCCTTATCCAATTGCAGGGGTTACAAAAAAAATCTGAACCACGCTACTGGCGGTGATGTAACTTAAAATGTCCCAAGCCTACAATATTTTACAGGAGAAACGACAAACGTTTAATAAAAACAGTTGCATCTTCGCATGACACTGACTTTTGTCCCATGTCGTTTGTTTATACCATCATGGACGGCGGAGAAATGTAGAAGGTGTATGGTTGGTTCGCGCGTTTCGATTTGAAGGTTTCCGATCATAGGAGTCCTGCTGTATTAGTCGAATCGCCTGGTCTGTTTCCTAAATGTGACATATTAAGGTGAAACGATACATCGCCGTCGGTAAGTAGATTTACCAAGAATTACGTATAAACTGGCAGTACTTCACGCCTGAACAGCTGAACGGAATCCGATGAAATTTGGTGGATCTATGTAGAACCGATCAAGGACCAACCTATACGTCATGTTTTTCCCAAAAAAAATGTCAGACGAAGATTGTTCTTATTGTAAAGGAATCCGCGAAATCTTTTTGCAATTAGTTGAAGTGAGACGAACATGAGAGTAGTAAATCTACTTACCGACGGCGATGTATCACTCCACCTTAACCTCTAGAAAAACAAGCAACATGGCTATTCCAGATGTTGCAAAACATCGCGATATACACGTTCAACAGTTTCTAATATCGAAACATTAATATTTAAAACTATGAAGCCAACGACGGTGCAAGACTTCGTTCGCTCATGTCCTACATATCGTTAGGGAAGGATAATATCTAATATCTTATTATTAGAATTAAATTCTAGATGATTGTTTTTTCATAAACGATAATGAACATCTATCCGATGCCTAAGAGTTATCACGTATTGCCTCATTTCAGATTATTAGTATGGAATATGTATGAATGTTGGTAGTGATGACGTTACGTCAATTGCAAAGGCATAGAAGCCTCTTCTTGTCCCTCCGCCCACGCAAGGAACTCGGTAACGACCTCGAACTAATTGATGAACTAAACATGTGACCGCCTTCATGTTTAGTGCGCAACTGTATTATCTCACAATCATTAACTCCTGACCGGGTCATCTATTTTTTTTCTCTTATATTTTCTTCGTCGGTATTTGTTGATAGCTCTTTTGATGACCCAAAAGCAGGACTGATAACATTTTTAAAAAGATAATTTTTTAACCTCCCTCCTACGGACTCAAAAGTGGACTCCATTTTTTTGTCAATTACCCCATTAAGTAAGATATCTTCGAATAAGTCTTCTAAAATGCAAAGAAGAACGTTTCAGGTCCTTTCGATTTTAACCCTTCAATCCCGAGATATTTGCTTTTTCAGTTATTTTCAAAGCATTCCCTCTCCAACGTCTTACCGATCAACGCTAAAAATCAGAAAAATTCGAGAATGTAGGATTTAGTTAGTACTTGAAATGAAAATTACCACGAACATTTCAGGAAAAATAGTTTATGAAAAATTTAGAAATAACTCTTTTTCTCATGTAAATCGTCTCACGAACACGTGCGCTTTTGTGAAGATTTCATCTTTCATCAACACGAAATAGCTCTTTATACCGAACTTGAAAATTTAACGAGAGTAATAGCGAGAATGGCTACGCAACCCTATGTGCTTCTCCATCACGCCCTTGGTCGATCATTGAAAAAAAAAAAAACAAACTTCAAGGAGGTACCCACTCTAGAATTTTTGGAAAATCGATTTTTTAGATTAAATGGTCCCTTAGGACCTCAAAAATGATGTCCCGAAAGATAATCGCCAGTAAAAATCCGGAAACAGAACTCAGACAATTTTCAATCGACTCACCCGAAATTTTGAATATATTTTTGGTAATACATTGTCTATGGAAGTACGTAGGTAATTTTATATTGCATAGACCATTTGTTATTAACGATTTTCTGACGATTTTCTAGGCAAATTTTTTATTTTTCACTTTAGGAGTGCGCTATTTGGCCAAAAATCAACATTTAAAAAAAAAATTCTACGTACTTCTATAACTTTTGTTATATATGATCGAAAAAAAATCGTCGGCTCATCATGATTAAAAAATTACGGGAGTTGTTTGTCCGGCCGTGGACCCTGGAAAAACAGAGACGTCGTCGCAAAAACGTTTTTCTGAAAAAAAAATCTCTAAAAAGCCTATTTTTTCGGCCTCTAGAGTGGTCCAACCGTTACACACATATGCTGTCACATCTCCGAATAATTCCCTTTCTCATTGATTGTCATAGTTTCACCCTTTAAAACATATTTTTTCTCATTTTTACTTAACTTTTCCCTCGCTCACCGTTGAGGTTTCCCTTACTTCCCTTCAATTCCCTTTTCGACGCTTACCGACCGGTCTTCGCTTCTCAACTTCCGAGCCTCCACCGAAAGTTCTTGGTTGCCATCGACGAATTTTCGTGCTATCAGAAACGTCGTTGCGGTCTTTGTCGTTGCCAACCCCCGAAGCCAGGGAGCCACAATGTACGCCCTTCGCCCATATCTGCACCCCGAACGCCATCACGATGCCACCACCACCGCGACCACCATCGTCCTCGTCGTACCAGGAGACCAGTGGCTTAGTGGTTTCGTTCTCGGTTCACACGCAGTGGGTCCCGGGTTCGATTCCCGCCGACACCAATGGAAATTTTCTAAGTGTTTTTCTGTGCTCACCTGGTGGTTCGAAACCCACCTTAAAAATAGTAGGTCCACTGTATGATAGAAATTTTTTCTGAAAGAAGTGAGTGGCACAGGTCCCCATCGTGGGACGAGCCAAATAAGGCAAAAAAAAAAAAAAAAAAAAAAATCGTCCTCGCCGTCGTCGCTGCCGTTGCTTCTGCTTCTTTCCCCTTTTTCCACTGCTCCTACCATTGCTGTTCTCAATGCCGCTCGTTCTTCCTTCCTCCCTTCGCCAGAGATAAAAAAAGTGTAGCCACTGAATAAGATGGCGAGAAACGTGAGAACGACAGAGACACAGACGGTGCGTGCTCTCGCGCGTCTCACCGGCACTTGCTATTACTACAACGGTTTTATCGCGGGAACGACCATTCGAATTCAGTATTCGAGCGGTGCAGTATTAATACACTGCTGCATTCCCGAAAAAGCCAACGATCCCTGAAGCCCTATCACTTCTCCATAGCATACGTTTCTTATTCGGACTTTGTATACACTGTGTATAAAATAAGAGGTGAGTACCCTGATACTTTGAAAAACGAAAAATAAAATTGGAAATGGATTGCCGATAGCGTAGTTCGTATGCCACTTGAGAAACTCGCGGGAATTTAATTTTACATTTGAAAAGTGAAAGTTTGGTAAAAATTGTTTTGTCGACAGTGCTTTAAACTGTGTTCGGTTGAAATCGGTTGGTTCGTCAACCCCGCGTCAGCGAATTTACCTTCAAACTCTTTGAGCGTTGTGAAAATCGAATTTCTAACGAAGTTTCGACGCAACGAATTTTTATACATAGAAACCTCAGCGCGTAACGAGTGTCGGTATCACACACAAGCTTCTCATTTAAGGGGTTACATACAGTTAGAAGGCTTTAAAAAGACGGATTTTCAAGAATTTTTTTCGCGCAGACTATTCAATTTATTAATTTGAAAATTGGTGTACATATTATAATAACCTTATAATATATTTACATATTTTTTATTTGTAAAAATAATCATCGCGAATGTTGCTATCGCCGATCTCCTAGAGCTCCGCAAAAAAAACCAATTTTGCGGTGATCACGATATCTCTGGACCGGATTATCTGAAATGAAAAAACCAAATAAATTTCGTTAATATAATACATTATCTAGTATTTAATCGAAGGAATTAGCGAAAAAATAATTTTTGACAAAATGGCGACTTCTCAAAATAAAAGACTCGATTTTGAACGAAAATTTAAGCCTTAAATTGTTTATAAAATGAAAAATATTTATCGGAGAAAAAAAATCTTCGATTAATTACTAAAAAATCTAGTTAAAAAGGTTGTGTTAAAATTTGAGACTGATCGGTTCAGCCGTTTTCGAGAAATCTTGATCACCAATTTTGAAAACATAGTTTTGAGAAAAACGCGTTTAAAGTTTCAAAAGCGTTTTACATGTGGTAAATTTCGTTTTTTTTCAACTTACATGGAGTCATCTATTCCAGGGCCATATAATAATCCGTTCGCATCGTTGGCAGCTTCTAATAATTCGATTTGATGATAAAACGATTTTTTGAAAATTACAAGTGTATGTAACCCCTTAATCGCCGGGACAGCAAACGTATTTCGATTACGGAAAATGTTTTTCACGATCCTCGCAAAATACCACAGCGACTACCTGGACGAATTCGATCTTCGAACGCGAACCACAGTCGATTAAAAAGGGGACAAAATACATTTATCATTCAATTAAATTATAATATTATTTTATAGTTAGATAATTATTTTTTTATTTGTGGCAAATTTTTTTCGTTTTTTTCAGACTAAAACAAAATGGATTTCGTGCCGGTTGAAGACCCAAAGTGCCCGAAATGCGGCAGTCTCGTGCGCGCCAATGAGGAACGCGCAGCCGGAGAATTTAAATATCACAGAACGTGCTACAAGTGCGGTAAGTTCGACTTTTCAAATATTTTTCCGTTAATTTTCAAAATTTGAATAAAAGAAGTCATCGGAGGCTGTTTGGCCGTGAAAAACTTTACGAATACGACTGAAATGAAGAAAAAAAAAAGTTTATCGTGAAGTCCTGTAATATCGACATTTTCTAAAACTAGATCATATAACAATAAGTTATAAAAATATAATTCTACAAGAACAACTGTCGTGTATCATTCTTGGTAGGTAATTTGAAAAAGGAATTCAATTTTCCTATCTACAATTAAAAAAAAAAACTAATGAATATAAATTATTTCGAAATACCAATTTTTCCAGTCCAGTGCTTCTCGTCTTAGGATGCTACGCATTTCAAGACACATTAAAGACTTTACGACAAAAAGTCGTAAAAATTCAGTTAATTCGAAGTGAAGAAAAAAATACGATTTCTCAATTAAGTCCTAAACAATTGCGTTCGGTACGAAAAAAATATACGCATGCATGGATATTTCAAATACGACGAAATTGAGATGATAAATTCGTTCGGATGTTGATGGGTTTCCAGGTATGTGCAACAAGTCGCTCGACGGGACGTTACCTTTCTTACACGAGGCCGAGCTGTTCTGCAAAAACTGCCACGGCCGAAAATACGGACCGAAGGGTTACGGCTTCGGGGGTGGGGCAGGTTGCCTAAGCATGGACACCGGCGCGCACTTGAACAGCGACAATTGAGTGCCGATAGCAGCCACCCCAACCAATAAACAAACGAAGAAAAAAAAAAACACGAAGAACGCAACTACTTACAAATTTGTCTGTCCCTGTTTCCGTTTTATAATAATATTTCGCACATAATACAGGACGAGAAGAAAAAAAAGCTATTAAAGTTGAACTGTATGAGTAAAAATTACCCTCGGATTGCATGAAAGCCTCACCCCCACCACTCCTTCAAATAATGCATCCGCACTGACGCAAAAATGTTGTTATTGTTGCGCATCGAATTGGTCGATCGACGCTCGAGCGCGATATTGATTGTCTGATGAAATTTTCTCGTTAAGTTTTTTGTGCATCGATCGAGTGATGTCGGAATTTCCGTGGTTTCCGCCTTTCAAAGTAATCAACATAAATAGAAAAAGAATTGGTCGCAATTGGGAATTTGTCCGATAAGTCGTGGAGAATTGAATTTCTTACAAAACTATCGAATGAAATTTTCGTATCATGTATAGTTTTTTTTTGCTTTTTTAAACCAACCATGAAAAGCCATTTTTTTTGCTAACAACGTAATAAATATTTGATTCACGAAAATTTTACAAGTGACCTTTTTTGTAAATCATTTAATTTCCTAGAAAATTGTAGGAAATCATATTTTTATCATGTATAGTTTTGAAATAATAAAAAATTTTCCCAATGAAATTCCAAATGCATGCATTTTCCCATATAAAATTCGATAGCAAATCGCCGTGGGTTAGACTTATCGTACAAATTCCCAATTGCGACCAATTTTTTTTTCTATTTATATCGATTACTTTGGAAGGCGGAAACCACGGAAATTCCGACATCATCTAATTAAGAACCACCCTAATATACATGTAGGGTTATGGGTGAAGTCGGAAAACGGGTAAATCTAAGTTTACCCGGATAAACTCCGTGATACCCAGGAAACATGAGTAAAGTCTGAAATATATTTAAAATTGTACACGTTTCGAGCTTTACCCGCGTAAACCGCGGTCTAACCGCTTTTGCTTGGGTACAGTACGAAATATATTTGAAATTGTACACGTTTCGGGCTTTACTCGAATAACCGAAATAAATAAATAACCTAAATAAATGTGAATGTAAAGTTATTGAAAATATTCTTTTTCTTTGTCTTGTTTGAACAAATACATCGTGGTATCTTCTCCTTAAGAAGATGGACTACAAACGCTCTCTCCTTCTCTTTCGCTCCGCAGCGAGAGCCGATAGCGCTGTCACCTTCGCACTGGGCGATGTAGTGCATTACCTTAAGCCGGATACAGTGCACTTACTTTCATTTGTTAAATGTGTTTTTTTTTTAAATTAAATAAGATTTTCAAACATTTATGGCCTTGGACTAGGATTTCAGACTTTACCCAAGCAAAAGAAGATATAACGCAGGTTACCCGGGTAAAGCCCGAAACGTGTCGATTTTAAATATATTCCGGACTTTACCCGGCGAAAGCGGATAGAACGCGGTTTATCCGGGTAAACCTAATTCTACCCGTTCATCGGACTTTACCCGTAACATATACACAATATATGGATTATAAGTCTCGTTGTTTTTTTAATAATAAGACAGCGGTATTATTCAGTCTTCGAGACAAAATAGATTTATTCGGTTGTGTTCATCTCGTTTATCGCTTCCCGTTTGAGCGATTTTCGGCAACTTCATGTTTGAGAATGTTTAACGATATAAATGAAAAGTAAAAACCCACAAAACTCATTTCATTTTGCCCCCAAACCACAGATATACATATAAGCGATATCTTTGCAAGCGACAGATGAAGACCATGGAGTAATACATTGTAATTGCGAAATTATATAATTGCTTTTTCGGAGGGGTTGGTATTTTGTAGTTATGGCGAACGTATTCCCGTCGGCAGAATAATGATTAAGGTGAATCTATACCACCTCTATTATCTGTCCATATATTCTTCGCCTACTATTTATAGAAATGAACTGGAGAAAAGATTCATTCATCATTCACTGAATAATCATCGAATTCATAGATCGGATTCATCCATTTGTGACGACGTCATCAACTCAGAACCCACGTTCGAGGTTCGTTATCGTGAATTGTGATTTAAAAATCGGAGAAATAAAATCCGCCATACAAAACGTTTCCTGGTCTGTACGAGTTTCCATATACGCCTTAGTTTGAAACAATTCCCAATTAACCCGGAATTGGTGGACCGCCACCGAGAGCCTGATTATTTGCTGCGAATAAAACAAATATCAAACTTATGATCATAGTCGAAACACCCGTGAAGCGAAATATAACTTACATAGCCGCGCAGTAACAAGCAATGTACGTAGTTGCATTTTGAGCTATGTCGTTATCGTCCTGTAAGGTGTGTCGTTAAAACGCTTCTGCTTGGTTTATGGACCTAGTATCATCTCCACTTTATTTTTCTCGTAACGACTTTCTCACGATATTGAGTCGTCGTAAAATGGACGACAGATAACACAGCCGGCTGCTTTTTTTGCGGCCATTACTCACTGTTCGCCCAATGAAAATTGCACACGCTGAACGGTCTCTACTGTGTTTAATTGCTTTTCAACGTGTGACAGTTGTACACGTAGGTGTAAATAACAGAACCAGATCCGGGCGTGGACAAAACTGCGCATGTCGATCGACGAAGTTGACTTCCGAAAAAATATCATGCTCTCGATACGTTCGTGAAATCGACAGTCGAAGTGCGTAAGCGGTTTTGGCGATAAGTCGCTCGATTTTTCAAAGTTCGCGCGATGTTTCTGTGTGGTTTCCTAAAAGCCTTGTTCATTACACAAATCTTCTTCGGGTTGTTCAATGAAATAATCACCGAAGAAGACGATTCCGATTACATCAGCAGCGAGGAAAAGCAGGATTCCGATTACATCAGCAGCGAGGAAAAGCAGGATTCCGTTGGAACCGAAGATGACCCAGGTAAGATAGTATTGAAAATACTATGAAAATAAAAAATCAACAATGCATTGTTAAATACATCTAGTACCGTATACCGAGATGATCGAGCTGTTGGACTGGCATGGATCAAAAACATCAGTAGATCCTGTTTTAAAAATAAAATTCAATGATTCCGGTAAAATAAAGATCGTTGTGCTAAACATCGTTGAAGATCACGATCTAATCGGCCCGACAACAACTGGCATATGGTCCGCGAAACATGATCCAAACGCGTATCACAACGTCTCATATACTCCGAGGCCCGACGTAATTATGCTATGAAATTATTATCTTTGTTCTATTCAAGAGAAAAACTGTATTTCCGTATTTTTAAGATCTTCACGACCATCGGAAACTTCCACTTGTATCAGAACAGTAGCGTAGGTGCTGCGATAACGATGTTCAATCGCCACGGCAATGGATATATCTTCTTGGTCGGTATATTATATTTGCTAACATATTAATTTTTAAATACAAGCCGTTGTAGATATACGTCTGTCGCTGCGAACTGATTTGAGTTATGTGAGCTACAGTACAACGATTCCTGCCAAGCCATCGTGTAATATTTATCTAAGATCGTATTTTTTAGGTTGGTTTAATAGAGAATAAGTTTATCGTTAAAACGGTGCCTGACGAAGTATCGAGAGGATTGGAAAAAGGTGCTTCCGAATATGTCGCACCAAGGGAATTTCCGAATTCAAAGGAGGATCGGAATGACGATATGCCGCTGCGGATTACACTTTTTAAGTCTCCAGATTTGACGCATCCTTTTTTTCAGAATAGCAGTAAGTCATGATTAGTAGAAGAGCGTGGGGCCAGTTGTAACACTTTTCACTAAAATCAAAATATCTCGCGATTCACAGAATACATTTAATATCGCTTGATCTAGCATATTGTTCATTGGTTATTCCACTATCATCGTGATTTTTTTCAATTGTTGATCACATAAAAATAGAAAATTATTCAACTTCGTTTTGTCCAGTGCCTTTTGTTACGTTATACCCCGCCATGGGGCTAAAAGTAACCGCGCTGGGGCAGGTTGTAACACTTTACCATAGAGGGACCTTTGTCGAGAGAAACTTGTTACAATTTATGTTCCAGTCGCGGAAAAAAAATTATAGTTCAGATCCGTAGGTTTATTTTATAATACACCACTCATACTTCTTTGAAGAGACAGCGGAATTCGAATAATTATTATTTTTTGAAAATTAAATCGGTCATATGCCGAAAAAACACATACTTTTTTATGTTACAATGCATTTGTTAATCGTAATATTTGAAGTTCAATCAACGAAAGGAATCTTTAATCAAATTACCATTGATAATCGACTTCCAAACGACTTTTTTTTGTCGATCGATTTCGGATCTCTTTTATGAATGTTTACAGGCTTCTCTTCCCAGTTATTTTTTATCGCAAAGTTTCGTATTATTAAAGAATAAAATAAATACCACAAGCAATTATAACGAAGATAGCGCTACCCCAAATAATCGCTTAGGGCAAGTTTTCAACTGTGTGACAACTTACCCCAAACGAGTGTTACTCTTGACCCCAAATTTTCTATCTGGTGTTTATTCAAAAAGATATGATTAAATTCATTAATAAATCGAAAATTTCATATGGAGATAATTCTTAACGCAATGAGAAAATAATAATAATAATAAGCAGTGAAATGACCAAAACCGCACACGTCTGTCTTAGGCGCTACTCGCGTAAAGTCGACGTTCACAGAGGTCTAATATTAATTATCGCGCTGGAACCATTAATTTTTCTTCCCTCATTTGGGAAATAAACGCACTGTTACAATCTACCCCGGGTACTTCTGGGCCCAGTCTCCCGTAGATAAAAGAAGATTCGAGTTATATACTAAGCATGTGTTTATCGTTGAACATAGCGCAATCCGCAAGTGATCCTGTTGTCGATATCAACCCAACCATACGACCAGTTTCAATAACCGACGATTCACCGGATGTGGTTTTTCCGAAAATGCTCGTCTCTGCCGACTACAATTCAGTATCGTGAGTGATGTAAACAATGCTGTAATCCGGAAAAAATGTACCGGTATCAAATGTCACCTACTGTTTTAGGAGATATCCGGACACGGAATCATACCTCATGGAATATATAGCGTACTTGAATATCGCCGACATGGTATATCGTAAAATAGATGAGCCTCGAATTCGGCTGACAATAACAGGAATCATACTACCGGAGGTGCTGATAGCTTGCAATCATTTTCTTCCAATTTGCCATCTTCAAAAATACTGGGCATGACAATAATTTTTAATGCTCATTGATTACGTATTAGGATGAACTTGCGGCACCTTATGTCGCAAAGAGTACTGGTGAGTCAATAAACGCGAAGAAAATGATTTTAAGGACATCGGAATATTTCTCGCAGGAGACTGAACGATTTCCATCGGATAATTACAACATAGTGATAGTCATGGTCGAGTAAGACTACGAACAGTTTGTAATATACAGTTATGCGATGCCACAACTATGTCAATGATAATTCTACAATCTTCTGCTTAGGGATCCTGAGTGGACGATTGACGGGCACAGAGAAAACGAAATTGAAGCTGGTGATCAATCAATTCAGTTAATTCGGGAAGCGTGCGCTAACCAATTTCTTGACAACTTCATAATTTTATTGTCTTTCAAAATCTGCAGGAGGTCTCACCTTCATCGGAGGCGCCTGTTACCGAAAACACAATGTAGCAGCTGTGGAATATCGTAAAAATGATCTTAGCGTTATTCCGTTCGTTCACGAGCTTGGCCACCTGTAAATACCTCCCACACGTTATTAACTCGTGCCTTCTTAGCCGTTCGACTTAGAACAATGTCTCGACGACTTTAGTAGACAGATATTTTCTCTAATAGAAATAAAAACTCGAGCCAGTGTCGGTCAAATTAATCAAATGTCTCTTCCGTGTTGTTCATTGCGAAATTGTTGATTGAATGAACTTTGAACTATTAATTAACAGTTTCAACGTGAGCCACGATCATTCCGATGCATCAAGCGACGATTGCATAATGTTCAGGGAATCGAGTGACTCCCAGAAACTCTGCTGGTCCAGTGACAGTCGAGACGCTTTGAGATCGTTCTTCAGGTACATCTTTCAGCCAATATTCGCTATCGAACTTTATCAAAGATATTTGTATCGAGAACGTTAACGATTAATTCATTTTATATGGGCGTGCTATTGATCACACAGATCCGATTCGTCGACGTGCATGCTTAAACGACCGATGAAAATTCCTGATACCATGAAAATGATGCAAGGAACTTGGTTATCGCTCGGGGGACAATGTCAAAATAAATATAAAGATACGTTGGGCTATTGTTACGTAAGTTTGCTGTTTTCTGTGGAGCTATTGGTCAACCTAGCCGAATTATATAGAAAAAGAAACATCTTTTACCGCCTTTATACCAACAGAATAAACTTTCTTGTCGTTACCATGGTTGCTCTAAAAACGGACTTTGCCACGAAGGCGAGGAATCACCTATGGAAGGTTCGATAGGCCCGGACGGAAAAGTGAGGAATTACACTCGAATCTACGAACCCAGAACCGTTCTGATAATAATTTCTGATATTTTTTCTCTTTCTAGCGTTGCATAGATGGACATTGGACGAACCTCGAGGAACAATGAGAAATATGGGTAGAAAGAATTAACACCACCAAGCCGCCGAAGAAGATGGAGAAATTAATAGTATATTACGATACAAGGGCGAAAATATTTTTTCTGACGAATGTAAGTTTGTAGCACGAGCCGAAGGCGAGTGCTGCAATCACACGAGTCAAGAAAAGGTTTTTCGCACGAGTATAGTATACATTTTTATTGCACGAGGTGTGTAAATGCGATTCGACGCGAACGAAGTGAGCGGAAAAATCGCATCTTACGCACGGCGTGTCATAAAATAATTTATTAATCTCAGATATAAGTTTTGTGGGCTAGATATCCAACTACCTATAATCGAATTATTCGATATTACCCACGCGAGCGGAAGCGAAATACTCGGCAAAATTTTTTGGATCGAGCATTTCTCTACTTCTAAATGTATCCGTGTTCCTTATTCCATCTGCTCTGCGGTCTCGCAAATACGTTAGTCTAAGTTCTATAGCAACAGCGGTATGATCACGTGTGATGCTGTTACTCCGATAAAAAAATAAACGTTTATAATCGAAGTTTCATATTTGAGGCAGATTATCTTGCCCAAAGAATAAATTTTATTTAATAGCTTATACTATACGTTCCATCGTTAAATAATTTTGTCTCAAAATTAAATAAAAACCTGTGAATTTTTTCCTCACCCAACTTGTAGTTCTTCTTCACGGTTTAAATTTTCATTTGCCAATTTTTTATTCCCGACTTGTAAAAACTAATATTTCCGGTCCTCTCGAGATGAAAAATAGTTAAAACCATATCCATTTAATTCCGGTCTCATACAAGATGACAATCTCGCACCGAGAAAAAAAAACCGCGAAATCCACATATTCGGTAATAAAAACTGTGAATGTATATTTTCCACAAGTGCCTCAAGTTCGCTTTTGTTAAAAAATGTTCACGTCATCGTTAAAAGGGAATTTACAGTTTTTCTTACCAGCAGTGTTTAGTTTGCTTCGATTGAATTATCGATGGATCGATTTTATTGGAATCGAACGATTAGCTGTAGAGTTGAATCGGTTATTTCACTGCGAGTCATTCACAGTGACGTAGGCTGTAGTCCGATAAATCTAGCATTTTATAATTGAAAAAATTCAAGATGACATTTTTCGAAGCAGTTAGGTTCTAATGATGGGGAAGAATATGAATGCACAGTTTTAGACCAAAATTTGATATGGCTGGTGCCCGGAATTTTGGATTTTGTGCTTTCCCGATTTGCAGGCGTAATTTGCAATTCCCGCTAAAAATGGTAGAAATTAAATTTACAGAGAATTAAATTTTTTACCTTTTTTATGCGGACGATTTTGTTGTAAAATTATTATTTATTGCTAATAATAAGCAAAATGTGTGAAAAATTAGGAGATTGGCCCAGTTTTTCCAACTCTGGACCATTATTACTAAAAATAAGCAACACATCTGAATAGCAAAGTTGTAGAGGACTAAAATACCTACAACTTTTCTCGAAACAAGTTTTTAGTACGACGAATAAATTACGGCCGGGAACACGCTCAACACAGCGGTGGTGTGTAAATGAGTTGAGGCGCTTCCGCCGTGCCTTTGTGTTGAGCATGTTTCGAAAAATGCACATAAAAATATTGATCCGATTCACTGCGGTCTCTGCCGAAAAGTCGGGGATTCGATTAAAAAATTGTTTAAATCCATCGTGCAGTCGTATCGGTGATATTGGATCGTACGAAAACGAATTTATAATTCCCTCATCCCTTTCCCATGTTACAATATCGTCAGCAACGTTAATATATACGTACGAAAACGTAGGCTAACAATTCCTGCGAAACAAAAAAAATATATATAGTCCTCGATATTGGTTTGTTCAAATGAATCGAATGTTTAGAATTTTCAGGATTCGTTTATTGTTTCACAAGAAACATATTGCTTATTTTTAATTATTTCACCAGCAAAAAAAATTCCCAAAATAATGATACTGATCATGGGTTTTATATGGATCCGAAGTCGTAAGGAGCTCCGCTATCGTTCCATTCAGTGGATCCTTAGTTGATTCCAGCTTCTCAGGATATGTTTTGCGGTTTCACACATCGACGGCGGAAACATATCTGTGACGAATATACGATGTCTCATGTAAACAATCGGGTGTTCGAAAAAACAAACAAGAAAAAGATTTTTCAACGGGTCACTCCTTAAATAGTTAGTTCAGGTAGGAACAATAAACGCTGGCAAAAGGTGAACGTTTTAGGTTGAGTGGGAAATCTTTCTTATTTGATTTTTTCTTTTTCTTTAAATTGAAGTTGAGAGCAATAACTGTTAGTGGAAGATTTTTTTGTGCTCACAGCCGCCCGGAGATCAGTTTATGTCTGTAATAGGATCTTCTCAGAACTTTAACTCTTAAGGTGAGACGGGAAAGTTCATTGAAATCATGAGAATAATCGGATTTTAATATTCATTATTGAATAGCAGCTTATAGTTTGGAAAGGTACAGCCTGGAGTAATTTTTCTATAATTATTATGTGTGTATTATTATGTGTTATCCCACTATATTAGTGTCTTTCTTGTCCGTAATAAATGCTTCATCAATTATTAGCCTGTGATACTGTTGGAAAAGCAGTTGCTTTGGTCCAGAATTTTTATTTGCTATTAACAAAAGACGTGGATGAAAGACAACATTTCGTGAGTTGTCACATTTCATATTAAGCAGTATCCGAGTGTTAAATAAAAGAAAGAGCTAGCATCAATATTGCTGACAAACATCGCTGAGGAAAAAAATTTGTAATACTGCGAATCTGTAAATCTCTAATTTTAATATAATCGATTATTAAGACTGCATGGAGTCTGTAGAACATTTATGCCGAAAACGGGAGACAATAATCCAGTGTCATTACGAATAAAAATTATACGAACATTACTCTAGACTGTACTTTTCCAAATCATCGGTGAATATTCGATAATAAATATAAAAATCCGAGTAATATGATTTCTTCTATGTTTTTTTCTCCCATTAACTATCAACTGAAAAGTTGAGATTCTGAGAAAAACCCATCAGAGATATAAACTGATTCTCTGACAGCTGTGAGCACAAAAAATGTGAATTCAATTGGAATTTTTTGTTTTTCCGTGTCAAATTAAATGAAAAAAGAAAAAAGTGAAAAATAAAATAAGGCGGATCTTCCACTCAACCTATAATGCTCGCATTTTGCCAGCATTATTCTCTTCTATCGAACCGAACTATTTGAGAGGTGGCCCAATGGAAAGTTGTTCATACCAATGTGATAGAAAAATTTGAATAGAACCTCGATAATCAAATGATAATATACATTTTGATTAATTGCTCCATGGTGTCCAGTAAAAATTCGATTCGAAATTCAAGGACAGTCAAGGACAATTTCCCGGACATTCACAGGTTATTTGAGGGCATTTATCAAAAGTTAAAGTAGACAAAACGCGTCAAAAAATGTTAAATCGTATCAGTATCGCAATGTATTATTGTTCATAAGCAAAAATAATTATTTTTGCTTATGTTGGAATCAGTTAAAAAACGACTACTCAAGTATACGCGCATGTATACGCGTAATTCTCAGCGAAACTGGTATGCGCATTCTTATAGAATAATTTCCGACAATATTCGTTTTCGAACAAACTGAAATTGAAGGGAAATAAAAAGTTCAAGAGCATTGAATGAAATTCGAGAACGTTCCTGGAATTTTAAAGGACAAGCGAAATTCAAAGACAGTTCCAGGACTTCGAGGACTTCAAGGATCACTGGCCACCATGTTTTCGTTGAATAGCTTTTTCGCTGGAAATTATCGGTACGACTAACCCCGTCGGTATGGCAGGATGTTCCATCAGCCGCCGGAATTCGTATGCGGGCCCGCAACTCCAAAGCCGGTATGTAAGTGCATTTGTGGTCCTCGCAAATTTTTGGATCATGCTTTCCAGCGGACTACACGACGGGTCGGTGAATAATCAGTCGGTTTTTTTTTCTTTAATAAAATGTTATTACATCAATCCGTACTTACGTATGGATATTCGAATTGGTTGCACTGGTGGTCACCCGTGAATATTCTCCCCAGCAGAAGGCGAGGCAGCGGTGCTGTTATATTTGGTTTGGAGAACATACAACTAACCGCCTTTTTACTGTGGAATCGAACGAGCCATTACGATAATAGGAGCCGGCTCGGATCGTTAATCAATTATTACAAAATTAAGATGCTTCGATGAGGAAACGGCGATAGAACGTATCGGAGATGACGATCGATCATTTACGATCGTTTAACCTCCGTCGGTCGAAGATAATAAAAGATTTCGGATAAAATTCAACGTCACTTACTTGAAACGTTTTTTGAAAGAATTCAAATAACAATCGGACCAGTCGGGCTTGTCGGTAACGTAATTTTCGGGGTAACTGTAAGCTACCGCATTGCCATATTTCGCGCAAGGAAACTTCTCGCCTTTGATTCCCCATGGTACGAGCCTGTAACGATTCACGGAAATTTTACGATGGATCTCGGAGTTTTGAATATTCAATGTTTCGAGGGTCGAGAATTTCGAGGGAGAGATTACGATGTCTTTGGCGTCGCGATGTGACGAATTTTTTTCGTGGGACAAACGAAAATAAGCCCAAGAACGGAAATAAAACGAGATATCCAGCTTTTGGAGTCTAAAATTCGAATAAAGCGACCGATTTGTCTATAAAGAAATTTAAAATACGGAATAAACAACTTTCGGTACATCGATTAGTTTTGAAAAAGGTAAACGAATGTCGAAACCTTTGTAAACGATATCTTTGAAACGTTCAAACCTACATTCAAAATTGGAAAAGTTTTTAATTTTTAACAAATAGATCAATAAATAAGTAAAGTTGGTATCATTAAAAAATGTGAAAAAATCTTAATTCAAATCGAAAGATTCGAATTTGAAAAAAAAAGCTTTTTCAATGAGTTTTTGATTGAAAAAAAAAATCAATTTCGAAAACTACGACAGATATCGGAATTATTGATTCTCGTTTTTAAGCTTATTTCGGGCGTTTTACAAGGAAAGTTTAGATATTGTAATTTTGTCAGGAATTCGGAAATGCATGTTTCGATAGACGATGTTTCGACCGTGTACGGTTTTGAAAATCCATGAGTGAATAAAAAAAAATCGTGTTCCAATGGATTGAAAGTAAAAATTTCCGGAGGTTCACAACTCCGACTAGCAATATTCAGTAAGGGAAAGTTTTCGAGATTTTAATAATTCGTAAGTGTGTCTAATTCACCGACGGTATTTTAATTTACATTCCGACGGAAAATAAGGGTCTAATTGGAAAATGGTGTGAGTAGAGTTTGTAGGGTTCGGAGGGAGACATCGGAGATAAACATTTTGCTAATTACGCAGGAAGTGGATACCACTGCGATTTATTCGGGATTGAAATATGTTATAGAAAACACTTTCCTGAGTAATTTTTTATATTTGTATGTTGGGAGGATCTTCATATCGTTACGGCTGGTTGAAAGCCAATAAAGTAACTTCGGTTTGAGATGTTTCATTCTTAAGGGTTGAAAAAAATAGCCCTCAACTAATTCAGGCCTAACTCTTAACCCAACCCGAACTATTTACCCCTAACTCAATTTAACCTTATCTGTAACCCTATTTTTCGTAATGTTTTAAGTTCATCGAAAAAATTTGCCGCCCCGAAGAAGCGGGGGGCTTGCAATTAGGGCACACCAACTGTCTACGAATAACCAGCCGCGATATCAAACACACAATGAAAGAAAAAGCCAATCGATTGAATTTCGTTATCCATAAATTTTTTGCCTCGAGTCATATCAGCGACTTTTAACCACGCGTAACCATACGAAGACTTGATTTCCGTGCGCAACACATAAATGTGAAATTACTCGGAGGAGTTTCCTCTATAACATATTTAAATGCCTAAGAGAATCGGAGTGTTGTCCTCTTTCAGGATTTTCTTATGAATTCTAAGATAATTCGACGCTGCTTACGAAAACTAGCACGTTTCAGATTTCTTACGAAAACAAGCACGTTTCTAATTTCACCGCGAAAACTAACACGTTTCGATATTCGCCGCGAAAACTAGCATATTTCGGCTTCGACCCCTAAAATAAACAGGCCGAAACATGCTAGTTTTCGCGGTGAAGATCGAAACGTGCTAGTTTTCGTGGCAAAAGCCGAAACGTGCTAGTTTTCGCGGTGATGCCAAACGTGCTTGTTTTCGTAAGAAATTTGAAACATGCTAGTTTTCGTAAGCAGCGTCGAATTATTCGGTATCATAAAATTATGCTATCCCGTCGAATGACTCACAAGTCTTCGATCAATTTAGCCGCTCGTCGTGTTCTCATCCAATCTTTAACGGCCATCGATAGCAGGCCCTTCCCCGGTGGTCCCTTAGTTTGGATGTCCTCGCACATGTCACGGGCGAGGCCAACCGCTAGTTCTGATTCAAAAGTTTTTTATCATTATTACCAACCAGTGTGTGATAATTCGTGTGCAATAATTCATTAATTTATTTACCCCAAGGTTCGTGCTCGCATGTACCGTTTTTCGTTGTGCAGAATTTGGATCTGAGAAATGTAATCGTATTTTTAACGAACGTTGGAGGACGTTGAGTCTAAACGTTCGAAGAGGCAAGCTTACCCTATCATGCCGATGGCCATGTCATAATCGCCGAACAACGATGACCAAGAAGTTCCGTTGGTTTCCATGAATCGGGTGAACGATTCAATAGCAAAATCCATGTCCATGTTCGGTTCGTCGTTTTTTCGTAGAAACGCAAGTGCTTCGGAATTCTGCGCCACGAATGAACGTTTTTTTTTTTTTTTTTTTTTTTTTTTGGGGGTTGAAATTAAAAACTGATATGTCCATGATGCTAGATAGTAAAACCCAAAGTTGCCCGAAATTCGATGGATCCGTCCATGTAGATATTATTATTGTTATTATTATTACCTAATAAATTTCAACTCTCCTAACGTAGCGTTACTTGTAAAGCTCGTAAAGGGTCACGCAAAAAATGACCATGAATAGCTTTAGGCATTACTAGCCATAGGCACTGCTAGTTTTTTTTAAAGAATGGTCACTATCTTTTTTTTCCTCACTCCCTCTTGTACTCACCTCGGCAACAACTATCCCAGCTATGTGGAGTCTCAATTTTGGATGTTCGAGCGTTCTGAAATGCAGATCAACGCCACCCCAGAAAGCCACCAAGAATAGCAACACATCGGTCAGACTGCCCCAATGTCTGGGCAGAACGATTCGGGTTAATTTCCATTTTCTGTATCAATATAATCATTTCTTCGTCGATAAAGCAAATTTTTTTGTTCTACTCACTCGAGCAATGCGTGATCGACGACAAGAACGATCTTCGGGTAGATTATTTCGGGAGCCACGTATTCCGGAACGAAATCCAGTTTAGAGATCCAGCCGTCTTGGCTGACGTCACACTGAGATGTAAAAAATGTTAACATCGGAATTTCTTATTTTGCGTATGTTCATTTTTTTTTTAAACACGTTCATATTATAAACCTCTTTTTCGTTGTTGACTAATCCCTTGGCGGACTCAGGAAA
>OZ020173.1:9609271-9632788 GCA_963971145.1 Sussaba pulchella | reverse complement strand
GGCGTCGATATCAGCGATCTTTTTGTAACTTTGAGAAATGGAAGCTCCCATTGAGAAATGAACTCTGATTTTTTTTTAGATTTTTCCTTTGGTTATTTTCGCTGCAATTGTATGGGTAATTCTGTGAGTTTGTCATTTTTTTCTTGTTTTCATTAATTTCTCAATGTGTTTTAATAGGGGAAAAAATTGAACGCGACCACTTTTTCTTTGTGAAAAAAGCTCAGCATTTCGAAAAAAAATACAAAAACATTTTTGGGACTTGAAAAATTACTTAAAATCGCATTTGAAATATAAAAGTCGATTTTTCTCAAATGTATATTTTTAAAAAAATTTGAAAGTATTTTTGTCGAAAAGCTGAGAAAATTTCACGTATCATACGTAGAAATGAAGTTGGGACCTCTGTAATAACTCGTTGAATCACCAAATGTATAACGAAACAACTAAAACCTTAATTAATATTTTTTCATTTTCAAATGATTCGTAATACTGAGATCAAGAAACCGAAATAATTTGATTAGTTGACAAGTTTCTGCAGGTAATGACGTCGAGTTTTTTTATTTCATCTATTTTGAAATGGAAATATTCTCAATTTTTTAAATGAAAAACCAGTATTTTGACTTCTAAATGCTGTAAAAAATTAAAAAATCAATTTGAGAAAATAAAGACTTGCCTTCATCACCTGCAGAAACTTAGCAGCTACTGAAATCACTCCGGTTTTTTCGTCTCAGATGCTCCAGTAATTAGTTATAATGGGCAGCGCGAAACAACTTTTTTTCTTAGACGTCTGCAGAGATTCTCCGTCAATTGCTTAGTTGTTCATTAAAGTTAATGAAAATTTTATAGAATATTCTTCAAACGTAACGTTATTGAGTTAGTCATTATATCAATAAATGTATATCAACTGTATCGTCGAGAAAAATTATCAAAAATATCCTTTTTTTAATATCGAACTAACCTTACCCCGCCCTTAAGTTGAAGATGGTGCACTTGCAAAGCTAACAGCGTCACCACATGACGCTAAGTTTCATCTTTGATCATATGGTTTCCATGTATTTAGAAACAGTAATACGAATCATTTGGAAATGAAAAAAATATAAATTGAGGTTTTAGTTATTTTGTCACACATTTGGTAATTCAACGAGTTATTACAGAGGTCCCAACTTGATTTCTACATATATTACGTGAAATTTTCTCAGCTTTTCGATAAAAATACTTTTAAAATTAAAAAAAAATATACATTTGAGAAAAATCGACTTTTATATTTCAAATGCGATTTTAAGTAATTTTTTAAGTCCCAAAAATGTTTATATATTTTTTTTCGATAAGCTGAGCTTTTTTCACAGAGAAGAGGTGGTCGCGTTTAATTTTTTCTCCTATTAAAACACATTGAGAAATTAATGAAAACAAGAAAAAAATGACAAACTCACAGAATTACCCATACAATTGCAGCGAAAATAACCAAAGGAAAAATCTAAAAAAAAATCAGAGTTCATTTCTCAATGGGAGCTTCCATTTCTCAAAGTTACAAAAAGATCGCTGATATCGACGCCCAAAACCGGTACTCGAATTGGTGGACTTGCTCATATATATTTATAAATATTTATATAGTACAATAAGAACAATTGATATTCCAGTCGAGGAAAACATTTTACAGTTCAGATCCGTAGGTTTATTTGTTACACCACTCATACTTCTTTAAAGAGATAGCGAAAGTCGAATACTTCTTATTTTTTCAAAATAAATCGGTCATGTGCCGAAAAAACACATACTTTTATATGTTATAATGCATTTGTTAATCGTAATATTTAAAATTTAATCAACGAAAGAAATCTTTAATCATATTACCATTAAAAACCGACTTCTAACCGACTTTCTTTTTGTCAATTATTTTCGGACCTCCTTTATAAACTTTTACGGGCTTCTCTCCGCGATTTTTCTTCTTGCATAGTTTCGCATTCTCAACGAATAAAATGAATACCACAAGCAATCGTACCGGAGATAACGTTGCCCCAAATAATCGCTTAGGGCGAGTTTGCACAGTGTGATAACTTACCCCAAACGAATGTTATTCTTGACCCCGAATTGTCTAACTGGTGTTTATCAAAAAAGATATAATCATATACATCGATCGAACAGATTCAATAACTGACGATTTTCCGGATGTGGCTTTTCCCAAATTGCTCGTCTCTGCCGACTACAATTCAGTATCGTGAGTGATGCGAACAATGCTGTAGGCCCAAAATAAAGTACAGGTATGAAATGTCACCTACTTTTTTAGGAGATTTCCGGACAAGGAATATATATACATCATGGAATATATAGCGTACTTGATTATCGCCGATATGGTATATCGTAAGATAGATGAGCCTCGAATTCGGCTGACAATAACAGGAATCATACTACCGGAGGTGCTGATAGCTTGCAATCATTTTCTTCCAATTTGCCATCTTCAAAAATAGTGGACATGACAATAATTTTTAATGCTTATTGATTACGTATTAGGATGAACTTGCGGCGCCTTATGTCGCAAAGAGTACTGGTGGGTCAATAAACGCGAAGAAAATGATTTTAAGGACATCGGAATATTTCTCACAGGAGACTGAACGATTTCCATCGGATAATTACAACATAGTGATAGTCATGGTCGAGTAAGACTACGAACAGTTTGTAATATACAGTTACGCGATGCCACAACTATGTCAATGATAATTCTACAATCTTCTGCCTAGGGATGCTGAGTGGACGGTTGACGGGCACAGAGAAAACGAAATTAAAGCTGGTGATCAATCAATTCAGTTAATTCGCAAAGCGTGCGCTAACCAATTTCTCGACAACTTCATAATTTTATTGTCTTTCAAAATCTGCAGGAGGTCTCACCTTCATCGGAGGCGCCTGTTACCGAAAACACAATGTAGCAGCTGTGGAATATCGTAAAAATGATCTTAGCGTTATTCCGTTCGTGCACGAGCTTGGCCACCTGTAAATACCTCTCACACGTTATCAACTCGTACCTCCTCAGCCGTTCGACTAAGAACAATGTTTCGACGACTTCATTAGACAGATATTTTCTCTAATAAAAATAAGAACTCGAGCTATTGTCGATTGCAGCGTCGACCGGGAAATCATGTTTGTTACGACCTCATGGTTATTTCCTCCGAGAAATTTGTTATTGGTGTTGGCTAAATTACTCAAAAGTATTCTTTGCGTTGTTCATTGCGAAATTCACTTCTTCGTCGTTCAATCACAGCTTCAACGTGAACCATGATCATTCAGATGCATCGGGCGACGATTGCATAATGTTCAGGCAATCGAGTGACTCCCAAAAACTCTGCTGGTCCAGTGGCAGTCGAGACGCTTTGAGATCGTTCTTCAGGTACATCATTCAGCCAATATTCGCTATCGAACTTTATCAAAGATATTTGTATCAAGAACGTTAACGACCAATCCATTTTATATGCGCGTGCTATTAATCACACAGATCCGATTCGTCGACGTGCATGCTTAAACGACCGATGAAAATTCCCGATTTCACGAAAATGATGCAAGGAACTTGGTTATCGCTCGGGGGACAATGTCAAAATAAATATAAAGATACGTTGGGCTATTGTTACGTAAGTTTGCTGTTTTCTGTGGAGCTATCATTGGTCAACCTAGCCGAATTATATAGAAAAGGAAACATCTTTCACCGCCTTTATACCAACAGAATAAACTTTCATGTCGGCGCTTTGGATGCTCTAAAAACGGACTTTGCCGTAAAGGCAAGAAATCACCTATGGAAGGTTCGATAGGCCCGGGCGGAAAAGTGAGGCTTTACACTCGGATTTAAGAACCCAAAACCGTTCTGATAATAATTTCTGATCTTATTTTTATTTCTAGCTTTGCATCGATGGAGATTGGACGTACCTCGAGGAACTTTGAGAAATGTGGGTCGAAAGAATAAACATCGCGAAGCTTCCGAATAAGATGAAGAAAAAAAAACAATTTGTCAATGTCAGACATAAGTTACGTCTGTGTAGATATCTAACTATCCATAATCGAATTATTAGATATTACCCACGCGAGCGGAAGCGAGATACTCGGCAAAAATTTTTTGACCGAGCATCCGCCCGGCGATCTCACAAATATGTCAGTCTAAGTTTCAGAGCAATAGCGGTATGATCGAACATGTGATACTTTTACTTCGATAAAAAAATAAACGTTTCTTTGTATTATTATAACAGACGTTGGTCGATTTATACGCAGTTCTTTCCCTGCGATTCGAAGATACAACATTGCTGTAACAGTTAATTGTAATGGAAGATGCATACTTGGGGCAGATTATCTAACTCGAAGAATAAATTTGATTCAATAGCTTGTAGTATATTCGATCGTCAAATAATTTAGTCTCAAAATATGTGAAAAAAATTCTGTGTATTTTTTTCTCTCCCAACTTGTAGTTTTTTCTCGCGGGTTAGATTTTCATTTGCCAATTTTTAATTTTTGACTTGAAAAAACTAATATTTCCGATCCTCTCGAAATGAAAAATAGTAGATACCATATTCGCTTAATTCCAATCTCTCACAAGATTACAATTTCGCACCAAAAAAAAAACCGTTCTCTAGGCGAGGTGGAGTCTGCACATTCGGTAATAAAAACTGTGAATCTTTATTATTCAGCCGTGCCCAAGGTTTGCTTTTGTTTAAAAATGCTCGTCATTCTTGAAGAACGTAATTTACAGTTTTTCTTACCAGCGGTGTTTATTTGGCTTCGATTGAATCATCGATGGATCGATTTCATTGGAATCAAACGGTTTGCTGTAGTTAAATCTGTTGTTTGACTTCGAGCCATTTTCAGTGACGTAGGCTGATCAGTAAAGCCGTGGGCCCTTCGTGTGCTTGCAAATTCAAGGGTCACAGACGGAACTCAGGGTCATAGAGAAAGAGAAAGAGAGAGAGAGAATAGACCGTTTGACGTCACAACGCACAGTTGCAGAATCAGCTGTGGCGAGAAAGGAGGGGCGGGAATTTATCGCACATTCCATTCATACAATCATCAACATTAATTCGCAACCGCCGAAAGGTGTTGTTGTTATTTGTGAGCGTTCCACAATGCGTTGTCCGACAAATTGGGCAACAATTCGGCAGCTGATTCGAAAATCGCATCAACTACGAGCGCTAAATTTGCTGAAGCAAGTTTGGACGGAAAGGCGCAGATTGAGGTCCACTCCGCCGTCGGAATTACCATTCTTACGATTCTTATTAAACCTTCAATTCAGTCGGGAGACATTGTCTACCATTCCGTCAAACATCTATATTGGATCTTATCTCACTGTTTAACGAATCACGTCACACAACTGAATTGAAGGCCTCATAAGAATCGTAAAGAATTCATAAAAAATAAACGGTAATTATTAAAACTATTAAAGAACGAAGATAATGTCGAGAATTATAGCAGTTGGAAACGAAAAACATATGCGAAATATCGTATTGCGAGTACTGCGAGTCACATCTAATTGCGAAAATGAGTAACTCGCAAGAAAAAATTTAAGAAACGTAAATTAGGTCCTCTTTATGTGTACCAACGATATCGCGGCACCTGTCGAGAACGCGTCACGTGACCGGTCCACATTCTCCGTTTCGGCAGCAAACTGATACGCAACGATCCAGCTCAGTGAGCGCAAGAAATAACCATTCTGACAGCAATTTTTCTTAATTAAATTTTCTTTAATTAATTGAAGGTTGAAATTCGTTGAAAATAAACAATTTTCTGATAACGGCAATTCCGAGGTAGTGGCAGACGCGGCCGCTGGGCAGCGCGTGCGCGGGCCGTTGCGACGCAGCGTGCGTGAGGCAATTGAGAACTGCGAAGCAAAGCGGAAGGTAGTGCGTGCGAACGAACGGAGCAAAACACAAAGGGATAGAGAAACCGCAAATGAGAAGCGTGGTGCGATAGCCGCCATTGTTGAAACGGGGCTACGCACGTGTTTGCGCGGGAGACGCGTGCTTGCGAATCAGCGTTTATTCATATTATTATACTACGGGTGTCTTCAGCCTTTCATGTCTATTAATATAATTGCTATTGTTGCATTAACATTTAAAATACTTACCTTCGCTAAACGCCGAGTGTTCGATTATCCCAGTCGACTGCTTCTCCATTCCCCACCTCGGTGAATAACGAGAACTTATACATAACGAAAGTTATCTATACCCATCCTGGTAATCTTACCGGTAGTGATAATAACACTCCGGATAAGAATCCAGCATTTGCTCTTTAAAAAGTGTTCCAAATGCAAAGAAACTCCAACCGCAAATTCGGAATAACCTACAAATAAATTACTTAACCTACAAAAAAAAAACAGTTCAATCATGGACAAACCTCAGAAGATGCCGAAGGTGGCAAAAGTGAAGAATAAAGCACCGGCCGAGATTCAAATAACGGCCGAGCAACTGTTGCGAGAGGCTAAGGAGAGAGATTTGGAGATTCTCCCGCCGCCTCCCAAGCAAAAAATTTCGGATCCTCACGAATTGGCCGATTATCAACATCGTAAGCGCAAAACGTTCGAGGACAACATACGTAGGAATCGCATGGTACTGTCCAACTGGTTGAAATATGCGCAATGGGAGGAAAGCCAGAAACAAATAGCGAGGGCTCGTTCCATCTACGAGAGAGCCCTGGATTGCGATCACAGGAATATCCCTCTCTGGCTGAAGTACGCAGAGATGGAAATGCGCAATCGTCAGATTAATCACGCAAGAAATCTTTGGGACAGAGCGGTGACCATTCTGCCCATGGCCAAGCAGTTCTGGTACAAATACACTTATATGGAAGAGATGCTCGAGAACATAGCGGGCGCTCGTCAGGTGTTCGAGCGCTGGATGGAGTGGGAACCGGAGGAACAGGCGTGGCAGACCTACATAAATTTCGAACTCCGTTACAAAGAGATCGACAGAGCCCGCAACATCTATGAACGATTCGTAATGGTTCATCCGGACGTCGGTCACTGGATCAAGTACGCCAGGTTCGAAGAAGCCCACGGCTTCATCAACGGAGCTCGGAAGGTTTACGAGCGCGCCGCGGAGTTCTACGGCGACGAAAGTTTGGACGAGAAATTGTTCATCGCTTTCGCAAAGTTCGAAGAGCGTCAGCGCGAACACGACCGAGCCAGAGTGTTGTACAAATATGCTTTGGACAATATTCCCAAGGATCGTACTCAAGAAGTATACAAAGCTTACACCATACACGAGAAAAAGTACGGCGACCGATCGGGAATAGAAGATGTTATCGTAAGCAAGAGGAAACATCAGTACGAGCGGGAAGTTAAGGAAAATCCTTCGAACTACGACGCTTGGTTCGATTATCTGCGATTGGTCGAGTCTCAGGGCGATCACGATGCCGTCAGAGAAACTTACGAGCAAGCCATAGCCAATGTGCCTCCTACGACGGACAAACAATTTTGGCGGCGTTACATCTACTTGTGGATAAATTACGCGCTTTTCGAGGAATTAGAGACCGAAGACATCGATAGATGTCGACAGATATACAGAATCTGTCTCTTCGAAATAATACCCCACAAAATATTCACATTTTCAAAAATTTGGTTGTTGTACGCTAAATTTGAGGTAAGACAAAAAAATCTGGGAGCAGCGAGAAAAACTTTGGGCATGGCTCTGGGTATTTGTCCTCGGGACAAAATTTTTCGCGGATACATAGATCTCGAAATACAATTGCGCGAATTCGATAGATGTAGAATATTGTACGAAAAATTTTTGGAATTCGGACCGGAAAATTGTACAACGTGGATGAAGTTTGCGGAATTGGAAACTCTTTTGGGAGATATCGATCGAGCGAGAGCCATATACGAGCTTGCGGTATTGCAACAGAGATTGGACATGCCGGAACTTTTGTGGAAGACTTACATCGATTTCGAAATAGCCCAGGAAGAAGCGGAAAATGCGAGGAATTTGTTCGAGAGGCTTTTGGAACGAACGCTTCACGTTAAGGTAATTGGCGATTCATCAAATCCAAAGTACAAAACTATTTGGCACTCTAAGCTTCAAGTACGACGTATGAAAAGATTTCGCACTCAAAGATTTACTTAAACGACGTAGAGGACTCAAAGTCCTGGAACTGTCCTTGAATGTTTTTTTTGTCAAAAAGTCCTAGAATGTCCTTGAATTTCATTTAATGTTCTTGAACTTTTTATTTTACCTTAATTTGAGTCTGTTTGGAAACGTATATTATTAGAAATAATCTTATCGGAATGTGCATCTCAGTTTCGCTGTGAATTACGTATATACATTCGCGCAGACTGAGTAGTTTTTTTCAACTGATTCCAACATAAGCAAAAAAAGATTATTGAAACAATAGTGGATTACGATACCAGTACAATTTGCCATTTTCTGATGAGTTTGTCCGCTTTCACTTTTGATGAATGCCCTAACACAACCTGCAAACGGCCTAGAAATGTTCTTGAAATTGAAATCCTTGACCGTCCTTGAATTTCGAACGAACTTTTCACTGCAAGGACAAAATACAAAAGGCTTTTCTGCTAAACAAACCTTAAAGTACAGAGTACAAAAGGATTTCGTATTCGACAGAGCTCTAAGTACAAAGTATAAAGTATTTTGTATTTCAATATCAATTTTTATTATCATTTGTAAATGGTGAATTATCAGATCTGTAATTAGAATTTTGGTGAGGAATCTAAATATTATATCCTGTCATTCATGAAAAAGGGATTTTTCTACGACTGAATCTATCGTGTTTATCCACTATTTTATCGCGTTTATCAATTCTCGTCATTACCAGTTAAAAATAATTCGAAGCAACAATTTTGTAAATTGTACGGTGAAGTTTATTTACAGTTTATGGCACAATTCAAAATTCCACAGAATTGAACATAATATTGTTTTGCCAACTTTCTCTTGAAAATTTCGAACAAGCTGGATGATGTTAATTAACAATTATAAAATATAAATACCGTATTTTACGAACTATAAGACGCATTTTTTTCTCCAAAAAATTGCCTCCAAAATTCAGTTGCGTTTTATACTCGAAATTAATATAAAAATATCCAGTGTTTCATTTAAAATTTAAAAAATTGTTTAAAAATTAAGGAGCGTCTTATAGTAAAACGTAAAATACGTTACTGTACTTCCAGTACAATAATAATATCACACACATATAGACCTGAAAATATTTCATTCCCCAAGTACGAAATGTACTTTGCACCTGCAGGATTGTCAAGTTCAAAGGACAATTGTACTTCGTACTTGAACGTTTGCCAAATCCAAAATAAAAATGTACTATTGTAAACGTTTGCCAAGTCCAAAATACAAATGTACTTTGTACTTTCACATTTTTTAAGGCCAAATTACAAATGTACTTTCTACTTTCACATTAGCAAAATACAAATTTATATACTTCGTATTTTAACATTTGCTGAGACCAAAAAACTTTTGTACTTGTTATTTATTTGGTACTTCAAATACGAACGTTCTTAAGGGCTGCCCAACACGAAATCAAACAGGGGCTTACCTTCGATGGTTCCTCGACAATATTTCAATCCAATTTTTCACAATATTCCATTTTTTTCCCAATGAAAATAATGTTTTTTTTTTTGTTTTTTTTTTTCGTATCGAAGGTTTGGATCGCTTACGCAAAGTTCGAGCTAGCGAATCCCGTAGCCGAGGAAGGAATCGACAGCGTCGTCCTGGCGAGACGCATTTACGAGCGAGGAAACGCAGCTCTGAGATCCAGCGGCGACAAGGAGAGCCGAGCGATGTTGCTCGAGGCTTGGCGAGATTTCGAGCACGAACGAGGCGACGAGGAAAGTCGGGCGAGGATAATCGAAAAAATGCCACGAAGGATAAAGCGCAGAAAAAGAATCGTCGGCGACGATGGGGTAAATACAAAAAAAAAAAAAAAAATCATATTTTCAACGTTTCGATTAATTGCGAGAACCGAAATAAATTAAATGACGATTATGATATTTATTTTCAGATCGACGACGGTTGGGAAGAAGTATTCGACTTTATATTTCCCGAGGACGAGTCACAAAGGCCGAATCTTAAGATTTTGCGAACCGCGAAAGCGTGGAGAAAACAAACGATCGAAACGACACGAAACGACGATTCGGAAAAATCAATCGACGATTGAATTTTATGGAGAATTTTTGAAATTTCGGATGAATGATATTTTGTATTTTTTAAAGTTCTTTTTTTTTATTAATTCGAATTACGGTATGCGAAGATACAAAACTGTAGATTCCGAACGGATGAGTGACGAAAAAAGTTGATACGTTAAACATATAAAATATAAATGTGTTGCACGTATGTTAATATGTAAATATGTGAATATGTTAATAAATATGTGTTGTAAGTTATTCTGTACAGTTGGATTTTGAAAAATCGTTTAATTTCCTTGTTCTCGTTTAAATTTGGAAACTTGAATATCGGTCATTTATTTAAAAAAATCATATAAAAAAAAATCATACAAATATCGGTTATTTATTTTTTTTTGTCTTGTCTGCGGTTAGCAAAAAAATACGGTGCAACGTAATTTCGGGTGTTTTCCAGCTGCTTTATAATTAGCTCGAGGTGAGAATTTGACATCTATGTTTCGTGAGTGATTGGGTGTCGAATCCCATTCGAATAAACCGTGCGGAGCAGTTATTTATTCATTGGTCTGGTAATTACTGCACGCATTTTATCGGGCTGCCATTTTTTTCAGTGAAAAGTTTTCACTGTTTCTTCTACATCGTCACACGATACGTTCCCATGGGCGATGGAGAAAAAATGCCACTCAGCTTGAATCCCGAATCTTCACAATTATAAGTCACGTTGGCAAAGTTTTTTAGATCATTAAATTGCTACCGTGCACGTTTGGAAATGTAATGAAATATTATTTCTTTGTAGACGTCGAGAGTGTCGGCATAAACTCTAAAATAATTTCATATTACACATTGTCCGTATCATGAGTGATGAAATCGTATACTATTACCAAAGTACGATGATTGAGCACATGATTGCCTCTGAAGTAAATAGTGAAAGGAAATACCGTTGCTTCATTATCGTTGCAATGGAATCCTGGTGCGCTATCGTGGACGACAATCGCCTACGATAATAAAACGTTACACGGGGAAACAAGATGCAAGTTGAAACTCGCGAATTGCTTCCTCAGAATTCAAGAAAGCTGCGAGTGGAGATGTGCAAGCTCCTCCCCCAAAATCGAAGATATTGTGGGAATCTTCCTCTATGAGGGAGCCAGTTGGTACGAATGATTTTCTCATGGAGAAAGATTCTCATAATATCTTCAATTTTTGTAACTCGCAGCTTGTTTGAATCCTGGGGGAGAAATTCGCAAATTTCAACTTGCAGCTTTTTTTGCTTCCTCATAGAGGAAGCTTTGTTTTCGTGAGAAATTTTTTTTTCAATATGTTCATGAAAACTTGATCAAAATGTCAAAAAACATCTAAAAATCACATTCAGAAAAAATGTCCGGATGTATGTGTGTGTGTGTGTGTTTGTATGTAGCATTGGTTTAACGTTCATAACTTGAGAACGGCTTGAGATATCAAGCTGAGACTTATCATACATGTGAAGGGTTCCACTTGATTCAATTTTCGAAAAAATCCATGCAGTTCTTTTGTTTTTACGTGATTTAAAAATTCTTCAAAAAACGATTTTTTTTTCTCTAGCTCGCACAATTTTCGAGATACCGAGCTCAATTTCATTCAAATGTTGAACTCCTTTAGGAAGATGATTGGTACGGAATTTGAGCGAAATCCATGCAGTGCTCATGTTTTTAGAGAATTTTGAAATTGGTTAAAAAGTGTCGTGCGCACTCTGGCTTGCGCAATTTTCGAGATATCCGGCTAAAATTTGGTACAAAGTCGCACTATTACCGAAAGATGTTTCTTATTGAATTTGGGCAAAATCCATCGAGCCATTCATATTTTATGTGGTTTTGAAATTTTTCAAAAATCTACGTGCACGATCTAGCTTCCACAATTTTCGAGATATCGGATCGAAATTTGTTACAAAGTCGCACTATTATCGGAAGATGTTTCGTATCGAATTTGGGAAAAATCCATCTAGGCGTTTAAATTTGATGCGACTTTCAATTGTTTAGATTTGACATGGAATTCACCATATATTTAAACACGCTGTCATTCGATTTCTTATAAATAAACTTTCCGTATATTATCTAGAATGTTCAAAGCATGTTCTGTAATTTTTTTAACCACTTCGGACGTATAGTTTGATGATAATCGTATTTTGAAAACTGCCGCGATATTATTTGGGGTAGTGTGACGGTGAATGAGGAATGGTTTCAGTTTGACCCGGCACAGTTTGACTCCGCGAGTTTGACAGATGAGAGTCACTCTCTCTCTCTCTCTCTCTGACAAACTCAGAGAGGGTTTCGAATATCAAAGAGAGAGAGAGAGAGAGAGAGAGAGAGTGACTATCATTTGTCAAACTCGCGGAGTCAAACTGGCCGAGTCAAAAAGATGAGGCAGACTGAAACCCATCCCGTTAATGGAAGTTCCATAACAGTCTTTCTCTCCAATGACAGCTAAATAAGCGCCGAATTTAATTCGCGGCGATACGCGACTGTGTTTTCTCCCAGCATCTTTCTAAGAACATAAATTGCCAAAAAGTATAATTCCAGCACTACGTTTTATCGCAATAATGCGAAAATAATAAATTCCCGCGTCGCTCCAAAAAACGCGAAAATGAAGCACATACTTTAGTGAAATTGATACCAAAAACTGGTCATTCTTGAGCGATGACAACTAAAATAATCTGTGTCGTAGACATTTCGATTTAGGAAAAGGTTACGGTATTTATCTCTGGCTAGATCTTTCGTAAACTAAGCGATATAGAATTTTTTTTTCTAGTTTTTAAGCTAATTGAGAGATTTTCTACAAGAGACGTCGAACAAATCACGGCGCTAGACGTATCGCAATCTCCCCCGATTTAGCGTACGAACAATTCTCGAAATCGACGCGCAAAAGGTGGATACAAATCAAAGTACCGCGAAGAGTACTTCGAGATATAGCGGAAATTGCAGCAAGTTTCCGAAAATGTAGGCGAGGTATCATTCTAAGGTCTATTCAAGGAGAAGTGATAAATCGCCGTCGGTAAGTAGATTTCCCAAGAAATACGTCTGAATTTTTACACGGAATCTTGGTAAATCTACTTACCGACGGCGATGTATCACTGCACCTTAAGGTGATGGGATGCTGCTCGGTCGGTAACAGAGAACTGCAATCAATTGTTTGCGGCCCCAATTGTTTTGTCGAATAAAAGACGATAAGGACATCATGCAAAATTTTGAGCCGCATGATGTCCATATAGTCTTTTATTCGACAAAACGATTGGGGCCCCAAACAATTGATTACAGTTTTCTGTTACCGACCGAGCAGTTCCCCATCGCCTCAAGAGGAAGGGCTACTGCTCGGTCGGTAACAGAAAACTGTAATGTATTGTTTGGGGCACCAATTGTCCTGTCGAATAAAACTTGGTATCGTAGACCTGCGGCTCAGAATTTTGCGGTCAAACGTTCTCATCTTTGATCCGAGATATTAATTGTAGCGACAAACAACGGTTTGCCATAATTACAGCTATCTTTCTCGCACTCACCGATGTATCCCATCGCCTTAACCAATCGAAATTTCACATCAAACTCCAACGATCACCCAAAAAAAATTTACGTTGAAAATCAAATAAATTTCTCCTTCATAAAAGAGTTTCTTCCCTCAGAGAAAATTCTTTTCCCTCCAATAAATTCACACACATTACTTCACATCGAAATTTATTGTTGTTAAAAGCTTCTGATCATTACAAACAATTTTGCACACACGCAATACGTGATTGTTAAAAGATTACGAAAACAATTGGCGGAACGATGCGAAAAAAAAATAATATTTCCGCCGATTCTGAAGTAAACAAATTTGGTCTGCGAAGTCAAATTTTTACAATCGATAATTTAAATCGATTCTGAATATCGAAACGGAAAAAAAAATCATGGCAAAAGAATATTTTCTCACGAATCAATCGAATCTGTGAATTTAAAGAATTAATGAAAACGGCGTCAAAAAAAAGGTTTTATCTCATCGATTTCCAAAAGTTAATGCAATTTCCAATAAAATTATGTTACTGCAGCTACGAATGGATGTGGTTACAAATTAATTCTAAAGATGCGACACATACAATCGCGCATCTACAAACGATTAAACATTGGATTTCTTTTTTTTTTTGTTTTTTTCTTTTTTTTGTTTTTTTTTCGTTTTTGTTTGTTTTTTTTTATATTCTCGTCAACTGGAGAACGACACTTGTTGCGCAAATATATAATCTAATTACGAATACATGTTGATTAAATGCAGTGAACGAAATTTCTCGTATAAGTGCATGGTAAAAAAAAATATGAGATTAAAGTTACGCAAAATTAAAATCTAGGGTTGTGAATTCCGTTTGTGAATTTTTGTTTTAACCATGTCCAAAAAAAGACGAAAAAAAAAAAATTTTTATGTACGCGACAACGCATCGGCGTGGACGGTTAAGTCGTTACATCTGCTGTTTCCGGCTTACAAGCTAGGTACGGGCGAGGACCAATGGAAAAACATTCGAACAAAAATTTATAACCTTTTTGGGTATGCGTAATTGCGAACGATTATCCGTAACTAACCTAGATTGATTAACATACGATTGATTATATGAAGCGATACAATTGATTATATGATGTATTACAATATCAATTACGATTATATACTTGTATAAGGTGAATTAAAACCATTTTTCGGGAGCAACCTTAACGTTCTTAATACGATAATATTTATCAACTAACGATTACATACTTAATTCAAACATTAGTCATTAGTCATATTCAGTTTGGGGAATCTTCTCAATTTCGCAAAAAAAAAGTTATTGACGCGATAACTCATCAGCGTGCACAGATAGATTTGCGATGTCTTAAAACCTAGGTACTGGAGACCTTCACATACGACAAATATTCGACAATAATGTATGCCACAAAACCTTTTTTTTTTTTTTTTGGCATCCACAATTGCGAATAATTATCCTACACTAATACACAGATTAATCATTATTCGTGGAATTATAATATACTTATGATAAACAAGTTGTTTCAAGTATGAACGATCATTTAAGTATTAATGTTGATTATTGTAAGAACGATTATACGTGTTATCAAGTTGTTCCAAGTAAAGAACGATTATATCTACGCATATCATGTTGATTAAAGTTAGACAGATTATATTTATGTTTTCAAGTTGATTAAAGTTAGAACGATCATACTTATTTGTTTTAAAATCGATTGATGTAATAAGCCTTATTCATATGATAGAGTATTACAAGTCATTCCATGGATTATTCTACGTCTTCCAAGTTTCAAAACGTCATTATGAATATACGCTAATTTAGATATTAGGTTGAGTTCCGGTTATGTATTATATATATATATATTTTTTTTTTAATCCAATTCAAATAAAAGTCATGTACGCGAGAACTCGTCGGCGGTGGACGGTTCGTCGTTACATTGCTGTGTCGGCTTAAAAAATATAGTACGAGAGGGTCACGTTTTTTTTTTTTTTTTTTTCATAATATTCGACAAAAATTTTTTAACCACATCGGGATCGCGTGATTGTGATTATTTATTAAATTCTTAACTAAATTGATTATCGATAAGACAAATGCAATAATATTGATTACGATGTTATTGAATAATATAGTAATAATAGTAACGAATTGTTTTCAATCATACGACGCTGTTAAAGATAATGTTATCATAATATATTTAAACATGAATAAATGAATATAAAATTGATTATAATATGAGCCATGCCAGTGATATAAATAATTGGCAATGGCTTTGAACTACGAAGCATGATTAATTAATGCGGCAAATATATATCTCACGAGAAATTTAAAAAAAAAAACGCGTATTGTGTGTAAAGATCAGTTGTTAATCTTTTCTCCGAAACAACGCGACGTAACGATTACGAGAGAACGCGGCAAGACGAACGTTTCGTCGATTTTGTACTTAAAAATTGTTCCGTTGTTGAAGAACGTACGATGTTGGGGTCACGACGAGACGTCGAATTGCCACGAGCCGTGAAAAAAAGCTCTCATTCTCGTGTAACGTTCGTCGTTTACTCACGATGCAAACCGTTTTAGGCCTCGCCGCGGAACGTGAGAAAAGCGTCGACCACGAAGAGAACCGCCTCGATTATGCACATGGATCCTTTGGCTATGCCGGTGTGACGGAGCGAACTACCGCCCAATGTCGAAACACCGCGATAATGATCGATTATCAGGACACCGCTTATGATGAAGAGAGCGCAACCGATGATGCTGAAGAAGAGATCCTGCGAAGATCGATTTTTATTTGTTGTCGTATTTATTTATTTATTTATTTATTTATTTTTATATATATATATATATTAATTAAATCAAATTAATTTTTCTTTCGTTAAAAAAAAAAATAATAATAATATATATATATATATATATAGCTATATATTTTTTTTTTTTTTTAACGAAAGAAAAATTTATTTGATTCAATTGGAGTTATCGATGACGACGTTTCGGAGGTGGTTTTATAACGACCACATGAGAGGTCGTTTGGACTTTGAGGAATTTCGGTGGAGTGAACGAAAGTGCTTCCGATATTTTCAATTTTTTTTTTTTTTCATGGGTTATTTGATAATGTCAATGATCGACTGTGAAATTTTAACTCGATTCACGGCGTAGTTTCTGAGAAATGAAATTTTTTAATTGAGCGTTTACCGTAGGATTTGGATGGAACGTTTCGTGTTTTATATTGTCATAATTAGAGAAATGCTTATAGGATAGAAACAAAAACGCAGACTAAAAAGTATACCTTTTAGTATAAAAAGAAAAGGTATACCTTTTAGTTTAAAAAAAAAAAAAGGTATAAACTTTAGTCTAAAAAAAAAAAGTATACCTTTTAGTCTGCGTTTTTGTTTTTAATCTGTGAGCGTTTCCCTAATTATGACAATATAAAATACGGAGTGCGCCATCTAAATCCTACGGTAAACGCTTAATTTAAAACATTTATTTCTCAGGAACTATGTTGTGAATCGAGCTAAAATTTTACAGGTGATCATTGACATTATCAATTGAACGCATGAAAAAAATTTGATAATATTGGAAACATTTTCGTTTACTGTACCGAAACTCCTTAAGGGCTTAAAGATGTGCTTTGAATTTCGCTTCTCGTTGATTTGTGATGTGGAAAATTACAAAATATACTTTGATTTTTTAAGAATTGGGTGCTAAGAATTAAGAGTTCTCGTTATTTCGTGATGTGCAAAACATCCAAATATACTTTGATTTTTTAAGAATTGGGTGCTAAGAATTAGTCAAAGTTCTCGGTATTTTAAGATGCGAAAGATATCGAAATTTTCTTTGACTTTTCAAGGATTAATGGCGACCGATTTCTCATTTTAATTACAATTTCGCGGTTAAAAAAAATAATCAAAGATGTCGAAGAGTAAAAAAAATTTAAAGATGTCGAAAGATGTCAAAGATGTCGAGGCTGTTTTGGTATAAAAATATTAACTGCTTCAAGATTGAATGTTTTCAAGCTATTTCATATCAAGTACTGTTGAGATTATATCCTTTGAGATAGGAATCGCCGCGACAGTGCCCACTTCAAAAGGTATATTTAGTTTGAAGTATTGAGATAAAAATTGTGGTGAAGAAAAAAACCGTTCGAACGTGTGTTGGGCACACGGACACGATAGGATTTCGAAGCCATTCTCACTGAAAATCTCTTCGACTCATTAACATCCGAGAGCTTTATTTAGAATTTTTCCATAAAGTATTTTTGTTACCATGTTCTCGTTATAGTTTACGTTAAAAGTACTAATTAAAAGCGACGTTCTGGAATTTTTTCGGACGTTAGCGATCGATAGTTTATAAATTATAGGACGGTACACGCTCTGATGATGACTTTGCAAGCAAATATCTCGCGACTGAAGGGTCGAAATTAAAATGTCCTCGATCTTTTTTTTTTTTTTTACTTTTCAAGAAACCTATTCAAAGATACTCCCTTGAAGAATATAATCTCAACAGTACTCGTATTAAATAAAGAATAGAAAAAATAGCTTGAACATTTAATCTTGAAGAAGTTGTCGATGTTTTTGTACTAAACAGCCACTCTTCCACATCGTTTTTTTTTTTTTTTTTTTAACTGAGAAATTGTTATTTAAAAACAAAACCAGTTGCTCTTCATTTTTGAAAATTCAGAGAACATTTTGATATCTTTCAATATCTAAAAATAACGAGAACTATAATTCAGAGCACAGCTCATAAGGGTGTGAACGAAAATGTTCAGTACACAATGAATGTTGAGACTATGGGAGGCGGTTCAAAGAAATTCATTTTTTCAAAAATCTCCATTTCTTTTAGGGTCATCAATCTACGTCCGTAAATCAAATTCCATTTCAAAAGATACATAAATAAGAGCTGTGACAGTCAGACAGACGGACAGACTAAAACCACAAGGTTTTCCAGTCGATTACGAAACCCAAAAAAGTCTACTGAGTTATCAAAACTACTCGAATTATTTTTATTATTTTTGACAGTTTTAAACAAATTCGAACTTAGAAATGTTGGGCGGCTCTTGTGGATCTCCTAGCGACCGTTGAGGGTTATTTCTCTGTTGCTTTCTACAGTTAAACCTCTCAATAGTCGACCTCGTGTAGTAGTGGGAAATGTAACGCCCGTCGCGGAATATCAGGTGATTGGATTCAGTGCTATTCATCGTATTTCATCATATTCATTCATATTATTTTCCTGTACGTAAATTGGAATGGTTTCGGTCTGCCTCGCCACAGTTTGACTCCGTGAGTGTAACAGAGGAGAGTCGCTCTCTCTCTCTCTGTCAAACTCAGTGTCAAATGTCAAAGAGAGAGAGAGAGAGAGGGGGGGGGGGGGAGAGGGAGAGAGAAAGACAGTGAGAGAGTAAGAGAGAGAGAAAGAGAGAGAAAGAGAGAGAAAGAGAGAGAGAAAGAGAGAGAGAAAGAGAGAGAGAGAAAGAGAGAGAGAAAGAGAGAGGTAGAGAAAATAAGAGAGAGTAAGAGAGTAAGAAAGTAAGAGAGTAAGAGAGTAAAAGAGAGAGAGAGAGAAAGACAGTGAGAAAGTAAGAGAGTAAGAGAGTAAAAGAGAGAGAGAGAGAAAGACAGTGAGAAAGTAAGAGAGTAAGAGAGTAAAAGAGAGAGAGAGAGAAAGACAGTGAGAAAGTAAGATAAAGAGTAAGAGAGTAAGAGAGTAAGAGAGTAAGAGAGTAAGAGAGTAAGAGAGTAAGAGAGTAAGAGAGTAAGAGAGTAAGAGAGTAAGAGAGTAAGAGAGTAAGAGAGTAAGAGAGTAAGAGAGTAAGAGAGTAAGAGAGTAAGAGAGTAAAAGAGTAAAAGAGAGAGAGAGAAAGGCAGTGAGAGAGTAAGAGAGAGAGAGAGAGAGAGAGTAAGAGAGAGAGAGAGAGAGTAAGAGAGAGAGAGAAAGAGAGTAAGAGAGTAAAAGAGAGAGAAAGACAGTGAGAGAGTAAGAGAGAGAAAGACAGTGAGAGAGTAAGAGAGAAAGAGAGTAAGATAGTAAGATAATAAGAGAGTAAGATAATAAGAGAGTAAGAGAAAGAGACTAAAAGAGAGAGTAAGAGAGTAAGAGAGTAAGAGAGTAAGAGAGTAAGAGAGTAAGAGAGTAAGAGAGTAAGAGAGTAAGAGAGTAAGAGAGTAAGAGAGTAAGAGAGTGAGAGAGACTCTCAGTTGTCAAACCCCCGGAGTCGAAACTGTACCGAGTCAAACTTCAACGAGGCAAACTGAAACCATTCCCGTAAATTCACAACCGAACGAAAAAATCCGGAGCCTGTCAAATTTTGAAATCTGACAGTCACAGATTTCACGTCGGTAAACCCTAACGCACACACCGAACCGTCTCGCTATTGGCCGATCCATCAACCTCGCAACAATAAATAAATAAATCCCACCCATTTATACCCCCGACCTTCACCATTGAGAAATTCTACCGTATTAAAAAAAAAAGAAATAATTCATCCATGTTTCGGGAGGGGGGTAATGAGATATAACTCACCACGCGGCGATTGACCGGTGTTCCCATAACCGCTCCAGCGAAGAGTCCTATCAGAATGATGAGATAACCGCCGATAGTTCCGACGGTTATCAATTCCGTGTAGTAGCCAACGGTCAGATGACTGTTCCAGTGCAGTATGAGTATTATGCAAACGAGTAACTGCGGGAACAAATAAAATGGCAAACAGGGTCATCAGTTGCGATAAATAAGGTATGTTGGTTACGGTTACGTGTGCGTTATGAATATTTTAGACCACCGTTGGATATATATCCGGCCTGATGTGCCACTTTACCATCCCCTACACGTCTTTTAACCATCAACGTGACAGATTATTACGCGCAAAGACGGCCGGTCGAACGCTCGTGCTTATAGCACAACCCTTCCCCCCCCCCCCGTAAAACGTCGCAACTTTGCTTCGTACTCGCTTTATGAATTACAAACCCGTGTAAAGGGAGAAAACTACGACTCGTTCGACGTTGTTCCACTTTGCCAACTAAAATTCTATTCCGGGGTTAACCGGACGCGTCATCGGGAGGATATTCATACTTTGCGCCGCGTCAATACCCGCCGATACGAGACGCGTTTTCCGGGTCGGCAAACGACGACTTCATAATGTGGCTAATGCATTTTTTTTTTTTTTTTTTTTTTTTTTTTTCCTTATGTTCGCTGGGGAATAGCAATCGAGTCGACGATGCGACCGGACATTGCTTCCGGTGGACAGAGAAAGCCTGGCTTGCTTATTTGCATTGGAAAATTTCGATACCATTTTTACGAAAATGTTTTTTTTTTTTTTTTTTTTTTTTTTTTTTTTTTTTTTTTTTTTTTTTTTTTTCAAATGAGGGATGAAATTCTGTGGAGGGAAATTTTGAAGAAGGCGAAATCTCGTGGTTGAAACTTTGGTTATTTGCATTGAAAAATGTCGATACTATTTTCGTTCAATTTTTCAATTTTATTATTTTCAAATGAGGAATGAAATTCTGTGGAGAGAAATTTTGAAGAAGACTGAATCTCGTAGTTCAAACTTCGCTTATTTGCATTGAAAAATGTCGATACCATTTTTAAAAAAAATTTTTTTTAATTTTATTATATTCAAATGAGGGATGAAATTCTGCGGAGCCAAATTTTGAAGAGGACGAAATTTCGTAGTTGAAACTTCGCTTATTTGCATTGAAAAATGTCGATACTATTTTCGTTCGTTTTTTTTTTTTAATTTCATTATTTCCAAATGAGGGATAGAATTTTGCGAAGCCAAATCCTGAAGAAGTCAAAATTTCGTATTTGCAACTTCAAACGCGGTGTGTGGGATTTTTTTCTTTTTCTTTTTCTTTCGAGTAGAAGCGTTCGAAATAAGAGTTCTCAAACTATCAGTCTTAAATTCAGTCACATAATTATTGACATTAAGACGGTTTACGATTGGTTGATTTTTGATCGAAAACGTTTGTTCCACACGTTTCTATTTTTTTATACTGACTAATAATCTGGATTGTGTTTTTCGTTCCGGACAATATTCAGAAGATCGAAAGCGTCCACTATCCCGCGCCATTTTTAGGGTCATTTTCTTGGAGCAAATAAAAAATATAAAGAAAAAAAACTAATTTTAATTTTTTTTTGTATACAGCTAAACTGATTGTAATTACCAAAAAAAAAAAAATTCGACCGATTATTAATCTTCTTTATTAAAAAAGGATCGCAATAAACATCAGCAATTTTTTGGGGCGTCACACTGGAATGGTCCCTTAAATAGATATAACTTCATCGACACGTGCGAATTAATTTTTATATTGAAAATATTTATCTCCAGTGTAAATATTGTTTTTTCCGAATAGGGAGCGAGATTCATTCTTCGATATACCATTCGCGAACGTTGACTATTTGTCTCCTATCCGGACGATAACCCCATAATAGCAATCGATTTTCTCCTATACACCGGGAATAACAATGAAGTTGACGATGCACCCGCGCAAAACTTCAGTCGTAGAGAAAGTCGCTATTTGCATTAAAAAAATGTCAGTACCATTTCCTTATTGAAATTTTAATTTTTTAATTCAAGCTAATATTGAAACGCAAATAATTTGTTTCGATAAAATATATATTTATCGACAAAACGATCCTCATCTCGGCAATGGAATCAACATGCCTCGAGTACATTATTCATCCGGAAATAGAATGAAATTTTATCTATTTTGCTAATATTATTGACAAATATTTACATTATTTCAATTTATATTTTAATTATATTATTTATTTTATCATTATATCTCTTTATTGTATTATATTATTTTGATTATATATTTACATAATAATATTGTATTTATTTATATCCTAATTGTTCGAGCTTTCATTGAAAATAGGAAAAAATGTATGGGGCATTCCATGACATGTCGATCAAGATCTGGCGATAATTTTTCATTCGAAAATATTTATCGAAAAAAACAAACCCCATTTTAAAAAATTTTTTTGAAATATATTTTTTGAGACGTTTTTTCGAAATTTTTTTTTTGAAAAATGAAAAAAAAAAAAACGTTCGCTTTTTACGCCTGAAAAAAATCACAGAATTCTTATGAATTATAAGGAAATTTACAAACGCCATTGCAAGATGGAGTTTTCAAAACTACCGGAGAAAAGAATAAAAATCAAAAAATTGTACGTGACAAACGCATCACCAATATTTGTTGGCGAATTTTTTAATTTTTATTTTTTTTCTCCGGTAGTTTTGAAAGCTCCATCTTGCAATAGCCGTTGAAAATTTCCTTGTAATCTATAAGAATTCTGTGAATATTTCCAGGCGAAAAAAGCTGAGGTTTTTTTCCCTTCATTTTTTAATTTTCAAAAAAATCTCAAAAAAAAATTTTTTTTTTAATTTGAAAAAAATTGGGTTCGTTTTTTTCGATGAGTACTTTCGAATAAAAAATTACAAAACCGATCTGAAAAATTATCGCCAGATCTTGATCGACATATCCTGGAATGCCCCATACACATCGCCCATACTCAATTCTCTTCGATATAATATAGATAAGAATGAAAAAAAAATATATATACTATTCTCCTAATTAAATGTTGCAACCGCAGAAGCTCCGATGACGAAAATAAAAATGAAACGCGACATGACGCGCTGTTCTATCAATACCGGTGAGAGATAAATCAATTATCGCGATGACTTCATTCCGCCAATCATGACGGCGTCGATGACGTGAATAAATATATCCACGCTCTCGGTCTATTCTCCTCGGCGAACGATCGTCCGTTTCCTTCTTCAGCGTTCAAAGCGACGATATAAAAACAATTATCGAGTTACGCGATGAGTCTTTGGTTGAGCAATCGTCCAAACATCGTGGAGTACAGTCTTGACTAGCCAACGGTGGCATTAAGTTTCTACACACGACGCATTCTCGTCGGCCTTCCC
>OZ020173.1:9523786-9609071 GCA_963971145.1 Sussaba pulchella | reverse complement strand
CTCGATAAGTCAATTAACAGCGGATTCTCGTGTTACAACCTCATTCTCACGCACGCTACTTCCGAGTTTCGGCTCGTTTGACTCCCGGAGAACCCGTTATCACGTAGCCATTCATAAATACTATGATTAAGAATAATCAACGCATGAACGACGGAAAAAGAGAAGAAAATTATCGCTACTTACAAGTTCGAAGAACTTCACGATCGACAGCCTCGTCACGTTCATTTTGGCGGCTGTTTTTGTCTCCTGAAATTGGGAAAAAAGAAAAAAATTCATATCGAGTCGAAATGGTAATTAAATTGATAAGAAAATGATTTGATGTATAAACGATAAGATATTTGGAACAGCGTTTGGAGGGTAAAAAACGTCCGTACGTTTCGTTTTTTTGCTTCAAAGTGGATGGAAGTTCGATCGCAGGTGAGTTTTTTTCGATATCCAACACGCTAGCGCGAAGTCGTCTGTTTTTATCAGATTAGATACGAGAAAAAATTGAAAAAGGCGGAATAACAACAATTTTTAATGCCCAACTTTCTTCTGATAAAAAATTCTTGGTTCAATTAAAAAAAAATAAACCGTAAAAAAATTTTAAGAATTCGAGGATTGATCAATAAAATAAAATATAACAATGATAATAATTTTTTACCGACAAAAAAATAACCCGTAAAAAAATTTTAAGAATTCGAGGATTGATCAATAAAATAAAATATAATAAGGATAATAATTTTTTACTGACAAAAAAATTCAAGATTTTTAAAAATTTATATGAATTATAATTTTTTAATGAAATTTTGTTTGAATAACAACAATTTTTAATGCCCAACTTTCTTCTGATAAAAAAATCTTGGTTCAATTAAAAAAAAATAAACCGTAAAAAAATTTTAAGAATTCGAGGATTGATCAATAAAATAAAATATAATAATGATAATAATTTTTTACCGACAAAAAAATAACCCGTAAAAAAATTTTAAGAATTCGAGATTGATCAATAAAATAAAATATAATAAGGATAATAATTTTTTTCTGACAAAAAAATTTAAGATTTTAAAAAATTCATATGAATTATAATTTTTCAATGAAATTTTGTTATGCATTAAATTTAATAAATTGGATTACGCGGTTGAGAATGAGTTATTTGAAAAAGAACATCGAGAAATAAATCGTCGAGAATGATCGAGGCGTTAGTTGTAAGGTTTGGGTCAGTGGAACGACGCACGTTGGATCGCGATCGGCCATGGAACGTCCAAAGATGGATAGTCGCTTCGCGACGAGATTCCTCGCGGTGGCTCGGGTGTTTCATACCAATCGATCTCGCAGCAGCTTCTGTCTTACAATCGCGATTTCACGATCTACATTTTCACCTGGTACGCGGATCAACGACTCTACGAACGGTTGCGTTACGATTCCGCATCGTTATTTCCGGTTTTTGTTACACAATTTCCACTAATCCTCGTCCTCTCCCAGTTCCGCTTATAAATTAACCGCAAAAAACCTAATTTTTTTATTTAAAAAATTAAATAAAATTGAATAAACTAAATGAAAAAAAAAAAAATTGAGCAGCGTCTCGAGCAGCAAAATTTTATTTGCTCAGAATGAATATTTTTCGAAACTTTCCCGTTGAGTTTTATATTACTGATACCGGTCGATTTTAATCCGATTCGTGTATCGTGGGGTCAATTCGACCGAGGCAAAAATTTCCCGAACTTTTTCGTAGTTCGATTATTTATTGTTGATTTTATAACGAATGAATTCCGATAATTTTATATTTGAAAATTTTATCGTGAAGTAGAAACCCTGATCTTCGTTCATCGATTTTTCGAGATTTTTAGGATGATATTTTATATATTTTGTTGAGCTGTGGGTTGATTCGACCCCACCGGGTCAACTAATCGGGTTGAATAGATTTTTAATAAATTTTTTATAGTTACTCTAGCACATTGTAAAGTAAAATAAAATATATTCGACCATGAATTCGATAAAAATGTTTCGTGTTTGTGTGTGCTTTTCAATTTATTATATTATTATTTATTTATTCATTATATTACAATTTATTATATTATTGATTATATTACAATTTATTATATTATTTATTTGCATTTTTGTCGACTTTCGAGTTTTTAATCCGTCAAAAATTTTGAAATATTTCCAAATATAATCTCTGCAACAATCGACATTCTTACACGAATGAAAGACAATATAAAAACAATGAACGAACAAATACAAAAATATCATTGAAACATATCAATATCAGAAAAAATGCAATAACTACCGGCTGTATTTTCGATTTTACACCAAGAGAACAAGAATATAATTCAATTACTTTCAATAATATTTAAAAAAAAAATTAATCGAACAATATTTCTGATTCTATACTCAGAAGTATATAAATTTCTCGGATAAAGTTTTCATTTCAACAATACACGAAATTCAGTTGAACATTTTTTCCCGTAATGTTCAGGATAAGATTATCGTCGTTAATTTTCTTTTCGAAGCCTATTCCGGGCTGGTTTCCGATACAAAGGCGATCGTGGCACGGCCAAGCATAGTTCTCAAATAATAATACGTGCGTGTTGAAAATGTTTGACCCACTATTGCTCGCGTTAAGTAATTTTAGCCGAGCGTATAAAACCCTCCCTCCGAAACGCACGCGAAGGAGACAGAGCGAGAAGAAGAAGAAAAAAAAAAAAAAAAACCGACAAGACGCCGGATGTTCGTAACGTTTTATGAATCCTCGCTTCGGTGTGCTCCCTACGTGCGACGTTCCCTGTTTTCCAGGCCGCTCCCTTTCTGTAGTTCTCCCCTAACTCCGCTATGTTCTATTTCTTCGGTATTGTGTGTGGGGTTCGTCGGTTCCTAACGCTTTATTGGGGTCGCAATGACACAGAGGCGAATTCTCGACGACGAACAAAGATCGGGAAACGTTCAAATTATCGTCGAAAATCGATCAAATGTGAATTTAAAAAAAAAAAAAAAAGCCTACACGAAAATGAATTCTTGTTAACTCAATTTTTATGAAACAACGATGAAGTTTTTTTCTTTTCGAAAATTATTCTACGATGAAGAGCTTCGAATCAACGTTAATTCAGAATTAATCGAAAAAAAAATTTTTTTTTTCTTTGTCCATTTTATTGCAATTCGTCGTCTAAGACATTATTATAGGCCGAGCAAAATTGTGAGAATGAAATAATCTACGGTGCTCCGATTCGGTTTGTTTGATTGTTTTTTTTTTGTTTTTTTTCTTCTTGAAAAAAACTTCGCAAAGTTCGTGATTCAGTCAAAAATGTGACTTTAATTTTTTTACTGTATCAATTTTTGTTATAAATAATATTCTATTTTTAAAGACTTAGCGCATGGACCAATAACAAGTTTCTGATGTATAGTACAAACCAATATACTTCTTTATTTGAAAGAAAAAAAAAACTTCATTAACCTCAATAAATTTGAGAATTAATCGATTTTTGGAAAAAGCATAATATAGGTCTTCCTAATGGCTATTTCATCATCTGCTGTGGACTATGCAGGTCATATCGTTATATATCCAGCCAATCAAGATTTTTAGTCTCTATATTAACTCCGAAAAACCACAAAATTCAAAAATATATTCCCCCCCCCCCCCATCGACATTTCCTTGCATCATACACCACACTAAGGTTCTCCACAACGAAAAAAAAAACAGACATCATAATCTACTAATCCCCGATATCTTCCGCGTAAGCCAAAAAAAAAAAAAAAAAAAAAAAAAAAAAAAAAAAAAAAAAAAAAAAAAGTTAATCAAAAAATGGAATTAAATAAAAATGTCAAAGAAACTTTTTTTTTTTTCTCCAAAACTTTTCAAACCCTTCGATTGTCCGGCCCTCGTAGAGCGGACCGTGTGTTATCATGACCGAAATAAAGCGTTTGAAACGAATGAGCGCTTCTCCGTTACGCTTGGATTCTCCCATACTCCCCCTACGTTAAAACGTTGCGCACGTGTTCGAGCAAACTTCTGCTACGCGTCCGATCAAAAATAGAGCTTCACGAGTCTCATGGGGGTCCGAAACGAAGCTAAAGGAGGGGCGAAATCTACAAGCGGGATGAATCGAATGAATGTGAAGCATTGAAAGGCCTTTTCGAGAGCTGTTCATGGCTAAGCTATAAATCTATCCAAATTTTTCTTTGTATTTTATTTAATCCACAAAAATTACGAATTATTAAAATCCTACCGGAAGCTACCTCGATGACTACAAAAAACTAAACTGTAATCTCGTGATTTGAAAAAAAAAATAGAACATCTCGAAAGTTCGTTGAACGAATTTATTTGTTTTCGCCTTCGACCCATGAATATTTCTCACGAAAGCTGACACGAGGGCTTTTTTTTTTTTTTTCATCTTTGTTTTGAACGATTTTGTTTACCGGGAATGTGTATGGCTACGAAGAGGGCTTGAAACTCTCTCGAGCGGCAATGGCTGCCCTTGAGCCAGAGACGCGCTCTTGAGAGTCAACTCGAACGGACATCCCAAGATGGATGTGCGCCTGTGTGAGCTTTGCGCGGGCTTCTATAGTCTGTTTCGTATAACTGGCGATAAATTGCGAATTCTTATCGGCGATACGTACATGTGGTTGTCAAATTTTTTTTTACATAATACATGCAAACAATTATGAAAATACGAGTATAGAAAGAAGATTGTCAACGCGTTATCGCGCGAACTCCTTCCGCCCGTACCAAGCAATATACCGGGTGTCTAAAAAATTGTATTAACAATTTCAATGATTTATTCACGGTTTTTTCTCATAGATTGGACCAAAATGGTTGTCAAGGCGAAAGTTGGTGTTAAGTATGTTAAAAACAGTATGTTTATAAATTGTGTCGTGAATTTTGAAGGAAAACTTCGTGTTAATTATTATAGATTGTGATAGTTATTGAAATTGTGGATATATTTTTCGAGACAGCCTGTAATACAATTTTATTGTTTGGAATTCATCGTATTTGTAATATTTAATCACTCGTTTTCGATTTCGGTATGAATTAAATAATTTAAACCATTTCCTAAGAATTCGATAAATGGTCATCTGCGGAAAACGATTTTTTCAAATCATTTAATGATATAAAACATTGATAAAACATATATGAGAAGGTGCACAATTTATCCTTTTTCCTTGATCTTTTTTTTAAACAATTTATTTAGTCATCCGAATTTAATTTTTACAAAAATTATAACGGATAAAATAAATTTTCCTGTTGAGTGTGTATGCGAAAATAAACCGCTTTCGGATAATCGGCACATGAAATTTAGCGCGACCGTTACACCGGAACAAACGCGGACTTTCTTTTCTCAAACGCGCTGTACCGCCGTTTCTCGTCAAATTTTCAACATGTAGACATGAATATAACGAAGAAGAAAAAAAAGCCCAAAAACCAAAATATTTCATCGACTCTTATCATATTTAGAGCTTAATCAAGTATTTTTATTCAAATACATTAAAAAAACAAAGAAAACATTTTCAAATAACAAATATAACCCAAACGGACCTTCGTAGTAATAAAAATAAAAATTAAGTCAACGATTCGAACCGCATGTTTTCAAAACATCGTCAAAACATTAAAAAAACAAAAACAATAAAAAAACCGTTAATCAACGTATTATCAATTAAATTTCCCCGAAACGAGATAAGCCGTACCATCGGCGATAACACCGAAAGAATCGAACAATGACAAAAGAAAAGAAGAACGAAAAAAAGAAACAAAGCCAATCCGGCACAAGCGTCGGGACGCGAGAGCTCTCGGAGGTCGCTACGCAGTTCCCCGAAGCCGGGCGGCAACTTTCAGTCAAAACAAGCGCGCGTAACGGTTTTACAGCGATTTCGAACAATTGAAAAACGACAAAAAAAAAAGTAACAACACGAATTTCAAATCAAACAGGTGGGCAATGGCAATGAATAAAATATCGTTGAACTTACTCGTTCGGTTGTTAATGAAGATCAAGTCGTTTTTCGTGTCTTCGGCGCGTTCCTCGTCCACGCAGCAAAGTGGAGCGTGCGTATAGATCTTATTTTTATTTAATTTTTGAATCTTATGTTGCCTCGATTAACGTGGCTTTCTTCGAACGGTCTTAGATGTTGATCGAATGAAGGCAGGAAAGCGACTGGGCCGACAGATCGTGGTGATGGTAGCAAGGGGAGCAGGTGGAAGGAGTTGTTGCGTTATAGCCTGCGATGGTTACGGCTACTACGTCGTATTCTCGTGAATAACCGCGCGCGGTACAACTAACGTTTAAGCCGACGGGGGGCGCTCGTGAGAGAGCCGCGGAGAGTTGGTTTTCCACAATGGCCGGTGAATAACCGGAGAGATGTAACCGGGATGAAACGATTATATCTCTCTTCGGGCTCGGGACGAGGATGGTTCGGTCGCTCCTCGAAGAGAGCGGCGACCGAACCATCCCCCTCCGTGGTCCACGTACGAATAAAGGATAAGGACGCTCGTCGGGGACTGTTGACCGTCCGCGCACCCGATCCTCATTTTTATACTCGAAAATCCGCCCGGTGGGGGTTGCTTTCGGTCGAAATCTTCGACCGAGTCGCTCGCTTTGTTCAACCGGTCTCCCCATCCTGTGGCATATTCGCGAACTATTAACGGTAAAGGAGATTCGTTCGTACCGCCGTAGACGCCGGCGCGGTATTTTCTCGTTTTTGGGGAGGGGGGGATCGATAGACGTTGTTAGGGGTTTTTTGAATTTTTTGGTTTGGTGGAAATGTGGGATTTTTGAGAGTTTTTGATGAGATGGCTGTGGGAATGGTATTTTATACGAGTAATGATCGTGCAAGTGTTGATTGAGATGATGAACAATAAATCGGTAATTGAAATCCGAACTAAAGCTGAATATTTTTCGTTTTTTGGGGGGTTTTTTAGGGGTTTCGATAGATGTTGTTAGGGGTTTTTGATTTTTTTGGTCTGGTGGAAATGTGGGATTTTTGAGAGTTTTTGATGAGATAGCGGTGGGAATGGTATTTTATGCAAGGAATGGCCATAAAACTGTTGATTGAGATGATGAAAAATAGATCGGTAATAGAAATCCGAGCTAAAGCTGAATAAATAAGGTCACAAATATGTTTTAAAAGTCGAGAATGGCGAGTTTAACGAGTCCGTCACTAGTTTCAAATTTTATTTCTCGTTTTATTTGGTATCGGTGGTCGAATCGATATCTAGGCTGCGCATTCGTTCGATAAATATGTAGAAAGTTTTAAAAATAAAAATGATGATGTATGAATAAAATGTATATTCGAAGTAATTTTTCGAACGAGTATTTATGATTATAGAACAAGTAATATTGTTATATCCTCCGCGATTATTATAAATAATTTAGATGAATTCATTGTTTTACGATGTATCATCATGAAATGATGAAAGTAGGAATAATAATAAGTCCCCGGGGAGTTATTAACTCCCCGTGGTCACACTTTCTAAAAAGTAACGCGCTGGCCATGTTTAAACGATTGTCGCGTTGCCAGTTACGTTCCGAACGATTCATCAAAATTCAGGATATTACTTTGAACCGTTCAAAATAAGAATATCATGGCGAAATTTCTTTATCAAATTTTCAAAATGGCGAAAAAAATGGCTCTCGGGCGTCAATAACTTATAGTTATTCCAGTTTGAAGTTGCGATTGGGGTCTTCGCGACCCCTGGCGACCAAGGAGGGTTCAAAAGAATGTCGATCGATGCGGCTGGAATTCGCGGCGTAGGGATCGTTCATATTTGAAGCCCGACCCGAGAAGGGACTGTGGAATAAAGGGCCACGTGTCTCTCCAACCCCACTGCATGACGACGTTTTGACTGGAATACGCTGGCAATGCGGGTCAGCCTTAATCCGAGTAATTGACAAATAAGCGAAATAGATATGAGCCTCGATAAGAGTATTTTCGGTTCACTCGCGAACATCAGAGTCTTCGTTCGAAAGCGAAACATTGTCTCGTTTACGGCCCGGACTAGTGGAATGTTATAAATAAATTATCTGTTTCCTGTTGAGAAAAACTGTTTTTTATCGTAATTTTGAACGCTTAAGAATACGCTGAAAAATTTGATTAGAAAGTTTGCATTATTTTGATCATAATAGCCAAGAAGTTTTTCTCGAGACGATTTTTTCGAACCGCCGTGGACTCTAAACACAAAAGTTTTCAAGCTATCACCCTAAAATTTGCAAATTTTATTCACTTTATTCCCTATGGCGCTGCAAATTTTTTCAAATTCCGATAATTCATTCATTCACAAAACAGTCGAAGTCGAACATTTTTTATTTCACACGGCCGCCATTTTACCGAGTAAAATTTTTCATTAGTTCGAAGAAAATGACAACTATATTCTATAAAGATATACCCATCGAATGCAAAATGGCGGCTCCATGTTTTACCGAATATCTTGAGAAAGAAAAACGATGAAAAACGCCTAATTTTTCGATAGTCACACTAATCCGAAGCCTTAAGGTGGAATTACGCAATTTCGAAGGATTCCACGTCCATTACAATTTGACAGCTGGATCAAAAGCATCGAAGCTTCGTCGCAGGCGTATGAAATAGTACATTATGACACTAGTACGAAAATTTTTTTTCTGACGAGTGTGAGCTTGCAGAACGAGCCGAAGGCGAGTGTTGCAATCACACGAGTCCAGAAAACGTTTTTCGTACAAGTATCGTACGAATTTTTATGTCACAAGGTGCGTAAATGCGGTTTGACACGAACGAAGTGAGCGTAAAACCGGACTTTTACGCGCAGCGTGTCATAAATAAATTTTAAATCTTATTTTGATGATTGTACATCCGTCTGTGGAAGCCACGGATTTTGTCTTAGGTCACCTAAGAAACTTAGCTACGCTCGGGGCTATCGTGTTATCTCTTTCAGCGGCGTGGTGCTTTAGGGTGGCTTGAAAAAAAAATTTCTATTTTCAATCAAAATACATTCACTGCAAAGTATCTAGCATCCGGAGAATTTACCCCAAAAATGAACCCGATCGGACCATTTTTAGAGGTCACGCGAGATTTTTCAAGTTTTTCCAGTTGACTAACATGGGAAGAACGTAAAGTTTCCATTCAAAAAATCGTAGCTCCGCGAATTTTATACCTACGTTGTTCCCGTAAGTTCTATTTGAAATCTCTTTAAAAACCGCTTAAAATGGCACGCAGACCTTTGAAATCCGATTGCAACTTCCGTCGATAATATTGTTTTTTCGTAATAAATTATCGACGGAAATTGCAATCAGATTTCAAAGGTCTGCATGCCATTTTAAGCGATTTTCAAAGAGATTTCAAATGGAACTTACGGGAACAACGTAGCTATAAAATCCGCGGAGCTACGATTTTTTTAATGGAAACTTTACGTTCTTCCCATGTTAGTCAAATGGAAAAACTTGAAAAATCTTGCGCGACCCCTAAAAATTGTCCGGTCGGGTTCATCTTTGGGATTAATTCTTCGGATACAAGATACTTTGATGTGAATGTATTTTTATTGAAATCAGAAAAAAACAATTTTTTTCAAGCCACTCAAGTGGTGCATGCATGGGAGTACGTTTAGTTACGTTTCGGAGCGTGTATAATACCGAACGGTACATCGAGAATGGTGACTTTCGACGAGTTGAGAGACAGGGATTGCAAACGAGTCGTGCATACGTGGTAATACTATACTACGTTCGCGGTAGCAATGATCGCAGTCGGTAGATTTTTCCAGCGTTAAATTTAGTTCAAGCGGGGTATAGGTAAAACATGGCAACGCTGCATGTGGTAACGATTACTTACTTTTATGGGCAAATGTCACAGCCCCGCTGGGTCTGAACGTTTTTCTCTTTTCTTTCAAAATTTGGGTAGCGCGCGAGCTTGTCAAAAATGGCGGCGAGTTAATGTTGATTCGAAAAAACTATGAATGTTAAAGTATTTATTTTTGAGATTCCGATCTTTTACGGATTACGAGAAACGTTCTTTTATTGATTAGGTATAAAGCATTGCAGCGCTTATAGCGTTGTGAATTGGAGTATTCGGGTGGGGAACGAACAAAGAAGATATTGAGTTCTCTCATGCACTTGCCTGACGCTCGAAAACACGTGAAAGTATTGTCCAATTATGTTGAACAACGGCAGTTCTTAAAGTGTGCCGAATAATTTTGTTCTTTCAATGGAGGCTCGTGGAAAATGGCGGAATGGAACCTTTTGCTTTATGCAGTTCGTTTGTACGATGATTATTTTTGATAATAGAAATGAAATATCGAACAAATGTTATTTTCAACTTCGATGAGTTTCTAAGATATAGATCGCTGTAAGTTGGCCAAATGTCGTTTGAACTGTTTGAAATTTGGTATACATGTGCAGTATAGTCTTCCGATAGCCATGAAAGGATAAAAATCCTGAGAATTACCTATTATCTGAAAGTATTTGATTGCAAATGAAGGCGAGTCGGTAGCCGCTTTTTAGTTTTCTTAGTTTCACGAAGGAAAAGTATCGAGAAAACTTCGAGTTTCAAACAACTTCCAGTAAGCCATTCGGTTCTCGGAGTTGAAGGAAGATTATTGAAAATTTTCACATCAATTGATTCAAAATTTACGGAAATACGCACTTTTTAAGAAAGCCTACGACGCTCTCACAGATTGCGCCGTGATCACTTGGAAGCGTCGGGCAGCGTGAGACTTTCCAGCATTCGATTTCATCATAATTTCTCAATGGTCCATTCTTTCAATAATTGTCCTCCATACGGTATCAAAATACCTCATTATTGTTCACGCGGTAATCTCAGATTTTTCATTTTTTGTATATTCATATCTAAAATCAGCTATAAAAAATTAGAGCGAAAGAATTGTTTTTTGAAGAAGTCACTGAGAATCGTTAAAATAAATTTTTGATAACACTATTATTGTTAATTTTGTGAAAAAAATATAATATCCAGAAAACTTGCATTTCCAGCTTTAGTGCTCAAACACACGCATGATAATAATCATCTATCTATTACTTTTCATTTGACAATAATACATAGCGCTTGGATTCGCACAGTTGGCGAGTGGGGCGCCTTTGGAATCCAGCCCCGCCGCTTACGACTGCACCTTCGTGGCGCCCGTGTTCACGTCCCGATCGAACTTCGGGCTTCTTCGGCTCCCAACTGTCTTCGTTTATTTAAGTACATACCAAGTACGCTCTCTCTTGTTTTTTACAGCATACAACCTGTCACCGCCGCATCGCTAACTATAATTATTTTAACATCATCGATCGTAAAATGTTTATAAACACAATCACAATTCAATTCAAATATGATCGTTTGGCAGCAATACTTACCGTAAATGATACAATTTATGTAAATAAGAAAACTTTATTGACAAAATTTCATTTAAGAAACAGTTAACGTAAGCCTGCTGTAAATAAACAAAATAATATATCGATTACTCCCCAATATTTTTATAAAACATGTAGATTTAATTTATCAACGAATTTGTGAGAAACTATGTATCATTATATAGTGTTAAAATGTGGCACATTATAACTTCATCAGTTTTCGCGGTTCCCACGTCGTGCTCGCATACGCGCAGTCTTTTGGTTAAAAAAAAAAGGATCGCGAAAGACGAAGTGAGAATACAACCGAGGGAACCCGGAATTCTTGAGCCACACAGATACAGCGGGGAGATTTGGCGGTAAGTGGAAGGGCTGCATTTGTCGGCACCAACGCGCAGGTCTCGACATGGCCGATTTACTTCTCATTTTGCACTGTAAGGACAGTTCGGGCTTTGTCGATAGAACATTGATTAATTTTTTATTGCGAAGGAACGGCTCGAGGACTATCGGTGGCATCAAAACGATGAGATTCGATTCCTTTTCGCGTAAAGAGTTTCTTCTTGTGGAGCGTCACATAACGTTAACCTAAATTTAAACAGGGCTCCGGTCTTTAGCCAAGTCAGGATAAACATTTGAAATTGCAAGCATTTCCTCCGAAGTTCTATACTCCCAATCGCTAGGGGACGGGGGAAGATTGGCAGTCTAAATACAGATTTTCGAATCACCCAGCCTCCCTTCTCGTCCGCCATATTGAATTCAAGAAGGAATTCGTTTTTGTTAAATAACTTGACCATTGTTGACTTTTGACTAAAACTGATCACGACAAAACTTGTAGGAAATTTAATTCTATACAACTTATGTCATGACAATTTTTTTTCTGCGATCGATATTTTTCGAGTTAAACCGGAGAAAAACGATGAAATTAAATTATTGTATTATTTTGTTCATTTATGAGTTAAGCGCGCTCGTTAATATTAACAAACTCGTGAAGAATAAAATTCTCTGGAATTTAGGTTACCACCTTTTTCTTTCCTAGGATCGATATTTAAGGTCCTACGCCTATTAACCCAGTCGGGATATACGTTTGATGTCTCGAAAATGTTTTTGTCTGAACATTTTTTACCAATGATGGGTAGAGGAGAAGGGCATTGGTACTGCAAACCTGGATTTCTGAACGGATTCTGCGATGGCGTCGACGGCCATCTTGAATTTAAGGAGAACTCCTTTTTGTTGAATAGCCAGCCTGCCTATTTCAAGCTTTTGGTTAAAAATTGTGATAACATAACTGGAAGAAAATTTAATTCAAACCACTTACCACACACACCGCCAAAACTAATCGCCACTTCAAAAGACGATAGCTCCGTCAAAAATGAATCTACATATTTTTTATACCAACCATTACAAAGTTTACTCAATTCCGCGTCAAATGAGTCGTCTTTGAGTGAATTCGGACTTTTCCATGGCGAATGATCATGTAAGTAAGGTAAAAAAATAATTCCGATTTCGGTGGAGTTACTTCCTCCAACTTTGACCCACGGCTTGTACTAGAATAATTTATTCAAGAACCTGAAAAATTTAAGGAATTACTGTCAAAATTAACTTCTCGATTCATTCAATGACAATCAAGAAATTTCAACGCATTCTTGACATATCAACTTTTTTGTGCGGGCGTGCAGATTCCACATGACGGCGGTCGGTAGCTCGATTCGTGAGTCGCGGCGAGTGTTTGCTTGTCACGCCAGGGCTGAATCGAAATAAGGAGCTTCTGTGGGCCCCCCATAACGCTACGCAAAGTTTTTATTTTTTATTAATCTTCACTACTATATATCATATATATTCATATTTAATAAATAACATTGCGCTCGTTTATTTGTCGCAGTTAATAACTCCGATTTTTCATTAAAAATCGATTTCTCTCCGATAAATAATCAACAAATAATAATTTGAAAAAATGTCGTGGCCTCATGAAAATATTCTCCTTAAATGATCAGTCTATTATACAATAGTCTGCTACATAATTATATTCGTTAACTGGCACCTATAATATTGGGGAGGTAATTTGGTGAACATGATAAAAATTAATCAAGAATTTTGCGTGGCTCAATGGTAGCCCGCGCAAAATTCGTGGTTGCCGTCCGGCCCTGACGTGACAGGCGAGCACTCGCCGAGACCCTCGAATCGGGATACCGACCGTCGTCATGTGGAATCTGCACGCTTCCATAAAGAAGTTGATACGTCAAGGACCCGTTGAGATTTTTTGATTTTCTTTAAATGTAACAAGAGCTGGAGTTACACCGGTACTTCTCGAATTTTTACGGATTTTCGAAAAAAAATAGCAAGCCTAACAATTGTCGTGGGCCAAAGTTGAAGTAGAAAATTCTATCGAATCCGAAATAATTTTTTTTGTCTTCCTCCCATGATCATTAGACAAACTGAAGTTTCAAATTACTCAAAAAGAACTCATTGGACGCAGAATTGAGTAAGCTTCGCAATAGTTCGTATGAGAACCTGTAAATTCCTTTTTGACGGAGCTGCCATCTTCCAACGTCGCGACTAGTTTTTTGCTGGGTGGGCGGTAAGCGGTCTGATACGGCGGAACGGTGGTGTAAGTCATGACGATTCCCCTCTACGGTCGATATTTTTCGAGTTGAATCGGAAAAAGCGATTAAATTAAATTATTGTATCATCTTCTTTATTTATTGGTTCAGCGAGTTAGTGAATATGAACAACGTTATGGAGCACAAATTTCTCTATAATTGAGAAAAATTTGCAGAGAAAACATTTTCGTAACATCAAATATATATACCGATAGGATTAATGGGCGTAGAAACTAAAATATCGGTCCTAGGAGGGAAAAGGTAGGGAATTCAAATTTTGAAGAATTTTATTCTCTACAAGTTTATTGATATTCACTAGCGCGCAAAACTCATAAATAAACGAGACAATACAACAATTCAATTTCATCGCTCTTTTTCGATCTAACTCGTAAAACATCGATAGCAGAGGAAAATTGTTACGACTCGAGCTATAGAGAATGAAATTTCCTACAAGTTTTGTAATAACCATTTTTAGTCAGAAGTTAAAAATGGATGAGGTTGTTTAACAAAAACGAATTTCCTCTTAAATTCAATATGGCGGACGAGAAGGGGAGGCTAGGTGGTACGAATATCTGGATTTAGACGATTAATGGACCGCCCCCCCCCTCTCTATCCATTTGGAGTATTGAATTATGAGAGGACATTTTTGTAATTTCAGTATTTTTTTGTTACATCCCGATTTGGCTGATTTGGCAACGATTGTTTCAGAGATGCTTATGTTTTTTATGTTTTCTTTTTATTTTCACAACTGTAATCTACACACCTGAGTGAATTCAGTCATGAAGCGTTATATAGTTCAGCAACGGCGTAAAAGCGATCGAAGCGTTTCATGAAAATAGTCAGTCTGCAAGAAATGCATTTCGCGGATTGCGTGATCTTTTTCGGTCAACATAACCGGCTATCTGAGACAACAATAAGCCGTTTGCTGCAAAACTTCGAGAATCGGGCTCGGTGCAAAATGGTTTAACGCTTCTTGCGTCATCGTCCAGTTCGACCGAAAATAATTCGTCGAAATAATTCGACCGTTCGTCATTGGAAATTTTCCTATCGGTATACTGTGTTTCTAGAATAATCGTGGCGGCTATTCGTCGGATATTCTGTTCAATACATAAATGCCATTATATAGGGAACCCGGTGAAATGAAGCAAAAATCATTTCGACCAATTTTCGTGGGCTTTGTTTAGTAAAGGAAGTCTGCGCTCTTATTGAATCGCACTATGTTATGATTCTCTTGATTTACTTTTTTTCTAGTTAGAAATGAAGAGTGATCTTTCGGTTTATTTCTCTGATTATTCCTCAAAGGTTATTTAGATTAAAAATATTTCTGATTATTATTCAAAGATCATTGATAATCTGTGTAACACACTAGTCTTTGGCTCCAATATTTTGAGCAAATCAATGTTTTTGTTCTCACCAATGTTTCGTTAGGAAATTATAGCTCTTTTCCTTATTGAAAACATGTTTAATGTGCTATAACTTTAACGTTATTAACGTAACCTTTAAAGAGCTATAACTTTTGAACAGAACGTTGTTCCACTCCGTCCGAGATCTGAACATTTTTGTTTTTGTTCAAGAAACGCAGAAGAAAAAGAATTCAAAAAATTAGCATCTAATTTTCATTTTTATTGAAATAAACAAATTAAACGTGTTTTTAATGCAAAAAATAGCTATAACTTTGCAACGAAACGTTGGTGCACTCTGTTCAAGATCTCATCATTTTTGTTTTTGTTCAAGAAGTTGAAAACAAAAATGAATTTAAAAGAAATGAAAAATGGGTTTTCTTGGATTTTTAATAAAATAGACACGTTAATCTTTTGTTAATGTGAAAAAAGCCCTTCACACAGAACCTTCGGACAAAACGGTAGTCCACTCTGTCCAAGGTATCAACATTTTCGGTTTTATTCAGGGAACTGAAAAAAAAAAATGATTTAAAAAATTCAAAATGCATTTTTCGGGTTATGTAACTTTCAATTGGTTCACTGTTAATTAACGATAGTTTTGATCGTGCAACATAATTATGGATACTTTCATCGTATTGTGCATACCAAAACAAAAAGAAAACACCCTCCTTCCCGTCCAGCCGTCATATTTCCATGTATGGGTAATCGTTGCTGAGATATATCGGTTTGAAAAACTGTATTTGCCTGTATCTCAATGGCGATCGCTGAAGATCGAAAAATCCGAAACACGTGTCTGTTTATTTTTTGCATAAATTGATGTGAAAAATCGTAGGGCACCAATTTTGAGTCAACTGCTTGATGGTTTCTGAGGTCCGGTGGAATACCCCATGGATAATATGCCGTCACTTCTTCACCGGGCTAGAGAGGATTATTCAAAAGTCTCCTGTTCAAAAATCATCCAGTACGCTGCCTAATTCGCGCCAGTGAACATTGTGCAATCGTGAAGGGCGTCGTAGGCTTTCTTACAAAATGCACATTTCCGTCAATTTTCGATCAATCGATGCGGAAATTTGTCAAAATCTTCCTGCAGCCATGAGAAAAAAACGTCTTACTGGAAGTTGTTCGAAACTCGAAGTTTCCTCGATACTTTTTCTTGGTGAAACTAAGAAAACGCGGCTACCGACTCGGCTTAATTTGCAATTAGATATCTTCGAATAATAGGTAATTCTTGGTATTGTTATCCTTTTATGTCTATCGACAGACTATACCGCGTGTGTATACAAAATTTCAAACATTTTAAACAACATTTAACCAACTTACGGCGATCTACTCCTTAAAAACTGATTGAATTTGAGAATAACATTTGTTCGATTCTCCATTTTTATTAGCGAAAATAATCATCAGCCATAAGAACTGCAAATAGAAAAGAGTCTCATCTCGCCATTTTCTACAGCTCACATTGAAAAAAAAAATGATTCCGCAAATTAAAAAATTGCCATTGTTTGAAATGTTTGAACAATACTTTGACAATATTCTTAATATTAAAAAAACCCGAATAATACGACAACGAACAGAGTAAGAAAACATCAAAGAATATTTGAAAACGTTTGAGGTTAAAAATTCGAAGATTTTCGAAGAAAAAATTAGGGTAGCAGCTTTTGAGAATTGAATTCTTCCAGCCACCGGCGACAATGGCGGAGGTTTCCTCGTAGCGCAAAGCCCAAAGCATTGTCTATCTCTCAACGTCTAACCCGGCAGTAGCTCAACGAATAGAAACGACGGGGAGCGCGGGGCACAACGTGTCAATAGCAGTAGCGTCCACTGCGGTCCGAGACCATGGGGTTTCTCAGTTCCATTATCGTTTTTTTTTCTTTTTATTGCGATCCCAGCCGCTTGAGTTTGTCCAAATTGAGCCTGGACCTTGACCTCGAAAATTCGCCATCTTGCAAACCTCATCAAAAGGACCGACATTTCCGTTTCGTCCGTCCAAAACGAGAGTACCCAATTATGCGATTCCATGGAATAAATACGAACTCAATTAATTTCGGATAAACGTCCTTCAATTATTATTTTCGAAATTTCATTCCCCATTTTTACCGCTCGAATGAAATATTATTCATAACTGTAATAGCCATCATGGCCCCAACATCTCGACATTATTGAATGTAACAACGTTGACATCATCGCATTGGTCATCGTTGCATTATTATGACGTCACGTCGGTTATTATGATACGTTCTCGCATCCATAGTCTGACCACGGCGATCGAGCTCGAGATGTCTAGCCGGTGTAGGTTAGATGAAACGCTAGGTGTGTGGTTTAGATAATGGGTTGCTCACCGCCGTCCGACTCGCGGACACTATGGTATGTATTCTCGTCGAGTGAGGCTGCTCGGAGAATTACATCACACTTGTTTCTTAATATTGAGGGTGTGCGAATAGTGTGACTCGTGGCCCGGAATTCTTCGAGACATCCCTAGAAATGTTATTCGCATCATAGTCTTTCTCGAAAATTTTCTATTATTTCCGTATTCTTGTATTCACGGTAAGATTATTATTATTATTATTATTTTTATCATTATTATATTTATATTATTATAATAATTTAAGTAATAATAATAATAATAATAATAATAATAATAATAATAATAATAATAATAATAATAATAATAATAATAATAATAATAATAATAATAATAATAATAATAATAATAATAATAATAATAATAATAATAATAATAATAAAAATAATAATAATAATAATAATAATAATAATAATTATTATTATTATTATTATTATTATTATTATTATTATTATTATTATTATTAACAAATATAAATATTATTAATAATAATAAATATAATAATATTAATAATAATAATTATTATTATTATTTTATTTAATATTACTCGAAAAATTACGATATACCAGAAAGAATCAGTTGGAATGCACGACTTGAAACTCGTGATCGGTTATTCGTGCCCGTCTTTCCTTCATGTAATTCCAGTAGTCCACGCAACAACAGTAAAGGATTACAGGTTCGTCCTCTAAGTCCTGAAAAAAAAACGTTTTTTAATATCCATCGAAACTATTTCTTGAGAAAAATATTCGCAAGGATTGCGAGTACACGGAGAGCGTGCGGTAGAGATTTTGCTTATCGACCATGAAGAACTGAATTATCGACGGAGCTGGGAATGCTGAATTAGGAGATGCAGAAGAAACATAGATGGCTGAAAGTCGAGAAAATTTTGGCTTAAAGATCTATAGTGAAGTTAAGGATGGCGGAAAGTGGCCTTTGTGAAAGTGGCGCCGTGTCAGTTTGCCTCAAGTCTCCCACCCTGTTTCCGATTTCACCCGAAGGCGATTCGACCAGTCGGTCTCAATCTGCGGCTCGTCCTCCAAATTTATGAGCCCGTAGTTAACGCGGTTTTCGAATCAGCGCAGACGGACATGATCATTAAAATTAGATATCCATCAAACATTCGACATGAAAATTATGCGCGACTGTTCATATTCAATTTTCATACTTCGCTTGTGTTAAAAATAAATTGTTTTCATCCCGCTGCATGAGCTTTGGCGACAAACGACCATATCTTATTTTCTTATATTCTTCATATATTTTTTTGATATATTTTTTAAAGGAATATTCCTTGAATATAGTGGATATTTATGAATAGGGGTTGGCAAAATAATATATTTTACGATTGATGCTGGTATCTTCCCGGGAGTATCCCGAGCACCAGTGATGTCTATTGTGATCCATAGCACCGTAGAAATCGATATTTTTAGTTGAATATAATGACAGGGGCTGGCGAAATATATTATTTTGCCAGCCCCTATTTATAAATATCCGCTGAATCCAACAAATATCCCCTTTAAAAAGATATGAAAAATATGAAATATGATATGATGAAATATGATGAAAACAATTTATTTTTAACACAAGCGAAGTATGAAAATCGAATATAAACAGTCGCGCATAATTTCTTTGTCGGATGTTTAATGGATATCCAATTTTAATGATCATGTCCGTCTGCACTGATTCGATAATCGCGCTAAATACGGGCTCTGAAATTTAGACGACGAGCCGCAGATTGAGACTCACTGGTCGGTTCACCGTCGGGCGAACTCGGTAAAAGAGTGGGAGACTTGAGGCAAACTGACACGCCACCACTTTCACAAAGACCACTTTCCACGATCCCTGAAACTGTTTTCCTTACCGACTGACAGTTGACAATTTACTTGGATAATACCGACTGAAGGCCGAAACGACCATCAGACGGCATTCAGATGTCTTTGCAATTTCTAAAACCCACTTTCGATTAGATGAAGGAGATAAGCTCATGTCAGGACTTGCTTTGATTTTTGGCAATTATTTTCTCGGATGAATAATATTAACGAATTTTGCCGATAACGACGATAAAATAGAATTTGTGAATTTTTTTTTTAAACCATTATGTCAATAGCCGGATTCTCGAGTACCGACCGAGCCTGTATCTTCGAAACTTTTTCTGTTCCCGTAAGAATTTTGCCAAATTCGCTTGGATCGTCGAGAATTAATTTGTTTATCGTCGAAAAAATGCTTCTGGCATAATTTTTGAGCTCAGAGAGTATGAGGAAAAGTGCATGGAAATTTTATATAGTTGTCTACTACAGCCAGGGTAACCCACTAGGGTGGCTTGGAAAAAAAAGTTTTTTTTTAATCTCAAACAAAATACATTCACTGCAAAGTATCTTGCATCCGGAGAATTCACCCCAAAGATGAACCCGATCGGACCATTTTTGGGGGTCGCGCAAGATTTTTCAAGTTTTTCCATTTGATAAACATAAGAAGAACGTAAAGTTTCCATTCAAAAAATCGTAGCTCCGCAAATTTTATAGCTACGTCGATCCCGCAAGTTCCATTTGAAAGCTCTTTGAAAACCGCTTAAAATGGCATGTAAACCTTTGGAATAATTTCGCAATTTCCGTCGTTAATTTTGGTTTTTGGTAAGAAATTATCGACGGTAATTGCGATCGTATTCCAAAGGTCTGCATGCCATTTTAAGCGGTTTTTAAAGAGCTTCCAAATAGAACTAACCGGATCAATATACCTATAAAATTGGCGGAGCTACGATTTTTTGAATGGAAACTTTACGTTCTTCCCATGTTAATCAAATGGAAAAACTTGAAAAATCTTGCGTGACCCCTAAAAATGGCCCGATCAGGTTCATCTTTGGGGTGAATTCTTCGGATGCAAGATACTTTGCAGGTTGAATTAATTGAACCTCAAATTTTTAACTAAGAAAGGCTAAGTGCGGTCATAGAAAGAATTTTAAAAAAGGAAATTAATACCAAATTCAATGATATTAGTCACGACTTTATCGAGAATAATTTGCACAAAAACCATTTCTTACCTCTTCGTCCATGTTTGAAAGTTTATTCTTCAAGTCCTCGAACGTTAAAATCGATTCGGACGATTCCCGCTTTCGTGCAGATTCGTTTTTTCTCGACGTCGAGGGTTGAGGGCCGCTTCGCGCATTCTCTTCCCCCGACGATGAGCTCGAGGAACTCGTGGTTGAATATCCATCTCTCTCCTTTCCACAAACAAAACAGAAAGTCGAAAACTTGTTGATCAATGACGCGAATGAAACGGTACGTTGTGTGTCAAGGGCGGAAAGTAGGCGATTCCGCCGAGTGTGAAGTGGCGCCACACGAGGGAAAATCGCCTTCCGCCCGTGGTGTACACCGTACTTTTTGTCCTACCCTTGTTGAAAACAGGAGGTTTCAGCGGGTGAAGCCCCTTTGACTGGACCAAATGCAACTTTTGATTTTGTATGAACAAGAAGGAGAGCAAACATGGAATTTTTTATGTTCTCGGAAAATTTATTTAGTGTTCTCTTCTGGAATAAATTGAAAGGATTTTTGACACCGGTGACGTAAATTTAAATTACAATTATACACTCGGATCTTTTCCGCCCGGCAGTAGCGGGCGGAAAAGTTCTTTTCCGCCCGCTGGCGGAATGCGCTGGAAACGGATGCTTTCCGCCGGTAGAACATGCGCGAAACGGCGTGTTTTCAACGGGGGTCGAACAAAAAAAAAATTACTCATCCCTCACGAAATAATTGAATATTTTTTATCGATTGTTAAGAAGAAAAATATATTCAAGAACGTACCCACATCCAGGTTTCGTAGGCAATCCAGAAGTGAATGAGATAAATGATCATGGCGAAAATCGATAAAACGCACATGATAAAATTGTGTATAAATATGGGATGGGTGAGTAACTCGGCGTCCGAGACCTCTTCGAGATTGATGTATATCTCGGCGTGTCGCATCGATAATATAGCGGAGGCCACCATAAGAATAACTCCGATGGCGCAGCCTACGAGAGTCTTCAAATTAATCAAATTCATTACAATATTTTACCGTCGTAATTGACATTGTATTTTTAAAAGAATATTTTTCCTCGTCATATTGTTATTTTTCATTATTTTTACCGTTATGATTATTCCTCGAAAATGTCTGCAGCTCAACCACATAACGCCCAGAATAAGACTGATCGTCATGCAGACTGGATAAGCCACGAACATCGGATTTCGCTCTTCCGGAAGATTCGGTATTGATTCGTCCTTTGCGCGCATTTTGCGGTTTATCGCGTGATGAAGGTGATGAAATACCTCGTTTACGAGCACGCTCAGCTGTGAAATAATATTCAATAAACAATATTTCTGGTATCGAAGATGAATGAGTGATTGTTCGAAGAATGTGACGAAGAAACTCGTTTACAAATACGCTCAGCTGTAAAATAATATCCAAGAAACAATATTGCTTGTATGAAAAATTAATCAGTAAAGATTTGATAAAGTCGATAAAAACCCTCGTCTACAAATACGCTCATCTGTAAAATAATATTCGTTAAACCACATTTCTAGTATGAAAATTGAATAAATAAACCCAAGAACGATCAATTCATCGTCTAATTCATTAATCCTCCCATCGATCTATCAATTACCCTATTAATCATTACAAGCAATTGATTATTCAAATATTTATATTGAATTCTCATAAATCGTAATATCATCATAACATTTTTCTACCATCGTTTTCCACTATCGTGAAACAAATATCTCGGAAAATTCGAACGTATCTGTGTCGTGTGATGGAACTTTGATATTCCGTGAACGTGTTCGCCTTGGCAATAAACCGAGTTGACTACATAGTCGGTATTATACGCTATTATTTGCCCTGAAACTCGTTGAACGCGTGCGAAAATGAGGACAGGAAGGCACATGCGCTTCTGCGTACATCGAGTTGAAAAAAAAAAAAAAAATAAACAAAAAAAAGTGCTTCGATCGGTCCAATTTTACTTTCACAGCTTTGAGCGTAAAACGAGGCGACGGTATTAATCGTTCGGATAGCCGCGTTTCGAATGACAAACGCGCCTGTTTGATATTTAACCGAACGCAGGGACCTCGTGACACAGTTTTCAATTGTTGTGTAATACGAGACTCGGCCCTTCTCGTCACGGATGTTTTTTTTTTCTCTTCAATTTTTTTTTTATACAAGATTTTTTTTTAAATTTCATCGTTTAGGAGTCTTACGACGGATCTCCTGAAAGCCACGCACGAGGAAATGGATCTCGCGACGGTGCGTCGCCGGGCTTTGAGGTGTTGAATTACAAACCGTGGTGAACTACTACTCGCCGGCATGGCAGGTGACCCACATAAAAACGTCACGATCAACATTATAATTATCTCAGACGTCGATCCGACACTCACCTATGTGTCAAATGTTTTGCCTTTCTGGCTTACGATATTATTCTCTTGTACAATATTTTTTCAAACGTGTGCATTTTTTTTTTTCTTTCAGTTTTTTGGATGGAAAAATAGATAATTTTGGTCCGAATTATTGGAGTTGTTTGATTTATTATTTTAACCCTCGATGGTCAGAGTTTGGGATCATTTCGAGATGGTCACAGATTCAAAGCATTTGTAGTTACGCTCCAAATTAGTTTTTGGTGATTTGAAATGTAAAAAACGCCGAGCTGTTATTTGAGTGTTCAAGAATTGGGAGAAATCGGTTTTGAAAATTAGAATTTTAACATGGCAACATGGGAAATAAATTTTGAAAAAGTGTAATTTTACACAAAAATATTAATATTTTTTTTTACATTTGAATATTCTTTCGAAGTCTTTGAGGTATGTACGACCGAGATACGTTAAAAAAAGAATTTTCTCGATAGTACCCGCCTGAAAAAGTATATTTATTTTAAAGATGGAGAAGAAGAATGGAGATGAAGATGAAATATTTTGAGAAAAAAACGTCGACTAAATTATGAAAAGAACTCGAAAGTTTTTGTTCATCATTATTGCAAGTTTCACACAAATTCAAACGCAAAAAGGTTCTTGTTGACTCCGAGTGAACATTTAGGGTTAATAACGAATTATATGACTTTGACGGATGTTCTTACGAATTGTCCCAAATTCATAACCGCATGAACGACGTGAGACAGATTCGGGTTTCTCTGAAACTTGTTCACGTTTCTGTGATAAATATTGTTAAGGATAGCAATTTCTTCGAGTCTTCGAAGTTCACGCTCCTTCTCGTCTCCCATTTCAGAAGCGAAATTATAACCACCGGAAATTGCACTGGTCCGGCTATGCTCACATACGTAAAGACTAAAAAAAACAAAAGACAACCGAAACGTTTGAACTATTTATCTCAAAACTGCATTTTTCAAGTTGGCCGGAAATATAACTCAGACAGATTTCAGCCGATTCATTTGAAATTTTAAATATATATTTAAAAGTACATTGTCTATGGAAGAGCGTAGGATTTTTTTCAAATATTGTATACTTTATTTGTTATTAACAATTTTCTGGCGATTTCTTAGGCACATTTTTAACTTTAAAAGTACGCTATTTGGCTAGAAATCGTTACGTCGAAAAAATCCTACGCAATTCTATTGCCGTTGTCATATTTGATCGAAAAAAATTCATTAGTTCATCATAATTAAAAAATAACATCACCTGTTTGTCCGGCCGTGGATCCTGAAAGAACGGAGACGTCATCGCAAAAACGCTGCACAGCCACCGTTTTAAAATTAATCGCGTCGAAAAAATTATTGTATGCAGTCACTGATATGTATGATAAATACCCTTTTTGTAGTCTCGAATTATTTTGTAGTTTTTCTGAAAAAAAATCCGCAAAAAGGGCCTATTTTTCTGGCTTCTAGAGTGCCCTAACCCCTTAAATATAAGGAAGCAATATGCAAGATTAAACTTACAGCTCCGTGTGGCTCTGCTGATGTTGGCGCTTTTCCATTCTTCATTAGTTAATAGCAATAACTTGCATTGGACTAATTTGTTCGTTTTTCACTAATTTTCAAACACCGAATAAGAAAATAAATTGTTATTCGGTGCAAAAAAAAACGAATGAACATCGAAACGAGCACCAACCAGGTTTTAAACCATTTATCGTGCACTCCGCATAATAATTAAGGTGTTCCTTTCAACGGCTAGTTACAGAGTTTCGATTTTATTCAATTATTCCTTCAACCTATTCCGAAGTGTGACAAACCGTGGACGGGCATAATAATTGAGATATGGATATTCTATCATGCTGGATCAATTTATCGCCAACAATTTGTCGACTCATTTCGCCAATTTTCTTATGTCGTAATTGAATTTTCGAAAATTCTTCGCTTGTTGAAAAGGACGCGATAACGAAACTATAATCGCGACTGATACAATTATTTCAAGCTAATCCCATGTTCTCTGTACTACAGCGGACATTATAATAGAAATTACGGTGAAGCATTGATTGATTTTTTCCAAATTATTCCATATTTTACTTCGGTTTTAGGTTTGTATGCATAGTTTTCCGAGCTTCGTTAGCTTCAGCATTCTGAGTCGAAAACGAAGAATCTTATCGGTATTAAAACTCGTCGTGTTGGAATCAGCTGTGCGTTAGATTTTTACGACAATATTCGAGATAATTTTTTATTTTTATTTTTAATGTTTCGGTCTTCCTATCACTCTACACGTCCCACCAAAGCGTGATTTTTCTATGCGTTATGTGAGTAAGTCGTGCTTCATGATAGGACGTGACGAATGGTTGGATTGTTTTTCGCAACAGTATTTCGACGTAGATCCGTCCATAATTCGGTTTCTTCCGTTCATGTGAGTCCTTGACTGTCTTCTATTATTCACTTTGAATCGGACAAATATTTTCGTTTTTGGATTATTTTACATTTGTTCGTCGGCTTCGACATGGACAGTGAACACTTTTAATATTTTTTTTATCTCGGCATACTCTGCGGTATTATTTTCAGGCTCAAATATATTTTTATATGGGTATATATATGAGAGATTCAACGTGAATCCGGCCATTTCTGACCCGAAGGGTTTTCGATTTGAATGAAATTTATTTTCTTCAAAGTACTTGACGACAATATTTGACTATTTTTTTTAGATTTTTCCGGTCGTTATTTTTTCAGTTATGAATTTTTATAAATTTCGACAACGATTTTTTAAAATGGAAATGTCTCCAAGGCGAAACATCCAAATTCGATCGCCGACACGTCAAAATATGCGTTTTAAATTGAATTTTTGGTAAAGAATGTAACATTTTCCGTTTTAAGGACTGTATATCACTTCTTTTTATGTTTCATTTACTACAATCGACTTTTTGAAATAACGCCACTTTTTTTCGAAATTGTTTATCCAAATTCCTTGTCCGATTGCAAAGATGTTAAGCCCCATGTGAAAGTGGGAAAACTGTATTCACTTTTTTTTCCTTGAATTTGAAAGTTTATTTTAATGGGGAAACTCGAACAGTATATCGGAAGCATTCAAACTTAATCGACCGCACGTTAAAATATGTGTTTTGAAATGATCTTACGGGAAACAATATAAGAGAATAAAATCAAAAAGCCGAAACGTGAAAAAACTGACATACATTTCTCGAAACGAAGAATCTAATATTTTTTTTCAAAAGATCAGTTGAAAACACATATTTTGACGGGCGGTCGATTGCATTTGGAAGTTTTCGCCTTGGAGATATTGGCATTTGAAAAATAGATTGACGACATTTTTCAAAATTCAGGACTAAAAACATAATTGCCCCAGAAACCTAAAAAAATAGTCGAATGTTGTTGTCATCAAGTACTTTGAGAAAAAAAATGTTCATCCAAATCGAAGACCGGTCTGGTCAGAAGTGACCTTTTTCACGTGGAATCCTTCATTTATTATTTACACACATACGTATACGTCTCATATGAATCATTATTTGGTGTGCAAGTTACCGCGAAGAACTCTACTTTTTTCTTTTGCCTTTTTCAATTTTATTCCGCTGCGTTAGAGAGCCCCAGAAGTTTTATTGTGTTTTGAAGTCGATGTTTTAACGTGGATGATTGTTTTTCAGCGTTCGCTGCTACGTGTCACACTTCGGTTGTTCGTTCGTGATTGGCGATGCCAAGAAGTGTCTCTTCGTGATTGGGCCTTCTGGATTAGTATAAAACCTCGACCAAAGAGATCGATAAGTCACTAGTATATCAACTTCCGCGAGTGCACAAAGCAGAGACCAAGCAAATTCGTTTTCGAAATACGATTGAACAATGACGGCCGTTAAAGTTGCGTGGTTCGTCGGTATTCTGGTGCTCGTTTTGATGTCCGAAGCGCGCCTGGGCCGTCCTAGGGCCAAAAATGTCGTTTTACGGCCAGAGATCTACTATACTCAGAAACAGGGTTGTAAAATTTTCAATGGAAAAAAAATTACATTACTCATTATTTTTAATGATTAACGTAGATTTTTTTCCATTACTCATTATTTTTAATGACTAATGTAAATTTTTTTCCATTACTCATTATTTTTAATGAGTAATGTTGATTTTTTACCATTACTCATTATTTTTAATGCGTAATGCAAATATTTTCCCATTACTCATTATTTTTAATGAGTAATGTGGATTCTTTCCATTACTTATTATTTTTAATGAGTAGTGTAGATTTTTCCCCATTACTCATTACTTTTAATGAGTAATGTGCATTTTTCCCCATTTTTCATTATTTTCAATGGGTAATGTAAATTTTTTACCATTACTCATTATTTTTAATGAGTAATGTAGATTTTTTTCAATTATTCATTAAAAGTAATGAGTAATGGAGATTTTTTTCCATTACTCATTAAAAGTAATGAGTAATGTAATTTTCTTCCATTATTCATTAGAAGTAATGTAAATTGTTTCCATTACCCATTACTTTTAATGGAACGTTTTTCAGTTCCCATTACTTTTAATGGAACGCTTTTCAGCACCCATTACTTTTAATGGAACGTTTTTCAGTTCCCATTACTTTTAATGGAACGTTTTTCAGTACCCATTATTATTAATAAAATTTTACGGAAAATTTTTTTTTTATCAACATTGTGTATTTATTTATTTTTTTTCATTTTTTTTTAAATTTGTTTTTTTGTCATTTAAATAAATTTTTTTTCTAAATAAAAAGTATTTTTTAACCACAGATAAATAAGGTAACCACAGATTTCTTCACGGCCTTTGATTCCCCTGATTTCCCGATATACGCACGGGAATATGGACTTCAGTGCAGATGTCAAGGCTTTTAATGGTTAATGTAATTTTGAATGTTTTCTATTTCGGCTCATTATTCGAATCCATAGAAAACTCGCTAGGCTTCATTGAAAAAAGAAACAAATATTTTTCGAGTGTATATTTTATTGAATTCAATATAACGCAAGCACAAATCGTGCTTTTCAATACAGTGGACAAATCGAAATTGCTGCAACTTCTATAACTATAACTTATGACAGAATACATGACTTATGACAAAAAAATATAAGGATTAAGCGTTTTTTAGATTAGACCCTTTGACTGCATACGGGGTTAAGTTGATCCCATTTTTTTCAATTGAAAAAAAAAAATGCCTCAAAATTTAAGTTTTTCACAATAATAATAAAAAAAATAATAATAATTATTAAAAATAATGGGTACTGCAAAACGTTCCATTAATAATAATGGAGACCAAAAATCGTTCCATTGAAAGTAATGGGAACTAAAAAACGTTCCATTAAAAGTAATGGGAACTGAATAACGTTCCATTAAAAGTAATGGGTACCGAAAAACGTTCCATTAAAAGTAAATAATGGGTAATGGAATAAATTTACATTACTCATTACTTTCAATGAATAATGGAAAAAAAATTACATTAATCATTACTTTTAATAAGTAATGGAAAAAAACATACATTACTCATTGAAAATAATGAGTAATGGAAAAAATCTACATTACTTATTAAAAATAATGAGTAATGGGGAAAAATCTACACTACTCATTAAAAATAATGAGTAATGGGAAAAAATCCACATTACTCATTACTTTTAATGACTAATGGAAGAAAATCTACATTACTCATTAAAAATAATGAGTAATGGAAAAAATCTACATTACTCGTTAAAAATAATGAGTAATGGGGAAAAATCTACACTACTCATTAAAAATAATGAGTAATGGGAAAAAATCTACATTACTAATTAAAAATAATGAGTAATGGGAAAAAATCTACATTACTCATTAAAAATAATGAGTAATGAAAACGATAATGCATTACGAAAAATAATGCATTATTTACAACCTTGCTCAGAAATCACCACAGACACTTTACCGGACGCTTGACGAAGACTTGAAAAACGATTACTGTAAGTAACAATGTCTGGACCGGATTTTAATGTCATAGAAGTATTATTATGCGTTACATTTGATACGAAAACCGCAGCTTAAAAGATTAAACTTGCGGCATGTATTGGTGTTTGTGCGTGCGAGTGTTTGACGTGGCAACGTCATTAAAATGGGTGCTTGTCAATGGGGCGGGGGGTAATTGCGCCCGAATGAATGACGGTTAATCTCATTTTTAAGAAGAACAACAATTTTGACTTTCCGGAGTTGATACGTCTCCATAAGCGGGATCGTAAGTCAGAGACTAATTATCCGATCCCAGTAAACCGACTGTTGCTTTGAGGAGGAGTTGACGTGTTACAACTTATTTCAAAGTTCAAGCGTGTACGTCAAAAGTTAAAAAATATACTGGTTTTTGAAATTGAAATAAGTTGTAATTTGCCCGATTTTCATGGACAATCGCCATTTATGAGGCCAAATAGAATTAGTATCATAAAAATCGGATATGGATGAGTAGAAGACAAATTTAAAAAAAATAGAATGCCACGAAAAAACGATGGGAGCGGCCCCTAAAACACAGTATCTGACGAGACTGGATCAGGTATGGAACAGTGGACGATATTGGAAAAATTGCAATACCAAAAATAACAATAACCAGAAATTGAAAAAAAAAGTCGGCAAGCATCTGTTTTCGCTCGAGAAGTTAATCCATGAATTCGAAAAGGATTCTGTATATGTCACAACTCATTATCGGTCCAAACAGCGTATTTCAAGAATTAAAAAAAATACGATGTTGCGAAGAAGTAATCAAAAAATGTACGATGGTGTAATGGAAAAATTCAAAATTTACAGATTTCTTTTGTCTACTGGTTATTAAAAAATTAACAATTTTTTCTACGCACGGATTTTCGAAAAGCATCCGAATTTAGAACAAAAACTGTCGGATTTTCAAATAACTTTTAGAAGAAATATGATGCTCGTTTTAATGGAAGATTTCGACATTACCGACGAAAACTTATAGCATCTACGTGCATACCTTCGAAAATTCATTGAGCTCGAACTCGTAAACGATTTGTACGAGCCAATCACGCAAGATAGAAGTTGTATAGATTTAACATTCGCAAGAGGTATTCAAATTAATTCGAAGCCATTGTACTTTTCGGAGTATCGTACTTTTCTTACCGCTATTCCGGGTCTTTGACGAACATAAGCTGTAAATAAATCAAACGATTCGAAACGAAAATTTAATTCAATTTCACTAAGCTGTACTTGATTGACGTTTTCATGGATATAACTACTACAGCTTTGTCCGTCACTGCAAGACCTAGTTTTTTTTTGACCTTATGAATGCAATGATGTAGGTACTACAAATACAGGTATCCAAACACTTCTGTTATAGATGTAACGGCTGAAATGTCGTCTTGGGTAATAAGCGAAGTGACTTCGGGCTTATTGTCAATGCTTCAAAATACTCGTTCGGCGGTAAATATATCGGATAAAAATATCCGTATATCGGACGCACACTTATCGAGGTTGGAAGTTCCCAAACGGATTTTCTCAGTTCATAAAGTTACTTTTCGCTACATATCGCCCGTGCAATCTCTAACTCTGTCAATGATTGTTCCACAAGTCAAATTCACATTGAGCTCAACCATTTGCTTGGGCGTGCAAGCGTCAACTTCGCCTTGCACTCTGGTATACACGTTCGGTTAGTAAGGATTCCGTAATGTTTATATTTTTATGAACAACTTTACATCCGCGTTTCGTACAATATTCGAAGCGGCAATGACATTCACGGATGTTTCCATTTTATAATTCAATTATATCCGTTTTCAGAAGACATAGCGGTCGACCTGAAAACTGATTGGCGAGTCCCAGGCCAACGACGGGATCAAAAAAGAGAAATCGAACGCGCGTCGATATCGAAATTACAGCCCGGCAGCTTGAAGTCGCAAATTTTGGTCGGGAATCACACGCTTGAAGTGCTCCGTGAGTTAATTCTACCAATTAACCACTTTTTGGCTTGTGCTCGGGTTGAACTCTTCCATTTTTGCTTCCTCATAGAGGAAGCTTTGTTTTCGTGAAAACATTTTTTCTCGAGATGTTCATGAAAACGTGTTTAGAATGTCCCAAAACATCTAAAAATCAGATCCAGAAAAAATGTCCGGATGTATATGTGTGTGTGTGTGTTAGGGTGGGTCAAAAAAAAACTTTTTTTTTTTTTTTGAATGTCACCCACGAAAACTAGTTCCTAGCTACCTCTCCAAAGTACTCACCGAGTATAAGCTCTTAATATTAATGGGAAGAACTGGCTCATCGTCGTTTTCCATTTTCAATGTAGTCTCATATAAAAATGGTCATATCTTATCACCAATAAATTGTTAAACCAGTTTCATCATGAATATTTATAGGAAATTGAACGCTCTACAAAAATGGTCTCTTATACATTTTTCATTAATCGAACCATTTAAAAGATATTCAAGGTCAAAGATTGAAGAATTTATGAAAAAAATAACTTTTTGTTTTGAATTTTGTAACTTACTGAAAAATAATGATTGTCAAATGGGTATCAATTATTTCTGTAGGAAATTGAACGTTCTACAAAAAAGGTCTTTTGTGGTTAATCGATTACTCGAGCCATTCAGAAGATATTCGCATTAGAATTCCAATGCTTACTGAAATTCTAATGCGAATATCTTCTGAATGGTTAGAGTAATCGATTAACCACAAAAGACCTTTTTTGTAGAGCGTTCGATTTCCTATGAATATTCATGATGAAACTGGTTTAACAATTTATTGGTGATAAGATATGACCAAAAAAAAAAAAAAAAGTTTTTTTTTTACCCACCCTAGTGTGTGTGTGTGTGTGTGTGTTTGTATGTAGCATTGGTTTAACGTTCATAACTTGAGAACGGCTTGAGATATCAAGCTGAAACTTATCATACATGTGAAGGGTTCCACTTGATTCAATTTTCGAAAAAATCCATGCAGTTCTTTTGTTTTTACGTGATTTCAAAATTCTTCAAAAATTAATTTTTTTTCTCTATCTCGCACAATTTTTGTGATATCGAGCTCAATTTCAGTCAAATGTTGTACTCCTTTAGGAAGATGATTGGTACTGAATTTGAGCGAAATCCATGCAGTGCTTTTGTTTTTAGGGAATTTTGAAATTGGTTAAAAAGTGTCGTGCGCTCTCTAGCTTGCGTAATTTTCGAGATATCCGGCTAAAATTTGGTACGAAGTTGCACTATCATTGAAAAAGGTTTCGCATTAAATTTGGGCAAATCCCATTGAGCCATTAATATTTTATGTCGTTTTGTAGTTTTTCAAAAATAAACTTGCGCGCTCTAGCTTCCACAATTTTTGAGATATCGGACTAAAATTTGCTACAAAGTCGCACTATTATCGAAAGATGTTTCGTATTGAATTTGGGCAAAATCCATCAAGGCGTTTGATGTTTATGCGACTTTCAATTTTTTAGATTTGACATGGAATTCACCGTATATTTATTCTGGACTAGATCGATTTACGAACGGATTTTCTATAAGAACAAGGGTGCGAAGTCGAACCTTGCACATTGCTTCCTCATAATTTTTTACATTTACCGAAGCTTCCTCTATGAGGAAGCCAGAATTGATCGACAAAGTTCCTCATAGAGGAAATTCTGGCAAATGTAAAAAATTATGAGGAAGCAATGTGCAAGGTTCGGGTTTTTGTTGATCCTAAATGCAATTACTTACAATTGATTAATCGCCGAGTTTTTCACGACCTATGTTAATTCGAGGAATGACGGAAAAAAATTGTTATACGTTGCGAGCCTAAAGAAAAACGCAACGACCGTCAAACTTCAGAGTTTAAATAATTTATCGAGCACTTTGCATAATAAATTATGTCTTCCTGAACGACCGGTCACAGAGATTTATTTAATTCTATTATTCTTCAAAGCTATTCCGAAGGGTGGCGATCAGTGGAAGAACATCATAGGTGTATTACGCGCTTTGATGCCGGATTCATCCAACACCGAACGGCTTTTGCTACAATGCGCCCAGGATATAATATTGTAATTGGATTTTCAAACAGAATTCGCGCGTTGAAACGAATTCGAAACTGTATATATTCCGACACAGAGGATTTTTTTCTGTAAGCCTCATTTTATGTGTTGAGCAGGCATAATAAAATACGATATTCGAGCATTAATTTATTTTATTTTTCGATATTCCGTATCGTATTTCGGCTTTTGGAAGGTGGAAAGTAATTTGCAGATGAGGAGTTACTGTTGTTTGGCTCATTTCATCGATGGTTTCGACAAACTGTTCAATATTCGGCTTGTATCGGCTGAATAATTCATTAGGCACCGTTTTCGATATCGATTATTACATAGGTATGCATAGGTACTCTAAAAATCGATTTTCTATCGAAACGATTGAAATATCGATTTTTTGCCGGATGAATTTCATTTTTTTTTCCAATGAGAAAACATAATCATATAATGACATTTCGCAAAACCTCGAATTTTTGCAAAATTGCAAAAAAAAAAAAAAAAAAAATATTAGAAATTACCGTTACGCACTCCAATTTTATGGAAAAAGTTCTTCAATTATAATAGAGTATCTGGGGAAAAAATGTCATCCAAATAAAAAGGGGGAAAGTAGCATTTACCTGTTGATTAAAAACATGGTGGTGGGGGGAGGGGAAGGAGGGGTCCAAAAGATACTAAAAAAAAATCATCGACCACATCGGGAAATAGAAGGCGGTTTCAATCCGGTGATTTGGCGTTGTTTGCCCTATATTAGGCCGGCTTGAAACAAAACTTTTTTTTTCTTTCAATCAAAATACATTCACGCCAGAGTATCTTCCATCAAGAAAATTGTGTCCAAAGATGAGCCCGATCGGACCATTTTTAGGGGTCGCGCAAGTTTTTTATAGTTTTCCCATTTGATTAACATGGGAAGAACGGAAAGTTTCCATTCAAAAAATCGTAGCTCCGCCAATTTTATAGGTACATTAATCCGGTTAGTTCCATTTGAAAGCTCTTGAAAAACCGCTTAAAATGGCGTGCCGACCTTTGGGATCCCATTCCAACTTCCGAAAAAAATCGGAAAATAAAACCGATTTCCGTGGCCGTCGCTATTTCAAAATTGATTTTTGAAGGTTTCAACCGTGAAAATTCAAAAAATCCGGCGCCACCCCTTAACATAAACCGATCGAGGTAATCTTTTAGCACGATTCTACGGATGCAAAATACTTTAACCCTGATGCACCCCGTGAAAAACGGCGAAAATGGTTTTTTTTCCCGGTCTCCCTAATGTATTTATGTATTCCGTGTCAACCCTCGTCCCTCGAGCTTTTCTTCTACTAAGCAGAAGGACGAGAGGCATGTAGGATCCCCGCGTGGAGGTTTCGGCTCACAGGTGCAGATTTTAGCGCGGCAGCAGGTATCTCCAGAGAAAAATGCTTTTCTTACTTCGTTTTCTTTCTTTCGGTCGAGGGTCGATCTCTATCTCGAGGAGACGTTTTTTTTTTTTCGACACATTCTTGGCAGCAAAAGGGATCAGCGGAAATTCTCAAGGGCCCGGGCAGATTTCCGAGTTTCGTGTGTTTGCAACTTTCACAGCTTTTGTATTTCTTTCACGGATCATTTTTGTTCGCGTTATTTATCTCCAGCTATCGAAAAATAAAATAATTCACTTGTTGATTAAATCTTAATTAAAGAAATATATGTATAAGTAAACATAGGAAATGAATGGAAGAATGAACTATAAATCTAATTCACAATTGACTTATAACTCTCTAATTATTGATAGGCGTTAAGTTAATTAAAGTAAAAAAATAACGTACAAATTTTGGTTGTTGAAAACATAGTAATGAAATACCTTTTCACATATTTCTGTGCGGATGTGTATCGCAGAAGTTTCTATGATGAGTTTTTTTTTCTTCAAACGAAAGACGGACGGGGTATGTAAATAGGCGTTCTCGTTGCTGCTATTGCAAGATGGAAAGTGCGTTCGCGCGTATGATCGAGATCCCCGCCTTCGAGGGTATCTCGCTAGATTTCTGGGATTGCTCGAACGAAACGTAGCTCAAGCCTCGAGCGACGACGTTTGTTGAATCACAATTTCGGATCTGCGAACCTATCCAGTGCTCGATCACGTTTGGATATAAATTATTACACAGGACGCTTCGTGCCATATCCCGCAGGTCTAATATTTTTAATAGAAATTCGAGATTTACGAAAATACTTGGCGTTTTCATTTGTAAATATTTAGCAAATATTAATGTAATCGTCCATGCAAATAAATATTGCAATAATCCCGAATCGAATCGATTCGATTCGAAGATTTGATTTTCTCGAATCTTATGATTGATATTTGACAAGTTAATAATCGGTGTGTGATATCTTGATTCGAGGAAATATTTTATTGAGCGTATTCGTACTAGAATAAAACTGTTTTAATATTTCGAACGTCATTCTATCCAGATCTGGGTGACGGGTGTGTTTTCGTGGGGTTCTGGTCACCACTTATAAATGACATTCTTTTTCGTCGAGTTAAATAGGATTTTGCAATGAATTTATAACAGTTATCTTTGCAACACGAGTGTCTAATGTGATTGGTACATGGCAATATAAAATATACATACGAGACATTCCGATGGAACTCAGACATCTTCGAACAGTTGAAGCAACATTTTTGCCTCACTATTTTTGACGTCAATTGAAAACAAAAAGATAATTTTCAATTTTTCAAACCGATAAATCTCAGCAGCGATTATTGATAGATTGGAAGGAGACAGGTGTTTTCTTTCCGTTTATGTACGAGTTATACGATGGAAGTTCGTAATTACGTTGTACGATCGAAACCATTGGTAATTGAACGGTTGAACAATTAAACGTTACATAAGTCAAAAAATGCATTCTTCATTTTTTAAATTAATTTTTTCTACAATTCTTCAATAGAAACGAAAACTTTGAGACCTTGAACAGAACTTTATTAAATATTTTACTACAATATTTATCGATGGGAGTTCTAATCAAATTTAGGAAGTCCAACTACGGTTATATGCATTGTTGAAAGACTTTAAAAATTAGCCTAATGCAATCGACCCAGCTTTTAAACTCGTGGAGATATTATAATTTCAATTATGAGAGCTATGACTTGCTGTATTATTTAAAGGGGAAATATTAATAGTCGTTGATGGAGTACTTAGTATCCATTGATCAATCTGCAAATTTTTTGTGTTTATTTGAGCCCGCAATCTGTCGAGTTTTCATAGAGCGATAAAGAAATCAGCAAATCCTAATATACATACATACATGTACGTACCCTATCAAAAAATGTCGATAAGGAATATGTAAATAAATAAATTTTATTAGTCATCAATAGACTAAATAGATAAATAAATAAATAAATAAATTTGAAAAACAATATATAAACAAATGATTTATTTATTTAAAATTTTTTATTTCTATCATATATATTATCCACTTTTCTGCCCGGTAGGGGACTCTACCGATTCCCACAGGCGTTCAACGTGTTTACTCGTTAGTAAATAGATGGAATACTATGTAACAATAATCATACGCTATGAATTATCCTCAGAATGCTCGTGCGGCTACGTTGAGTTAGAGAACCACGCTTACGTCCTGAGAAATACATATTTTTTCAACGAGTTAATATTTTTAACCTTTAGTTAAGACCTTTGTTATAGGGACTAACTTACAATAGACTGCGAGTACTTGAATTCAAATTGTCTCCTGATAGCTTTTTGCGGTTACTCCATCTCATTCTGTGCGGTGTAAATAGCCCAGCCAACCGCTCGAGTTGACGTTTTTACTGACTCTCGCAATTTCGGATTAATTTCCTTCGGTATAAAGGGAACAAAAATCCTCGAAACGAAACAATGTACACCAAAAAAGACTGATGTTAACCCCATGGTTCTAAAAAAGTATTATTAATTTATCGAAACTGGGCATTTCCGATTATTCGTAGTTTAAGTTAAAGCAAGATCTCTCTGGCCCCGCGATCTAATGAACTTTTCTTGTAAAACACCCCCAAATAAGCGTAAGTACAGGATTTTAAATTTCCGATATCTAGCTTAGTTTCGAGATATCGAATTTTTTGTATACATTTTTTTTTAACAAAAAAATTTAAGTATTATATAAAATTTAAGTTAAACTTGCAGCTTGTTTCTATAATTTGAACGCGTCGTTCAATATCTACCAAATTAAGCAACAAAAAATAACAAAAAAAGCAAATGTTTATAAATTTCAACATGCTCAGTGAATCATTTTTTAATTTTCAGAGGTTGGAATTTATAAATTCCTAACTACTCTAAAATTCGATCCGTTTGGCTGATCTCTTCCAAATTTTATTTGTATCATATTTCAATGATATTACACACTCATATAAAATTGGAGTTCGATTGGCTGCAGATAGAACGACAAAGTTGATTTTTCGAAAAATTAAAAATATTATAAACTACTAACCTCTCGACGGATTCGGCTCAAATGCAATACCAAACATCCGTGTGTATAATTCTAGATGTAAAGGACTATTTAAAGGAATATTTGCGGACGCTGCGTCGATTGTTGCAAGAATTACAGGTAACGTGGAGATCCTGAGGCACCAAAGTTGTGGAAAATTTGAACGCTGTAGCTTGAATCATTCTCAAGTTATAAACGTTTGAATTTTGGAGGGCCAGTACATACTAGGGTGGTGCTTATTTGGGTCATTTTTGAAATGTGATTGGAGAGTGGTGTCAATCAATGGCAAAAAAAAAAATTTGAGCCTAATTTGAACTTCCTAGTAAAACTCTTTCATCTTCCGAGAAACAGGGGAAGTTTCCCGTTTAAAATACGCGCAATTTTTCTCCATCCCGGTAATTATATTAGTGGGATGACTGATTATTCTTGAAAAAATCAAATACTACCTATATGGAATTCACGGGTATAAACCCTACTTTCAGGAAAAGAATATGACACATGGGTCATTTCATGTCACATTTACACGCACCTTCGCACCGGTCCCTGACGATCGTCCTGCAATTTATTGGGATAATTCTGAAATAAATAGAATATTTGAGAGTTACGGGACCCTACATTGATTGTGATCGTTCGGGAAGGTTGAGTTGAATGTTTTACCTCAATTTTGTCTCACTTGGCTCAGGTTTTAGGCAGATTCATCAATTTTTAATTTAAAAAAGAGTAAAAAATATAAAAATAACCCATACGTGTGTTATATTTTTTTTCCTGAAAGTAGGGTTTCTAACCGTGAATTCCATATACTATTGGATTTTTTCAAGAATAATCAGTCCTCCCACCAATATGATTACCGGGATGGAAAAAAATTGCGTGTATTTTTAACGGGTAACTTCACCTGCTTCTCGGAAGGTAAAGGAGTTGGACTAAGAGGTTCAAATTAGGCTCAAAATTATTTTTCTTCTTTTGCCATTGATTGACACCACTCTCCAATCACATTTCAAAAATGATCCAAATACGAACCACCCTAATACACACACACTAACACACACACATCCAGAAATCTGCTCCAAATGTCATTCGTCGATGTTTTTTGACATTTCAAACTTATCAACATCAAAATGCCGATATAAAATTTTTGCACAGTCAAAAAGCTTTCTTTATGAGAAAGCAAAATATAATTAACATCTATTAGCTTCAAAGAACAAACTCCAATTATGCAAAAATTCCTCCAATATCTCGCATGTTAAAAAAAAAACGATACGCGCCGGGGATTCCCTCACACGAAGACAAATCTACGGTCAATTCGATCCAAATCCAGCGCATTTCAACGCGATCTTGAAAGAACCGCGTATGAAGAAACAACGAGACAGCGTAGATACGAATCTTGGCGCCGAGATTCTCTTCTTTCCCGGCGTCGACGTCGGCGTCTTCTTCTTGTAGTTGAGCATTACGGAAGTACATACGCGTTGGCGCCGCTCGGCTCACCTTCGAAGCTTCTGCCGTTGACGAAGCCTTTCTCCGGTTGCTGGCCGTTCGTTGAAAATTCACCGACAACGTTTCACAGTCGATTCTCGTTCCGCGACCTTTGCGTTTGTCTTCGTTGAATGCAACGCGACGAGGAAAAAAAAAAGTATATTCTTTTCCAGACGTGTACCGCCATGTTCACGACGATTTCAATTATTCTCGCTCGTTCTCTGACTCGCTCGCAATCATCCGGGCAATGCCGACGTGACGCAACGGTCCATTAGCCGCTGTGTTGATTTCTATTCCGTCTGCTGGTTGTTCCCCGGACTGTTAAACTGCATCATACGGCGTCTGGTGATGATCTTCGCGGAAATTGTGAGAGTAAGAGGGATGAAGAAGGAGCGAGAACAATGATAAACTACGGCTGCAGCACGAGCCCGACCAATTGTATAATTGTCAGAACTAAAGAAAATAATTGTATGCATGTACAGAGCGATACAAAATTGGTGGATACTGTTTTGGGGGAAGTGTTTTCGTGGATTTCCTTCCGGTGTTGAATCCGAATTTTGACCCAATTCAGCCCAAAGATTAACCCGATCGGACCATTTTTAGGGGTCGCCCAAGATTTTTCAAGTTTGTCCATTTGATTAACATGGTAAGAACGTAAAGTTTCCATTTAAAAAATCGTAGCTCCGCGAATTTTATAGCTGTGTTGATCCCGTAAGTTCCGTTTGAGAGCTCTTTGAAAACCGCTTAAAATGGCATACAGACCTATGGAATCCGATGGCAATTTCCGTCGATAATTTCTTACGAAAAAACAATATTATCGACGGAAGTTGCAATCGGATTTCAAAGGTCTGCGTGCCATTTTAAGCGGTTTTTAAAGAGATTTCAAATGGAACTTACGGGATCAACGTAGCTATAAAATTCGCGGCGCTATGATTTTTTGGATGGAAACTTTGCGATCTTCTTATGTTAATCAAATGGAAAAACTTGAAAAATCTTGCGCGACCCCTAAAATTGGTCCGATCGGGTTCATCTTTGGGCTGAATTCTCCGGATGCAAGATACTTTGCAGTGAATGTATTTTGAATGAAATCAGAAAAAAAACTATATTTTTCAAGCCACCCTAATGTATATGAATGTACATGGATAAATAATATCTCTTTTTTTTCAATTTTGCTGCAGATGACTATTTCGTCTTTTCGATAGAACCGCTGACATCAAAAAAAGAAGATTGTAAGAAGATCAACCGACTTTCAGCGATAGTTGCTACCAAAAATAGCTTATTCGGAGAAGTTATTGTACAGTAATTGTGATACGTAAGTTGCAATTTTTCTATGCGACGGCGCCTGGAATTTATACGGGTTTCGTTTTCGTACCAGGAGCTCGACATCGCCGATCGATTGTGGATAAAAATGTCTGATCCAAATCTCTTTTCCGTAATTGCAAATGCACTTTTTTGGAAACTAAAGAGTAAAGTTTCGAAGCTGTCAGTGTCAAGTTTGATCTCATAACTTTTCGTATTCGTTTCGTTCCTTACAGCAAAATGGAAGCTTTTTTTTATTTCGAATTTGATAATCTTTCTGAATAAAATAATATCGGAATACGGGGTACTCAATTTTAAGATGGCCTGAAATTTCGATCGGAATAATATTATAATGATTGACAATCTTTATCATTTTTTGGTTTCAGAGAATTTGTAGAAGAATCGAATCTTCCTTTATCAGATACCATTCTTCCAAGCATGATCACGTATCAGTCAGAAAAATTATATTCTGATTGAAAGCAACAGATTTAAATATGCTTTATACAGGAAATGACTGAATTGCATAAACAAAGGGAAAATACTACTGATTATTATCATTCGTATTCGTTGGAAGAAATACCCATGAAAATTAGCACTTTTCAGGACCGTCATATAAATTGATTTCTTAAGGAGGCACATCGGACTGTTCAGCGATAAGCTAGGCAGATTTTATGAATTATCTTCTCAAAAACCATTCACTCAATTTCATCCAGGTATTTTTTATTCGAACGGATGTATATTAAGGTAAGTTAGCAAATTTGTCATGATCCACTGAAATTGCTACCGCCTATAGGCCTTCGTAGAACATGAACTCGACCAGAACTTTGAATTTCGTACAGAATCTCGAAATATAATATATGAACCGGTTCGCATTGTTGGATACTACGCAGAAGATATTTTCCATGAAATGGCGAAGTTTGAGCTTTATATTTCCTTTTGATCCGAAATTATCGTGCTTTTTGGCTTGATCAAAAATAGAAAAATTGCGTACAATAAAAAAAAACCTAAAATTGAAACTAGAAACCCATTCGAAAATATTATATGAAAATTTGTAGGAAATCGATCGAGCCATTTATTAAATATATCAGGGACCTTTGCTGGAAAGTCTGTTTCGAGATAATTGCGACAGCGGCGCTTCTAGTGGTTGTATCGACATAAAAAGTAGCTAACGTACCTTAACATATTTCCTTTCGGATATATAATAACCAAATAAAATTGAACAAACGATTTTTGACATATTAATTCGTAAAATTCTCCTATTTTTTCCGTCGTTTACTCGGACGTACCCCTTAAAGAATGTGAATACATCAGCAGATAGCCCGTAAGTGCTACCGATCGTGTCTATATCTTAAGGGAAAAAACCACTGTAACGCGATGAAAAGTGATGGTACTTTCGCGAATTTTTAAAAAATGAAAGTTATCATCGCATCTCTGCGGAATATTTATCTGAGTCCCCAATATACATATAAGTACAAGATAAGAAAATTGATTAACCATTATTTCGTCCGCCCCTCTTAACATGCCCGCCCTTGGAAGTTAGCACTGCGAAGAAAAAATAATTTCTCCACCTGATGGCTGACAGTAATGAGCCCATACGATGGTCCAAAATTTAAAAAATGGAGTAGTTAAGGAAGCTTTATATCAGTAGCTATAGAAATGAGAGGGAGTGGAGGGGGGGGGGGGGGGGGGGAATTGTGCTGAACAAATAATAGAGTGACGGCGCCTTCCAAAATATTTTCTTAATTTAAACGCTTTTTAAGGTCTTCAATCGTGAATAAAAACTGGAGTGAGCGTTATAAAAAAATTCGATGTGGTTCTATAGAAACGAATTTTTTGAACAAAATAAGACCTTTACCATGTTAATCGGAGGCATAGTGTCTTTGATTTACTCTCAACCAGGTGAAAAAAAAATGTAATTTTCGGAGAAATGCTTCTAAAGTTCTCGATCCACGCGGACACACCAGACATAGGCGATTCACACCTCACTTTGCACTGTAATAAAAATTCAAATTTTGCAAACAACTATTATGTTCTTATTACGAAAAATTATAAATGATTTTTTTTTAATTTTGTAATGACTCGCTGCCTTAAATGCTGTTTCTCGTCACTACCGAGCCGACTCGTGGTGCCCATAATCTGAAAGATCCTGTATTTCTACGTAAGACGGTAAACCTACTGTATTGCGTGAGCTTGCCGGTCAATAATTGGACCCCTCGCGTTGTTCTCGCGAGATTCCATTCTCCGTAGGAAGGTTGTCGTCATTAGTACACAATAGAGTGCAGCGAGCTGTCTCGCCGCGGCGGGCGCGATCGCGGGAATTTTCAACCGCGGCGCCATCGACGGACACAGAACGTTACGCGAGAAAATTGTAAATTTTCCTTTTCTTCCGCTAGACATTTTTTGTTTTTTTTCGATCCCCCAGTCTTTGTCTATTTTGCGTGGAAAAACCCGTGGGTGATTGACATGGGTCGAGCCCGTGCCGAAAGGAAGCTGCGAAGACGACGTTTGGCGGCCTCTGGCTCGCTAAAGTCTTCGCAATATTTTTTGCACCGATCTGTCTGGGAATTTTTGCATTAAGGGGACTGAGTCACCTAAAAAGTCGTAGGAAAACAATTTTTTTTTGTGACAAGATCAATCTACATTTTCATTCTAATTTATACTTATAAAGTATCTATACTTAGCTATCTTTCCAAATTTTTTCAGAACCATATCAAGCATCCGAACGCTGTGATACTTTCCCAAAGTTTGGTAGCTTGTTGTAAGATTCACACCGAACAACTCAACCGATCGTGGACTTTGACGTCTCATTTTGTTCAGAAAACACATAATTCCGAAGTGAATGTGGGAATTTGGAATGCGAGGTACGATGAAGTTATGGTGACCTATTATTCAACTGTTTTTCCACAAATTTTGTTTCCTTTTTACGTTATAGGCTGCCAAAATGTTTAAAGTGCATCAAAAAAAAAATCCCACATGCACTTCGGAATTATGTGTTTTTTGAACAAAATGAGACGTCAAAGTCCACGATCGGTTGAGTTGTTCGGTCTGAATCTTACAACAAGCTCCCAAACTTTGGGAAAATATCACAGCGTTCGGATGCTTGATATGGTTCTGAAAAAATTTGACAAGATAGCTAAGTATAGATACTTTATAAGGATAAATTAGAGAAAAAATGTAGATTGATCTTGTCACAAAAAAAAAAATTTTTTTCCTTCGACTTTTTAGGTGACTCAGTCCCCTTAAGGACGTACCCTCGGTACGCGGTGACTCAGAGATTTTTAGTCTTCCACTTGAGTAACATAGTATTTAATTTGGCAACACCGCCTTCCTTGCTTTAGTGTACGCGCTCACATACAAGTATAATACTTATATATGAGACATTGAATTAGTCAGGACGCGGTTTCTATGTGCATACTGAATTTTCATTTATTATCTATGTTACGTGTATTGAAAATATTTCATTAAATGTTGTTGTAAAGTTATAAAATAAATGTTGAGAAAAATAATACATATAATAATGTAATGTGATATATTGAAATTGGCGATAGAGTTCAATTCTTAATTCTCTTTATTCTATTTTTTATATTTTCTTTTCTGTTTTCCTATTATTTCAAAAATAATTGATGCATTATACTTATGAAAGCTTTGTTATAGATATAGAACCTTTTCTTTGAAATACTATGTTTTTATCACTGACTCAATTTAGACATGTTACGGTTTCGAAACTGCCGCAGTTCCGTAACTCACTTTTGAATGAAGCGCCATAACCTATAATACTGCGGTGTTGTCATGTTTGTGAATTGCTAAAAAATCTTGTCTCTCTTTTTGAGCTATTTCTCCTAATAGAAGTAAGCTCTACATGTTTTGGAAAAAGTAAAATGTTTAAAAGATATTCATTTATACCTCCTCCAAATTTTATCAAAATCGATTTGTCAGTTCCAACGTAATAAATGATAAAGTGCGTCAAAATTACAGATACCCATGAGACTCCATGTTAAGTGCTTCAAAATGAAATTATTAATATCTTCTTTCAGAGTTAACCAAGGATAACGAAATTTCAAATGAGTCATTTTTGTAGGTGTTCTGACATCTCTGCAAATTATCATAATTTTCCGTTTGTTAATTGACATATCGAGGGTACTCCCTTAAATGACTTCATACTTCTTTTACACGATTCCCATTTTTTTCAATTCTCGCAAAACTGTGCAAGTTATTTACGTTTCATCGTACGAGAATCTATTTTCTTATGAAAAGAAAAAAACATTTTTTCCTTCGACCGTCTCGAAGCGCATGAAAATGAAAAGAAGTGAAAGGAATGTTTTAAATTACGATAATTTTTTTATTGTTCTTGCATCGGAGGGCGTTAAATACGATGTTTCGTGGAATAAAAAGTTATAAAAAGTGTTGGAACCGGCGGTGCACGAAGAAAGAAGGTATTTCGGCATTCCACGGTGAATTGGAGAGTTTGGAAAATGAGGAAATCCCTGAGATCGAGTCTGTGAGCGTTCGAATCGTGTATCATACACCTGTGTGTGCTCTCGGCTAAGCCGCAACTTCGTCCCACAGGAATGCGGGACGAAGCCTGGATACGGAGAGGATTCTGGGCGTTGGAAGACGTGCTGCTTGCACAACACCTTCGGGTTTCTTTTTCGTTTTGAAAATCATTATTTCAAAGAAACGTATGTATTCATGCTGCGTGGAACTCTTACTTTTTTATTTCTTTTATTTGATATTATGAAAATCGAGCTTTTTATTCACGTATTTTATGTTTTTTTAGATTTATTCACAAAAGAACTTTCGTTTTTAGGAATAGAAAATTTAAATACTTCGATGGTAAGATCCGGAAGTTATCTGGAATCCTCCGGCAAAGCGTTTTTTAAATAATTATGTTTTGTTTTTGTGTATGTATATGTGTGTGTGTGTGGGATTTAATGAACGCGATAAAAAAATTAAAAATTGGTAAAACGGGAGACATTTTATAATACTTTTTATTATTGGGGTCGTCCAATAAGTCCCCGTGATTTATTTGGTGTACTTGTTTTGCAGCAATTTGTTTGTTGTTTTGCCGGCCGAAAGCTATTTTTTTGTTCTTTGATTGTAATACCATTATTTTTCTCGATAGTTAAATTTTAGCTTATTTCCGATATAGTTGTAATTTTTGCAAAAATGTATGAACAGAAAAAAACGCGGGAGATAATCAGACGACCCAATATTTAAAATCGATAAGCGAAACAGTTGTCAACCGATTGAACTGAATCCACATGGAAAATTAGAGTACAGAACAAGGACGATCGATATTAAATGTGGTCAAAATCTATCGGGTGGTGAATAAGTAACAATAATATTGAAATTTTTTATTTTAAATAACCTTTTCGATATATTTCTATTTTTATTTGCTTTTGTATCGACAAATATATAATCAATTGAAAATAATACAAATAATGATTAAAATATATATTTCCAGAACAACTCACATCATTCGACTAAATCGAACGAATCAATTGGCTCAATTCAATTGATTGATTCAATTGATTCCAATGAAATGATCATCGATTGATTGATTGATTGATTGATTGGGTATGGATTGATTGGCAATTGATTGATTGATTCATCTCGGACCATTCGATAAAAATTGGTTAGATAACCGAAAGATAAAAAATGTATTTGTTTTTTTTTCGAAACTACTCAACGATTAAAATGATCTAGCTAGTACAAATATTAACCAAGAAAATGTAAACTTCCTGTACAAGTGACCAAGGTGAGTTTTTCATTCACGGGAAATATCCGAGTCGACAGCGGAAAAAATACGTCAATTTTAGGAATTATTATCTTAAAAACTATTTGTTCGATTTTATCCAGGTTTGTTTTATTCGAAAGTATACATGTTGAAGTATGCTGAGAAATGTTTTAATAAATATATATTGACTGAAAACGCTGCTATCGTGGCCAGCGTAAAAAGTGTCTCTCGCTCGCACGGTCCCGAAGATTACATCCAGTCGGTTGATATGAAACAAAATTTTCAAAAATATTCTTAAAATATAATGCATGATGTCCTGTTTAACGCAGGATTTTTTTTCACTTAATCATTTTTTATGGAGTCAGAAAAGTCGGAAATTATGATGGAAAAATGAATGTAAAGTTCAATCGACTGCCATGTCGTTGAACAAATTTTATTTTACAAAAGAAAAAAGCCATCATAAATTACATTCATCTTTTTAAAAAATACCGTTTCCGATTAACCGACTGCATGCAATTTTGAGAACCGCAGAGCGTGCAAACTAGGAACATTTTTTACGCCGACCATGACAGCAACGCTCCCAGGCGATATATATTTTTTTAAAAATATGTCAGCATACCTCAACACTTATACTTTCAAATAAACCAAACGTGAATAAAATTGAACAGATAGTTTTTGAGATAATAATTTCTAAAATGCACTTATTTTTTCCGCTGTCCATTCGGATGTTCCTCCTTGAGCTCGTCGATTATTTACGTTCATCATTTTCTTTAAATTACAAAAACAAACAATTTTCCTACAAAACCGTGGTTGTATCAAATTGAAAATAAAGTCCAAGCAAACGAAAGCTCAGTAGAAGGCGGTAAATAACCAAGCAACGTAAAACAATTTATTCCATCGAATTTCCACGTTAAAGGGTGAAACATTCTTATTTACAATCCGAATTCTGTTATTTCTTTATTCCGTTTGTTGGGAAACGAAACCAACGTGTTTCGGAAAACGACGCGGAACTTAAAAAACAATAAATTGTGAGAATCCTGGCTTTGCACAGGTGTCACGTACCCTCGTCGGTTTCGTTCCAGGTCCTCCGATGGTCCCGCGATTCCGGGCTACCCTCTTTTTTCTCACAAAAACGTTTCTGTTCTACCGCGCGCTACGTAAGAACGAACGTGACGATGCATTCGCCACGGTAAAGTGCAAATTGTAAGGGAAGTTCGAACGTGCGATAAACGGTGAATTTTTTTTTTTTTTTGGGTTAGAACCGGGACGTGAGAAAAACTACAATGGAAAAAATTAAATAAATAAAACCCACGTTATTCTGGAATTGCCGCGTTCGAAGCGAAATAGGAAGAACGGGAAAAGCGTTTGGGAACGAACGATGAGATTGTTGGACCATCGAGTCGGAGGTTTCTACCAACGATAAGAGCCAATATTGATGTTTGATAAATATAAACGCTTAACGATATAGAATTCGACATTTTTTTAAGTTTCAAGCTATATAGCATAGCTTAGTACCGATACATTTGTGATTACATTTAGTAATAGATAAATTACGTGGCAGGATAATAATAATGATAAATAGTATTAGTGATGAAAAATAATAATATTGATAATTTTTTTTAAAAACATATATTGAGAAATTTGCTTGTGCAAATTGAATAAAAATTACAGGAAAAAGATTTTTAAAAGCTGGTCAGAAAATGTGTGGGCACACCCATGATAGGGTAACGTAGCCATTCTCACTTATTCCGACAAAGAGTTATTTCTGAACTTTCCATAAATTATTTTTGCTACAGGATTGGTTATAATTTCAATTGAATGTACTAATTAAAAGCTAAACTCTGGCTTTCTCTCGATTTTTTAGATTGGAGTGGGTGGGGGACAATCTGATGACTCTGAAAGCGAATATTTTAAGACTGAAAGTTCTTCGAATGAAAAGGTCTCTGAGGATTATAGATTGCATTTGAGGAGACCTATTGAAAAACACCTCACTCGATTAGTCGAGCAAAAAAAATTTTTGGGTGTATTTTTCAATCTGTGGAAGGGCGTCGAAAATCTTTTTTTTGTCTTATGATTTCTGTTTTTAGGTCATCGATCTACGTTTATGTACCAGATCTTATCTCAATCGGTACATAGATATGAGAATGATAGAATTCCTCTGTTGTGCAGACGGACGGAGTTTAAGGGAAGGATTTTTTACATTTTTTTCGGTAAAAATGGCAGTTATGTAAAATTTTTTTGAGGTTTTTGGTCCAACTTCTAGTTAGCTTTTTATAAATAGAAAAAGAATTTTTTTTTTTTGGAAAACCTCTAAGCTTTACGAAATACTTTTTTTTTTACAAAAGCTGTCCAAATTTGAACTATATCGTCAAGTCAACTATATATCAATCAAATATATTGGCCATAACTCAGCTAATTTTTAGAATTCTTCAACAAGATTTCCAGGAAACACTCTTAACTATTTCTTCTTCCCGAAAATGCAAAAAAAATCAATTTTTTACTAGATATACCCCTTAAACCTTGCATCCTTCTTTTTTTTACCTCAAACAAATTTCATCGCATTCGTCATAAAATAGACCGATTTATATTTGACCCAACGAATTCAAAAATTACCACAAATCTCCACTCTCCTATACTTTGGGTCAATTATTTCCCTACAATTGAACTAATTATCATATAACTACTATATCTCCAATCCCCTTTAAGCCTACGGAAAATTGTAGCTACCCAATTTTCAAAGCCTGACCCATCTATATTCGAATTGATTGATTTAAAACGAAAAAAAAAAAAAATAGTTCAAATGTCTATCTTAATTACGCGTATGAGCTCACGGATGCCGACTTTTTCCTAGATCAAACATAACGCAGAATCGATTCGACTGACTTTCGCGCAATGCGGCGCCACGGGCCGTTAACCCACTTACAAAACCCTCAACTCCGGGTATAATGCGAGCGTTATTGCACACCCGTTTTCGATAGATGTTTCGCGCGATGTATTCGCTCGTGAGAGATGAATCGAGAAGTTTCGCTTCGATCGTGACAACGAAGAGACTGCATCGGCAGAAGCATCATCGCGAGCGTCAAACAGAGGCTCTCGTTGTCGATTTTGTTATTTCGTAATCTCGAGGAATTCCCGAGCGATGTGTAGCCGTCACGACGGTCTTCACGATGTTGCACGAGTGTCGCCTTGAAGTGTTAATCGCGTGTACCAACGTCGTTTGTATCGGTTCGATCTTCGAGCAAAAACATTTATATTATTTTATAACCCGAGACTTTGTGCGATGAGTGAGAATTGAATAATGAAGGAAACACAGCCGTGATCGGGGATGGGAATTTATTCGATGGAAATGTTTTTTAAATATTTTTGTTGGTGAATTGTTGTTGATTTTTGTTACCATTGAATATCAAGATTGATTGGAGAACAATAATTAATCTGAATTATTTATTATTATTATAGCAATATACGAATTCTGCTTGTTGGGTAATAAATTATCGTAGTAAGCTGTTTAGAAAAGTATTTCAAATACATTTTCATTATTGACCGAAAATTGAAGTATGAAGCGGGCAACGATCTGTTGGAAATATTTTCATCACTAAATAACTATACACGTTTGTTGCTATTAAATGTCACAATCCACTGTAAAATAATAATTTATGTAAATTATTTGTGATTATTACATGAATATAAACAATTTTGCGATTGCATAATATTTTATCGCAGTAAGTTGTTTGAAAAACTATTTCAAATATATTTTCATTATCGACTGAAAATTTGATTATGAAGCGGGTGAAGTGAGAACCAGAGAAATAACACTTATGTATTGCAAATCTATTAGAAATAATTTCAATACTGAATAATTATGAAAATTTGTTTCTATTTAATGTCACAATCCATTGTAAAACAATAATTTATGTAAATTATCTATAATTATAACAGGAATACGATCAATTTCATTCTTGCATGGTAATAAATCATATTTATTCGTTTGAAAAAGTATTTAAAATGCATTTTCGTTGAATGAATGCCCATTATTGGTCAGGCCGTTCTAGCTTATGATTCGAAGCCTGCATAAGGAATGACTGCACCATAACTCGTTTATTTGCGGCTAACGAACACAGTAGATATCATTTATTTTATCAAAAATATTATCATTATTATTTAATATGAGTATAATATGGGAATATAATCAATCACAGGCATTTGAGTATATACCGATTAATCGTCTGTGATAAAGCAATATTGGAATGCTTGTATGCCAAGAGTTATGAACAAGTTTCACGCAAAATTGCACGGCCTTTCGATATTGAATTAAAAAACGATAGACCATGGAGGAAATATCATTCATTATGGCAAATATCAATTCCGCATCAACCACCCATAGATTTTGAGATACAATATTTAGCGCATCATGCACGCGAATCAAAACTGCAATTCGTGGAATGAAACTAAATAATTTAAGATATCGTCATCCGTTACGTACCTCGGTTTCTAATAAGCCAAGTTCCATTTAATTACTTTTCACTCATTACATTTGGGCGCCTCATTTTATTAATCATTTTTATCGTTCCGAACTTCGTTTTGTCTCATTACTTTTCCGTCATAATGCTGCGCAGTATTGCTTATTGTTTCGTCTTTGGAAAATGCAAACGCTTGCCATATCTCAATCAAAATTGTAACGTATAATTCAATTAAACTCGGCTATAGCTCGAGGTGCAAACAATTTTTGTATAAAAATCAATATTCCGTTGTATGAAGCGGCTTATGCATAACCCGGATATCAATTTGTCACAATCTTATGGGTCTTGCCTTTTCACAGTCTACATATACCGACGAGAGAATAGAGGGCTTTGTCGTAACTTCATCCGAGTATCTTGATTGCGCGATATTTGTTTTCATTCTCATCATCGTCGCGTGTCGAACGTTTTATATCTGTGAACAAGCGTAGTACAATTATGTGTACTAACATTACCACACGTCATATATCCCGGTTGATTCTCTTCGATATTAAGGGGTCAGGCCACTCTGGAGGCCGGAAAAATAGGCTTTTTTGGGGATTTTCTTTTCAGAAAAATTACAAAATAAATCGACATTACAAAAAAGGGTGTTTATTATACATATCGGTAACTGTATACAATAATTTTTTTGAAGCGATTACGTTTTTGCGATGATTTCTCCGTTTTTCCAGGGTCTACGGCCGGTCAAATAGCTTCTGTAATTTTTGAATTATGATGAGCCAATGAATTTATTTCGATCATATATAACAACGTCTATAGAAGTGCGTAGCATTTTTTTGATATATTGATTTTTGGCCAGATGGCGCACTTCTAAAGTGAAAAGTAAAAAGTTTGCCTACGAAATTCAGAAAATTGTTAATAACAGTTGAACTGTGCAGTATAAAAAAAATCCTACGCACTTCTATAGACAACGTATTTTTAAAGATAAATTGAACATTTTAAGTGAATTGGTTAAAAATTGTCTGAGTTATGTTTCCGGATAACTTGAAAAATGCAGTTTTGAGATAAACGCGTTTAAAGTTTTGAGTTGCGCTCGCTGCAGATCAGATGGCCTTGTACTAAAATTGAAAAACCGAGTACTTAAAGATTTTTCCCGGTTATAATATTTTGGGACATTTTTGAGGTCCTACGGAACCATTTAAAAAAAAATCGATTTCTCGAAAATTTTAGGGTAGCCTAACCCCTTAAGCACCATTGTGCGAAGGCATCTTCTTAGAGAAGTCGAAAAGAATATTCAAATTGCATCAAAAAGATGAGAATCTTTTTTTGTACGGGACATAATCAATTTCTATGCACAAGAAAATTCAGACCGCATATATTTGTGGCATTTATTGATTTTTTGTTTGTTTTGAATCGCCAGTTTTTAGGGCCGTCTCACTCACATGAGTATGTTGCGACTATATGATATGTATACGAAAATTGTCCAACAAGCTGGCCATCTAGTGACGTTGCAGTTACTAAAATAATGCTATTGATTTTTGAACACCGCTGCATGAAAAATCGAGTTTTTGTAATCTATTCTCAAATTTTTCACAGACATTGTAATTTTTATGGGTTAATTTTTCGAACAATTTTTTTCTGCGATTGTATATTCTCACATATCTTTTAATTCAATGCATTGCTGCCCATGGCATTTCTAAGACGGTTATGAATTCTTTTTAACGTATGGGGACTCCAATTTCAATAAAACTGTAAATTGTCTTTCGCATCTTACAAAATATTTATTCGAATATTTCAATTACCGGATTGTACATCGGAATCGGTGTGAAACGATCGGTATTCTACCATTGATTTACCTCTTAATAAAAACAAATATTCGGTTCATGAGTTATTGAATAACGTTTTTGAATTTCGAATACTATTATTAGATTCGCAATGCAACGGATTTTAATTATTATTTTCCAACCAATTCCGTGAGATGAATCGAAAAGATCCGGAATCACGATGATTATAGGACAACTAGAACACCGCAGGAGAGATACAAAAATAGATTCACCATCAACGGAGGTCGATGACATGACGAATTAATTCCATCTCCGCGTAATCAAACCTCGAAACGAAATATTTTCATCTACATTTATCCGATAATTTACATCGATCGACTGCGACTACTCTGGCAATCTACGCTGAATAAAAGGAGAGGCTTGATGAGCGCGTGATGTGACGTTTCAATCACAAATTCCAAATACACATATGTTATTCACAAAATCGATTTTCGATCGCATTTTGATGTTATGAATAAATTTGTCTCTACGAATGATGATGTCATATGTTATTCATTTTTTGATGATGTCATATGTTATTCATTTTTTGATTCAATGACTTGTAGTGTTCGTAGTTGTGAATTGGATTCTGATAAGAAATGGAATTAAACGATTACAAAAATTATAGGGTTCGATAGAATGATATTTATTGTATAATCTGTGGCGATTAAAGCTTGAGAGGCTCGTAAAGGACTTGGAACCTGTTGAAATGGATTATTTTAAGTTATTATTTTTGCTTAAAGTGCCTCGACTTAAGTTCGGCTCGGACAACAAATCCATTGATTATATGGAACATTCTAATTAAAGTAGAGGAGTCATTTCCTTCATGGTATCTGATTATTGCATATTTTTTTTTGTTTTTTTTCCACTCCAAATTGTAACGAATTCTTCTTGTTCGTACGATTTATTTATTTATTCTTTGTTGGGTTGGCCGGAGTGGGGTCGATTTTGCGGGATTTTATCAAAATAAACGTAGCTAATTTTTAAATTTTAATGGACACAGTCATCTTTTCTTTTATTTAAATTGTTTAATAATGGGCTCATTTTATGTAATATCCATCATTCACTCATCTAAATTCAAATACTCGTCTTTCATATCCCATTTATATTGTTACCGTTCATTCTATGCTCATTATTTATTAATTAATTGTATCATTCTTCTGCATTCTCACAATTATCATTCCCATACACATTTCTCGTTATCATACCTTATTCTTCATTAATCACATTTATTCACATTGGCTCTCATATTTTTGTTTTTATCTCAGATTATTATCCGGGCCCAATCATATCCCAACCATTCCGTATATATTTCGACTCGCATTCAAAGCGCTCTGTTTATAATTCACATTGTATTCATTGTCCCTCTACACTTCACCATGGTCATCACTTTATATAGCCGTCAAGTATAAGATCGTTTGTTGTCCGTCGTCCATAGATTGGTGTCCTTGGAGCGATCGCGTAGTTACCGTAAATTGTCTTCGAAATATCTTCATTACATTTTATATATTTATTATCACCTTCCTTTACAGTGTCATATTATATTTTTCTTCAAATTTAATTAAACTCAATCGACCATCGGTTCGTCGTGGCTATTTTTGATTGAGGTTAATATACCATCGGTCCGTCGTGGCTTTGAAGTCATATTTATTTCCACTTTATTTTAGGTTTTTTAATTTTATGTTTAACATTTCTGTTAATCCATTTGACACGGATTCACTTCAATTATATCTTGGCACTTCGCGAAGTCCGATTAAGATTGTAAATTAACACGTGGTTAAATGGACAACGAGCATTGCCGGCTGGTCGGCTTTTCGGAGCCGTCGAGGTATTCTTACGCCGACGGGCGTCGGACGACTCACCGGGGCCTCGGTACGCTCTCGGTACCTCGGTACCCCGAAAAATCCCGCGCATTAACGAAAATCACGCCATCGAAACTGGGTTGTGATTGGCCCAATTTCGATGGCATGATATACTGGCTCTGCAGCCACGATGGCGCGATCGACGGGAGATCGCGACCGTTACAAAATAGACCCTAATTTTTTGCAGTATTTTTTTGGTACTTCTATAGGTGGCGCAAAGATCAGTTTGGTATAAATACGGGGAAACCCTTTGAAACAATTCGATTTACGGTCTACAAATTCTGCGTCATAAACAGTCAATTTTTTATAATCTTAGAAGTACGATCTAACTTGCATGGATTGAAAACAAAATTATCTTCACATCTCTGAAATCGAAAATTAAAAAATTATAATAAACATCAATATGTACAAAAAATAAAATAACAACTAAACATGGCTTGGAAAATTTAAATGTTTCGTGTATTTTGACAGTTAAGTGAGAACAATTCCTTTTATTTGACTAAGAAAAATGATATTCATAAAAATTTGATTGTCAAAATAATTGCAGAGGAAGAATTAAAATATTAAAGAAGATGCTTCCATTACGGTCTACTTATTTCCACAAAACCAATTCTTCCACGACCTTTCGGAATAGCGAGAAAATCCTGATGCAAATTAGAATCTATGTCGATTCGAAACAAACCAAAAAAATTTTTTGCAACAATCTGAGACCGTGAGGCAAATGAGTTCCTTGATTTCGCTTGAAATGCCACATATACATCCATGATTCGATGTTCAAAAATTATGTTACCGGATACCTTTTCAACTTACATTGCTGCTAACTCTACGAGTGCTTCAATGGACCTTACAAGCTCGCACAAACACCCAGCTCCCTTTACATACCCAGTAAGCACCAATTTCACTGTTATACTTTTGCTCTACCCGCGTATGGGAAATTACGTATTGTGCACATGGCATACCCAAGCAAGTTCAAACGTCTGTCAAGGGAAAACTTTCCGGTCTTTCAACTCCAAAAAAATACTGGGTATTCTTTAAAGCTTCGCAAACAAAGCCGAACAGGTGTCATTAACTTTTCCGAATATTATCAAAACGAATAAAAAATCAACAGAAAATATCTTAAAAGATGGCGCTCGAAAATATGCTGGGTTCAGCCATATCCCCACCACACAGCAGAGGTTGACATACACCTCAATTAAATATATATATTGATGCGCCATAATAATCGTTCTGTGAAACGGTGACGCGTGATTAGTCGAATAATTTATTACAGTAATTACGTTGCTGCTCGTACAAACGTTCGGGCAAGTTGTCACGGCCAAGTTTCATCTGCAACATAAGCGCAGAGCGATTTATACCTGCGAATCCTGGTCTACGGTCAATCGTCCCGCTAAGTACCGTACGATTCAATGTACTTTGGCGTCTTTCATTCAGGTCCGTCCCAAATCTTTTTCGACGCACTCGTCACGCTTCAATACCTCGAATAACAAAAATGGAACAATAAACTTTTGTCGGAGTTTCATTCGAGTATTCGACAAGGATGCTCATTGGTTCGATGAAAATGTATTTCACTTTTTTTCATTACTGAATGATTATGCTTGTGTGTATGAAAGAATAATTTATGTTTATTCTTTATAGTTGTTGTAGATATTTTAATATTTTGTGAATATCTAAAAATAATATGAAATCATATAATAGGAAGGTATTATTATTATTATTATTATATTCAGGGATCATTGAATAAAGGTGTATTTTAAATATTTACTTTCATTACTATTGTCATGAATCATCATTGCTATTTAATGATCGCATTGATTTTGAAACATTAATTTGTCCAAATTATTTATCATTATTGCAGAAGTGTGAAAGTTTTTATTGTTGCTTGGTAACTGATCATAGCAATTTGTTTGAAAAAGTATTTTTTATATTTTCTCATTAAATAAGTGCCCGTCCCTGATCATATTATTATATTATTATATTATTATATTAATGTAATCAGTGATTGGGTCGAATTCAATGGAAATGTATTTGAAATACTTCTTGTTGTTTAATAATAATAATAATAAATTTAATTATTATTATTATTATTATTATCATAAAATTCTTCAGATTACTTTTTATTATGGCTCGGTGATATTCAATTACTAGTTATTCGTTAAGAAACTATTTTAAATACAATGTTGTTAAGTACATACTCATCTCTGTTATTCGAAGATGATGATCATACTAATGTGAGTACAAATGACGTTGAAAGATAGAGTAGCGTTTTGCAAGGGAAAAATTCGACTTCGACGAGAATCGGGGCGTAACTGACCCGTTTTCGCTCGCTCGAAGACGTTTAGGAATATAATCATTAGGCTCACAAGAAGACCAATTTACAGGTGTATGAACACTTGGTAGATACGGAACGAAAAACTTTTCGTTGCACATAACGCTATAACAATAGCGATCTGATTGTTTTGTACGGGGACAGTTATAATTGTATTGACCTTACAAGTCGTGATAACTCTCACGGTTGGATTAAACTAAAGCATTAAGCTCGTATGAACAATTGTTTGGTGGTTGGTAGGCGCTTGTCTCTGCAACCTACCGAAAAGTTCATTCAGTCACATGTTTTTGAGGCCAAATTGCGTTTTATTTAGCGCCTTAATTCCGCAGTTACTTTCAATTAAATTTTCGTGGTAATGTTTTTTGGTTTGGAATCAATTCACTGAATTGGCTATTACAATCCGATGAAGATCTGGAAATCACGCAGCTCCAGTTCTCCCTCGATGTTAAAGAGACTAAAAATGTCATATCAAAAATTATTCCCCGATTCAAGGAAGATAATTTATTTCTATTTTTAGGTCGTAAGTGCCTCTTCTTTGAGATTGGGCAATAGCTTGTTGCATATGCGCCACGATGAGTGGAACAAGTGGGACGTCGAAGTAAAATTGCGAATATTTACGACGATTATCCGCTCGTGTGGCAAAGACGCCGACGTCGATGACGAGTTTATGGCTATGTATAAGAGAGCAGTTCCGGCTCTTTCAGCGTATCGACTTCACGACGAGCCACATGCGAGCGAGTCGTTCGTATCCTCACAAAGTAAAGTTTCACAACCAATGGGCGCATAAAGAAAACAAAATAAAACGCGCGAAATGCAGAAAGAAAAAATAAAATCAAATAAGACGAAAAAAACGGAGGAAGGAAGCCCGAGGCTGAGTTACACCCGGGTGATTCATGCTTGTGGATCGCTTCTGTGGTCATCTTCCAGCTTTCTGATACCTTTATTAAAACTCTCTACGTGGTAAATATTTTTGAAAGGTGTTTCACGCTCGTTCTGCTTTGTTCTGCAGGCCTGGGACGTTGGGTGATCATCGTGGCATTCTTGTGACGCGCGTTTCGTGTCTGGTTTTCTTCTTCGAAGGCGAAACAATAATTTGTTATAATAATAATAATAATAATAACCACCGATCATCTAATAATTCACTACCGTTACCAATTGTTAAAAAAAAATGTAATAATGGGAAAAATCGGCATTGATTGGTTAATTAATAATTAGTCTAAATTTTGGAATTATTTCTATGAAAATCAAAATAATAATTTGTTACAATAATCACAATAACAATAATAATAATGATAATAATAACCAATCATTCAATAACTTACTACTGTTACCAATTTATTACCCGTTGTTACCATTATTATTATTATTTTCATTATTATTATTATTAATATGTTTTTTTTTGGAAAGATAAAAACATAATAATCGTAATAATGATAGGTAGAAATCGGTATTGCTTGGTTAATGAATAATTGGTATACATTTTGAGTTATCCAGCGACGAGTTAAAACCTAAAAGTTTAGCGATTTAGCGCCGCGCGCAGCTGAGGGAACAGGATATGAAACTAATTACGAAATTTTGCGGAGAGAAAGAACGGGACCGGCAACCTCAGGCAGAATGCCGAAGTACACCTAGTCGACGAGGATTACGCAATTAATTATAATTCACAAGGGTGTGTTTGTTCGTTCGTGTGTATGTGCGTGTGTGTGTGGGTGTGTGTGTGTGGGTGGGCGGGCGGGCGAGAAAGTGCACCGAGAGTTAGAGAGAGAGAGGGTTGGGGTAATTAATTAATCAACGAGATGCAGCGTGGCCGGGAAGAGGCGATGGCTAGATGCAAGCAAACTAATAACAACATAACTCTTGTGCTTGCGGTCTTCTCTGATGCTATGCATTGCTCCATGTCTAGTCTGCATTTCACAACTCCGCTCTATAGTATGGTTACCCCTCGTAGTTCGTACGAATTGCTCATGGACCTGTGAATATTTTTTTCATTCATCACTTTTTTGCATAATTGAAAATATATTTCCAATTAATGCAGTTGTTTAGGGTGTCGGTTTTTTTAAATTTGTTAATACCCGACCAATGCGACGGTCGATAAATTAGCCGTTTCTTCTGTGAAATTAGTTTTTCATCATTCTTTCTTTCAAGGAATTAGTTGGCATATCTAGTTTGGTTTTTTATTGCATTTAATGGATCCGTACCTGCAGAATGCAGATAATAATGTTTGCTTTCAATACTTTTTTCAGCAGAAATAAGGCCTAGAATAAGAGTATGTCAGCGGTGTGCATGATAACTCGTAATGAAAATGGTGGCATAAAAATGATAATTTAGATTATTGATCACTAATCCGCAGTTGGGGAAATCATCCGGATTCCTTAATGACTTTTGTTTGCAAGATGTTATTCAACTTTCAAAGAAAACAAGCACTTTCTTTCCTTTTTTCCTTCAAAGTTCCACACAAGTCAGGGCCTTGAGATGATAATAATAATAATAATAATAACAACAATAGTAAATAATTTGAACGACCAATATTACTATATTATTACTAGTACTATTATTATATTATTATTAATAATAATAATTATTATTATTATTTTCATGATTAAAATTATTCTCAAATTTAACAATAAAAATAATAATAATAATATAATAATATTATCTAATATATAATATTATATATTATATTATCTAATAAATAATATTATATATTATATTATACATGTATTATAATATTTATTCTATTATTATTATTATTATTATTATTATTTCAATAAATCCGGTGGGTTATTACATACGAGTTGAAAACCGAACGAACATGACAATGAGTCAAATGCGAAGCCAATTGAATTTCATGAAAATAATTGACTCTCGGTTCGTTGAAGTAAATTTAGCGATAACAACGATAAGAGTTGTAACGGGTGTCGAGCCATTCGAAGATTGCTTGGAACGAGGAGTTTCAGCATTGATCCCCGTACGTCCGTCCGCGGCTATCAATTACAAACTGCGAACACACATTCACGAGGCAATTACTCGTACTGGTGGCACACGAGCGAACAGCTGTGGCCTCGCGCGTTGCAGCACCAGGAAAACCATCGTCAACGATCCCGCGCCGAAAGAGTGCGAGCCCTATCCGGCTGTCCGGCTTCTTGCTCGACTAACAGAGACGTGTACGCTTTGAATGAAGCTCTTTATGAATGCGAAGATCTTCTTCGCGCCTGGTTCCCGCACCACGCATGCCACCGCCACTCATTGCTCTCTTCGGCATTACACGTGCTCGTCTTTTATCGGCCGTGTTTATTCTCGCCTACTTACTCCTCTCTCGCTTCTTTCGCGCTCTTCCTTTTCTTTGTTTATTCTTTCTTTTTCCTGTTTTTTTGTTGTTGTTGTTTCGAGCAGTCGGCTCTTCACCAGCGAATAAAAAATAATATAGAAATGAAAGAAAAAAAATCCTCGAGGAGCGAACGCATTCGCGCCGTCAAAGACATTCCGGACAATTAATTATTTCTGTGGAATTTTTTTTCTCACTTGTTCGTCGTTGGTTTTGATTGCGAGAATAACAGAAAGTAAATGTGAGATAGTTGACGGGTGGTTTTTTTTTTTTTGTAAGGACACGTAAAAATATTTAACGAAAATAGAATTAGATTTTACGGTCTGAAGAAGATTTTTTGACGATGGTAGAATTTGTCTTTTGACTTTGCAGTTTCGGTTCTGGTGGAATCGTGGAATTCGGAGCTGACTAAGTCGTCCGCATTGGATTTTAATTTTAGTTTTGACGTGAGAATGTCGAACGGGAATGTAAGGACGTTGATTGCTGATTTTTTTATTCCGAACGCGCTGATATTCAACACAAAGAGAATACATTTTTTTCAGACTGCCGAAAATTCTTTACCAATTTTAAAATTTGACTGTTGAGTTAAAAATGTTTGTTCAGGTGGAGTCGAAAAATTCGGATCTAACCAAATCTTCTGCATTGTTTATAATTCATTTGAGCTGCGGACGCAGTCGATATACGAGCTATTGAACAATTTTTGGCTCGCGCTACAATGAGAAAAATATTTTCCAGAATTTATTCGTTTCTCAACCATTTTCAATCACTTGTTCATGGTACAGGTGTAGTGCTAAAGTATTAGAATGAAACGTAGAAAAATTCAACTCCTTCATCTAATACTATGTATTTATAAAAATGTATTGGTTTCTCCTACCTCAGCAGACGGAATTCGGAAGCAAAGAGCCGTCGCATAGCTCAATACATCGTTTCGGAACCTTTGAATATACACAAGTCTAAATCATCGGACCAAATACGTCATTTTTCGTCCCTGAACAACCTCGTGAGTCGTCGCGTTATTTCTAACCCCGAATTAAAAAAATCAAATTGCTCCCCCAAAATGACGCCTAGAAAATCTAATCGTTCAATAATACCGAAACGTATTCAATAATTTAATATACACGCGAAAACTATAACTATTAGTTCCATTCACAGCACGCTGAATCTCGTTTACCGATGCACCAAGTTGATAACTTCGTTTCAGCGAGAAACATCAAAACCCAGAACTACGACCAAACATCAGAAAGCATCAGTCTCAAACGATCGAACGTCCATCCAAGTGCATTCAATGCTTCCACTGTCTCGTCGCTGCTGCATAACAGTTCATACAGCAGAATCCTAAACAAGATTTCAAACTTTGCACAGAGATATTCCATAGCTTCGCTCCATCCTCGCAAACAAGATTCCATCGACTTGTGTACGAAACTCCAGGAATTACGATGAATGAGCTGCCTCAGCACTTTTATTCCTTTCCCCTTATCTCCGGCTTCCTTCATCAATGGTGCATTCCCACTCGAGTACTTCCCATTCTTCCCTCTCTACGTCTTTCTCCAAGAAGCTGCGCATCTCGAGTGCCCGAAGACCATTCGGTTTATTCTCCCTCGCCCTCTTTTACGCTTTCTTCGTCGTAAAGCTAAAACCGCCAATTAAACTTTCATAATCCAGCAGCATCGGTTCGTCGAAATAAACACAGCTTCCCGGGAGAGAAGCGGTGCACCGGCCCATCTGGAATTCGAGAGGTCGTTGGAACGCATTCAATTTATTCGCTCGACGCAAGCTGCTTGTGTTTCGTCGATGGGGTTGCTCAGTTTCTGCCGGTCGTCTCTCGTTTCAACCCTCTCGAGGGCTTATACGCCGTCCTTATCCGTTCATCGGGTTTGGGTACAAGTGCAGCCGAGCACGCGACGCGATACAGAGGGCGCCAGCGTCGCGAAGAGAGACGAAACGTTAGAGACTGATGGCGCAAACCTTTTAGCCAAACTAATGCATCGAACTCTCGGTCGCAACTGTTACATGCACAACCAACGAATGATGAGGGAAACGCGAAGTACATTGTACGAGGGAGGCCGGGGCGAGTTGTAACGATTTTGGGAAAAAATTTTTAATCTTACGATTCGCTGAATATATGGGCAATTTTTTTGCGGAATGGAGTTTGTTGGATACGGTAGTATTTTTGAGAATTTTTTGTGACCGGCAATCATTGGGGAATATAAAATTATGGGACTTTTTTTTTACTCCGGCGGAGGGCTTTTTATCGCGTGTTATCGATAGCGAGTTACTCTTTATTGTCGAGGGATCTTAATCGAGAAAATCGCATTATAATTCATGCTCCAGTCGAGAAAAACATTTCACAGTTCGGAACAACGGGTTTATTTTTTTAAGCACTTATACTCCTCTATAAAGACGGCGAGGATCGAATAATTATTGTTTAAACAAAACTAATATATGTCATATGCCAAAAGAACGAACGCTTTTATATTTAATAATATGTCTGTTAATCGAAGTATTTAAAGACTTTCTATTCTCGTCGACCGATTTTGCACCTCTTTTATACAATTTCATTAAATTTTAGCAACTAATTTTCTGTCTGGAGTTCACGAAAAAATAATCTGTGAATGGATGATAATGAGCTATAATCGAGAAAGAAGCGAAATATTAAGTACAGCTAGCGAAGTACTACGTAGTAAATCTAGCCGCACAATGCCTTCTCAACGCAATGTAAATAATTGGTCAAAAACGTGTTGGGATCGCATATGATAGGGTTCCGTAGCCATTCTCACCCATTTTGAAAAAGAGTTATTCTTAAATTTGTTAATAAACTATTTATGCTACAGTATCCGTTACAATATTAATTGAATGTACTAATTGAAAGCTACACTCTGGAATTTTTCCAGATTTTTTGAATTGATAGTTACGAAATTAGGGTTTGGGGGGGGGGGGCGGGGGGGGAGGGCCATCTGATGACGACTTTGAAGTTGAATATCTCATGACTAAAGGGTCAAAATAAAAAGATCTTGAAACCTTTCAAATTGCATTTGAGGAGACCTATTACAAGGCACGTCACTCGATAGGGTGAGCCGAAAAAATGTCGAGTTCTCTTTTCAATCTACAAAGTGGGGTCAAAAATTGTTTTATTACATTTTTTCGTTAAAATTTCTGCTTTTGCTCCATCGATCTACGACAGAGTACCAAATTTAATCTTCATAAACACATGAATAAGAGAATGAGACGACTGTAACTTACAGATGTACGGACGGACGGACTCACCGAAGCCATACGGGTTCCTAGGTACCCACGGAACCCTAAAAACCGCACAAGGTGCAGAGGAATAACCTACGGAACCCCAAAAACCGCACAAGGTGCTGTCGCAGGCGTCACTGGCACGAAGCCTAGATGCGCACACTGAGAGAAAAATCCAATAAAATGTTCGGAGAAAACACAGGAAAACTTCCTAAGTGGCACTCCAACCAGTGGCATCTCATCGGTTCCTTAAAAAATAAATTTGGCTTAATAATTTTTCAGTTGCGTCTAGTAAAAATTACAGTGCCACTTAGTAAACATTACAGTGTAAAAACTTTTTATTTTCACGCTTGGCATTGGATGGATTAATGGAAAGATTCTTTCAAGGAAATAATTGAAAGGAATCAAATGAATACAATGTATTTCAATCAAACTTTTTTAATATCAAACAAATTCAAGGACAATTAAAAATGATGGTTACCACCAATTTTTATTTAAATTTTTTACAATTTTTTTTCCATTCGTAGTTCGCACTAAATGAACAATAGTGCGGCCACTCAAATCATTCGAACTCAGTACATTCCACGCGTATATTTCACTGGCAACAGCGTATGAACGTATGATGTTTATCGAAATAGGTCCGACGGGCCTATTCGTAATTGTTCATAGATTTTTCTCTCAGTCCAACGGTCTGAATTTCATTATCGCGTTGGAACCATTAATTTTTCTCTCTTCGTTCGGGGGAGTTTAAGCACTGTTACAACCTCTTCCTGTTACTTCTGACCCCGGTCTCGCCTTTATCACGACGAGGCAGCGAAAACGCGCCGTGTGCTGCCTACGAGCTCGCAAACGCCTCCCAACGGCGGAAACGTGCAAAAGCGAGTGTACTCGTACCTCGTACGTGGGTTGGGGACTCGTTCGTTCGCACGTACTCGCACTCTTGTACCGTTGTTCAACTCTTGTCTGATGTCCGAGTGTCCACATGCCGGCCACCATCGGCCAGGATTCATTATCGGAAGTACGCGTAACCGCTGTGGCTTCACCTGTGTATAGACGTGCACATATCGTGTTTGCCCGTTCTACAGGGTGTTTTGGAATGGCAATGGTGTCTCGAAAATTCCAGATACCGACTTGAATAGAAATAATACAAGTTTCCGAGGTAGTACTTATTATTATAGCAGGATTAGGACGAAGTCAAGTAGGCGACTATACAAGTGTGTTGCGCTTTTGTTAAGGAAGCGTCGAACCAAAGTAACTCATTAAAATTATATGCACAGTACTTATAGAGATCATAAGCTGATAATTACACCGGAAGATTGGCTATATTTCGCTGATCTCTATGATATATTGGATAGTGGAGAAGCGATTCAAGAGTGTCTGCTTATTGGACGTCGGCCATTTTACTCCGGAGTCTGAGGCCTCCGTGTGGCGTGCATGTATGAGTGCAGAAGGTATCAAAGTTTGGTTGCCTGTATGAAAAAGAGTGGTTGTTAGGTGCAGCATTCTGAAGCTTTTAGTGCAATCTTATTAAATTGGCGACATAATACCCATGTTTCTACATGGCCCGTAATAAAATGGCCGAACTTTAACTAGAAATATCGGACGCCGGACGGTAGAACGGCTTATCTTGGGCTTATCTTTCCCAAGATTCGAAAAAACTCACTCTTTGGATACGTCGCGAAAAACATGGGGTCAACTACATCCCTGTTTACAGCGTTAATAAAAAACAGAGATATCAATAGAAATTTATTCGATTAAAGGTTTCTACCTATTTTAAAATGAATTAGTTATAACCCCAATAGCTTAACATGGTTATTTAAATCTCTGAAGTGTAACCCATCGCGGAATTCACTGTTTATGTTCGATAAACTGTGTTTGGGATAATGTAATGCTTACCACGCCAATGACTCAAGTGTTCGGATTGAGTGCCCGAAGTTTATATGCAGCCAAGACAAATAGCGTTACGTTTCGTGTGTTCGACGCATTGAGATTATCCAGTTGCCACCAGTGACTCTGAAATTTGTAGATATTGGGCTATAACCGGCTTATACATTGGACATTTGCTCTAAATGTGTTCCAGTGTTTCACAGCTGCTTGTCAGACTTAAACATACGGCATACTGTACATATATCCTCATTATTTAGTTTAGAATAAAGCATTCCGAATCTAAGTATGAGTGAAAATGAAATGAAAGAATGTATTGAAAATTCAAAATTTTAAATAAGAGCATTTTAAAATTATCGAACCGAAATAAGTTAAATTTTTCGGATGTTATTCGGATAATTGTATTTTAAAGGAAGAATGTCAAAAAGTGTATAATAAGTTGACGAAAGGTTGACGAATAGTTGAAAAAATTCACTACACGTTGAGCTGAAGTTAAGGAAAGATTCAGTAATATATGAAGAAACGCTTATGGCAAGACCGGAATAACTTAAGTACGAAAATGTCCATCTGCAATGCAGTTTGGCGAGCACCAAACCTAACGAGACAACCACGTTGCTATGTTGTACGCTTTTAACGTTCGATCAATCGAAAAACATCGCCGGTAAAAACGTACAAAACACACCTCATCGCACACGATTTAAAATAAGTTAGCAGACGTTTAAACGGCAAGTTTGAAACATTTCAAGTCGTATACAAATCACCAACTTATTCATTCTAACATCCGTAAAATCCTTCTTCTACTCCTTTTACTTCGGCTTCGTATATTCTTTTATCCCTTTTCCTTTATTTGACTCTTTTATCTTGTTTATCTCCTTATTTCTTTATCTTTCGATTATTTATTTATGTATTCATTTATTTATTTATTTATTTATTTATTTATTTATTTATTTATTTATTTATTTATTTATTTATTTATTTATTTATTTATTTATTTATTTATTTATTTATTTATTTATTTATTTATTTATTTATTTATTTATTTTTTATTCATTTATTTATTTATTTATTTATTTTTTATTTATTTATTTATTTATTTATTTATTTATTTATTTATTTTTTATTCATTTATTTATTTATTTATTTATTTTTTATTCATTTATTTATTTATTTATTTATTTATTTGTTCATTACTTATAAAACATATCGTACGACTTATGGAATGCAATTACACTCAGTTATTGGCTCAAATCACCGAACTTCAAATGAAAATTTCTTAGACAATTTTCGTCGTACGACACATACATACACCACACTCCGTTTTCTTTCAAGTCGATCTATGGACTGTGGATCCGTGGACAAGTAACGCTAGAATTTAAAATACACCGTGTATACCATATTCCAGTATAAATAACGAAGTTATGTTACGCACGGCCATGGTCCTGCGCACTCGACTGCACTTTTCAGCAGCCCCACCTTCGTCAAACATTCCAGAAGCTCCGAAGCCTGAATAAAGCTTCCATCTGTCGCTTTACCGCGACGGGCTTCGTCCAACGAAATTTTCGTTCGCGCACAGGGTTGCATTTATACGAACCGGAATATAAAGCGTTGAATTAGAAAATGAAGAACGCCGGTGTACCGAGATGCGGAGGAGATGAACCGTGCGCATAAATTAGATTCGCGTACCGGGACGAGAAGCCGCAGAGGCCGACAATCCTTTTGCTCTGCATATGAATAGGGTATTAGCTTCCGTGCCCCGAACAACGTTGCTCTCCGTATTTTCGAACACACACGGGTACACACGTGGAATTTAATAGAATAATAAATGTCGGAGCGTCTGCAGTTCGTTGTTACGAAAGGAGAAGAACGACGGTGAAAATATATTGTGCAGATATTGCAAACCGTACACGGTTGAATGTACTTTGCTCGAAATTGAGTTGTAGCGATAGCCGAAAATTCGATAAAATTCAGACTATCCGCGGTAACGCGGAATGTCAAGGACTTGTTATGTCCCGTGGAATTTTGGTATAAAATACATCTTACGATTTGCATACGATTACGTACGTACGGTAAACCGGCGATGTCTCAAAGGGGAATGGGGAAAAGAATTCTTACGTTTTCGTGGTACAATGTGGAATTCCCGATGGTCCGTGAGTTTCCTTGAAATTCCGGACCCAGAGCGTTTTGATAGTGGAAGACCGTTTTTTTTTTGCGCAAAACTTTGCCGAAAAATAATTGGGCGAGAGCGTGTTGGGTGTGCGCATTAGACTGTGTCGAAAAAAACAATTTTTTTTTTCTTGGATTTTTTCTTGGTCTTCATAGCTAGTGGCTGGCCTAAAAAAAAATCTCCCGAAGAGCACACTCGCAAATGTTTTTTTTTGGCCGGTCGCCAACTGGAAGTTCATTACTATATGAGGAAAAAAAATAATTTTTTTCCTCATAAAATGAACTTCTGAAGGAGCTGTAAATTGTGAATTATTGGATTAAGGATATTGTTACTAGATACTTTTCTTGTAGAAAATTCAATTGTCTCTGAAAGGTATCTCTACATTTTTCGTTTAGAACGAAGTGTTTGGCTGTGAAACTCGTTTGAAGACGAATATTTTGTCAAAAATTAGTTTATGACACGCTGGGCGTAAAAGTGCGGTTTGACGCGAACGAAGCATTTACGCACCTTGTGACATGGAAATTCGTACGATACTCGTACGAAAAACGTTTTCTGGACTCGTGTGATTGCAACGCTCGCCTTCGGCTCGTTCTGCAAACTCACACTCGTCAGAAATTTTTTTTTCGTACTAGTGTCATAATGTACTATTAAAATGCCTGTATGTCTTAGAGATATTAAATTTTTTAAATTAAATTTTTTGACTTGAAGCTACGATACTTTTCGACGGAAATTCAATTTCCTAGAAAATGGTATACGGCGGATTCAAATTTCAATAGTTTTTATTGGCTTGCGCATTGAAAGAAGCGGAAAATGCATTTTTCCTATGTTATTTAAATGGGAAAGAGGACCCCCCTTTGCGACGGGCCAAAAAAAAAAACATTTGCATGTGTGCTCTTCGGGAGAATGTTTTCTAGGCCAGCCACTAACTATGAAGACCATGCAATCCAAGAAAATTTTTTTTTTTTTTTTACGCACAATGATAGGATGCACATGATAGAATTTTGTCGATATCCCAACGTTCTTTTAAATTAAGATCGATAGTGTATCGAAAATAATCAAAAAATCAATTTTTTCCAAGATAGATTTCATTTCTTTCTTTTCCAGAGACGAAACCATTATCATGCATTAAAATTACGAAAAAAACGCGAATTTTTTCAATATTAAAAAAAATAATAAAAACAATATTAGAAAGACGAGCGCCATTTCCCATTTATGGAAAAAAATCCCCAATTTTGATGAAGTATCTGAGGAAAAAATGCCATCCAATTCAAAATTGGCGCAAGAGCAGTTCCCTCTCGAAAAAGGTGGTGAGGGGTCAAGAGGGGGAGAGGGCGTCGGAAAGAATCAGCGAGATAGAAGGATCCAAAAGACACTAAAAAAAAAATATCGACCACCTCGGGGGATAAAAGGGTTTCATCAAGCGATTCGGCGCGTTTCGTCCCATGTATATTTTCAAACATCGTAAACGTAGATTATCCCAGATTCCACTTTACAACTTCCGAAGTATTTTTTCTTCTCCACGGACCAAGATATCATTCTCGTCAAAGCTCATTCCTATTACTCACTGAGCGCCGCCACAGTCCTCCACAGTCTTGTCAATCGTACAGAACAAACATCGTACACTAGTAAAGCCGAAACGTGTCACTGGCGTCTCGTAGAGGCTACAAATACATTTGCGACACAACAGGATGAGCAGTAACACGCGCACGCCCGCGGGGTTAAGTGTCACGCATCGATGCATCCTCGTTTCGTTGCTCGACCGAGCGATCTAGAAGTACAGCGTGGTGTTTGGTCAGTGGCTGTAGTAGAGCGAAGGGTTGATGGGACCGGTTGTGAAGGGAGCGCAATTCGGAATCGTTGATGGGATTCGCGAAAACGTTATTCGCTCGTGCGTCGCCCGTTGTTCGGTCCAGTTTGGTCCGATAACACAATTAGTCCGTCAGGTCATGCGCGACTTGCGATAAGGGATATTCCAGAGCTCGGGCAGGCTCGCAGGCTCGCTGCTGGATCACAGATAATAGTGCATCAGCAGCAACGGCAACAGCGGCGGCGTCAAAACTCGTCGCATTGAAATTCGGAGCGAAATTTGCAATTGTACCGGGCGCGATGTGTATTATAAAGCTGGATTGGGACGGCTGTGCGGAGGAACTACGTAAGCTCGTCAGCGTGAATCCGTAGACGAAAAGTCCCTGGAGACAACGCGTATAGGAGCAACATATAGGAAAGACCGGGGCTGGTTGTAACAATTTACGCGAAAAAATTGAATATCTTAGGATTCGTTGAATATTTTTATAATTTCTTTGTGGTATCTTGTTCATTGGTTATGGTAATATTTTTGGGAATTTTATGGGAGTCGAGATTATTGGAACATTGAAAGTTGAGGGACTTTTTCTTGTCTCCGGTGGAGTGGTACTTTTTACCCCGCTTCGAGGTCAAAAGTAACAGTGTTGGGGCGAGTTGTAACAGTTTATTGTGAAAGGATCCGAATCGAGATAATCGTATTACGATTCATGTTCCAGTCGAGGAAAATACTCTACAGTTTGGCACAAGAGGTTTATTTGTTAAGCCACCTATAGTTCTTCACAAAGATAGCGGAAAACGGATAATAATTGTTTTTTTTTATTTGTCTTGCCATATACCGAAAAAACAAAGACTTTTCTCTGCTAGCCTAGCTAAACTGGGACATAATGGGACAAGTTTTAACAGTGTTACAACGTACCCCAAACGAATGTTACTTTTTACCCCGCATTTTCCTATTTGTGTTTATCAAAAAAATATAAACAAATCCATAAATACATCTTAAACTTCCTGTGGAAATATTCTATACGCCGACGACAATCGAAAACAAGCTATAATAAACAAAAAAGAAGTAAAATATTAAGTGCAGTCAGAAAAGTACTACGTTCTTCTCAAAGAAATCTATACTTACGATGCCTTTTCAACGCAATTAAGGTATTACTGGATGGATATTAATAAATGTCAGAAATTGTTAAAAATTTGAGAAATGATAGGTTTTTATTGAATAATAACACATGAATTATTTCAGATTTTTTAACTAAATGGTTTAGTAGTTATGAAATTGTGAATTTAACGCGGTCTCTTATGGGGGAACAGCTTCCGCAGACGTTAATGGCAGCGAAACGAATAGAACTAAATGACAGGAAATTCTGAAAGTATTATATCATCAAGATTTAGGATCGACAGATCGATTATGCTTAGTTTCAAATTAATCGACTGAGTAATTGTCAAGAAATTAATTAAATCAACGAGGAGTATCGCCTGAAACAGTTGTAACATTAGTCCGAAAACGTATATATAGATATAGTGGCGTTGCTCGTTGTACCGCATGAAGCTGGTTATTTCCGTGTAAAACCATATCTATATATACGTTTTCGGACTAATGAGAGTATGAACTTCGAGACCTACCCAAACAGTTGTACGCTCACTGACGAAACGTCAGTCAACCACACGCCAATATCGTCGAATTTGACTTCAATTCTCATTAAAAGCAGATAATTCATATTTCTAAGTGTTAATTCAATATTACTTTAGCTATTTATAAGCCCAAACATGTACGGCATGATCTAGAATTGTCAATCCACGATTCGCCGGTATTGGACTAACTTTTTGCCCGATGGTCCGTCCAGTAAGACCTAAAAAAACCGCACACGGTGCTGTCACAGGCGCCATTGGCATAAGCACAAAGTGCGCGGAGGTTCAAATTTCATTATCGCCCTGGAACGATTAAATTTTTCTCTCTACGTTCGAAGAACATACGCGATGTTACAACGTGCCCCTGTTACTTCTGGCCCCGGTCGCCCCTACACGCAGTATTACACTAGCGCAAAAGCTCAGTAGGACGTGTTCGGAGTGAGAGGTTTGAGAGATAAGGGTCGTGCAGCCGCGAGCCCCATCGGGGGAACCCGCTGGGTCCCCGAACCCCTCACGAATCCGCGCGTCAAGCCTCGCCGTTATCCCTCCCTCCGCCCCTTAAACACGGATATAGTAAGAGAAGGCAAAGCGTGCGATAGGGTTGGACCCGTAAGCACCGCTGCGCGTCCTCTTACCGAACCCACGAAGATATTACGTACTGTGTACATGCGCGTATATGTTGTTAGTGCATTGCCGTAACGGGCAATGTGTAATACCTTCGGGCAGCTTTCCTTCGCATGATTTATTCGCTTTGCGAGGGCGAATGAATAGGGGCGCGAGAACGTTCCCGTTCTCAAGTTTACAAACATGATCTATAGTTCACGTCAGGTGGAAGTGAGGCTGAGGATGGAACGGGGACCCGTAAGCTACGTTATTTTATCACATAATGTTAAGTATATTTTTTGTAAATTAATTAATCGGAATATCAATTGGGCTATCTGGGGTTAAAAGCGACAAGGCTTGATGGGAGAACATTGAAAATTCGTTATATTTAAACGATAGCACTGTGGAAATATTAATATTGCTAGATGATAAATAATAACAATGATCATTATATTTTAATTTTATGTATTTCAAAATGCCAAAATTGAATTAAGTCAAATTCAATAATTCGATATAATATAATTATAATGTATATAATATATGGGTATATATTTATATTGTTATATAATATTATATTAGAATATCGTTATATCATATTATATTAGAATATCGTTATATCATAGTATAAAAATATATTTTATGCTATTATATCATTCGTATTCATTATATTCAATTCCGTGAAATCAGTAAACAATCAATAAAAAAGTATCGCAAATTTTGTCATTACAACAACCAGTCATGTTTCATTCCTCGTTTTACCTGTCCTTACAATCCCAGTAATGTTCCAAAATCAGTCAATCCAACACAATCAATTCCCCGAACTAAAAACCGACATTCAAAAATCATCATCAAACATTCAATGCATTCTCTAATCCGAAACCCGACTAATCCCAATTGTTCCAAATTTAAAAAACCTCTATCCTTCCGAAAAACCTCAATCTCCTCCCTCCAAACTTCTTGTTTACCATTACACCGGTCATTATCGCGGGTTGACCGGGCAGTGGGTCGTGCATTCTGCATCTTGTTTAAAAAAACAAAAACCGGAGGGTCGAACCAGGGAACCCTCACCGTAAAGTGCAACAGCACGAGCGAGGGTGAAACGGATGAAGCCGGAGGGGGGGTGCAAGCAGCGTGTGCATGAGCCTGCGGCACTCGACTTCGGTGTGGTAATAGCCCACCTTGCGCTTCGGGTTTGGAGCACGAATCCCCCCAACGTGACGTACACAGTGCGCCGGCACTGCGGTGCCCACGTCGGAGGGTGGCAGGGGCTGGGAAAAAAGGGCACGTAGCCAGCGTTGACCGCGTAGGAGTAGGAAGGTAAGTGGCAAACGTTGCCGAAGACGAGAAAGAACGAGAAAGTGATGGAAAGGGAGCGAGAAAGTGATGGAAAGAGAGCGAGAAAGGGATGGAAATAGAGCGAGAAAGGGATGTAAAGAGAGCGTGGACGAGAGTGAGAAAGGTTGACAGAGGGTGGGAGTCGCGGGAGCGACGAACGTGTTTCGAGAGGGCGTCGCGGCGCTGAGGGACGGAAAAGTAAGTGGGGGAATCCCCGGAGCATAGGCGTACGAGCGAACGTGAGAGCTCCTACCCCGCTTCGAGTTTGTACGCTTCGAGCAACGAGAAACGAGTAAGCCGACACAGCCGGAGCCGCAGCCGCAGCAGCAGCAGCAGCAGCTAAACTTGCCGGAAAACGAGATACCGTCAGTAGCCACTCGACGCCCGCATCGAACGGAAACCGAGTCGTGCGCAGACGTCTCATTGACACATTCGTTATTTTCTTTTTGTTTTTAATTTTTAAAACAACAACAACATTGTAATTTGCGGGAAATTAAGAAACATCGTTGTTGTGATAAATTGAATAATGGAAAAAAAGAAGAAAGAATAATTTTCTTTTTCGTTGATTTTGAAAAATTGAGGAAATAAATTGATAAAAAATTTGTTGTTGAAGGAGGAAAGTTTTTTCGAGTGTTTTCAGTGTGTTTGACGGTTTTTGGAGTGCGTAACTGGGAGTTATTGTTTTTGTGGAGTGACGGATACGGGAGAATTTTCATTCGCGATGGTTGAAACCGGTGTTAAAAATCGCTGGACGATCAAGTCGAGGTTTTGACAGTTTTTTCGAAAGAATAAATAAAAGAAATTTAACAACATCGACAAGAACAACAACAATAAAACGAAACAGTTTGCGCGTCTCAATTTCGCGCCGCGCAGAACCGAGAACGACGTCGTCTTGTGGTACCGGAAGTTCTCGCTTCGCGAATAAATTCATGCCTATGTACATCCATATGTTCTCCGAGATCACGAAAACGGATACATACATATGTGTATATTGTTGCAATAACGATAATAATAATAAACTAGCATTGCTAAGAGTATCGTGCCGGAACGAATAGCCGCGCGTGCACACAACTGACTCGCAACAAAGTTCACAGAACCGAGAGAGCAATCAGTGAGGAAAATAAATAAATAAATAAATACATAAATCAGCAAATAGTTATAATAATAATAACAACGTTAAATTATAAGTGCGCCTCGATTTATCAATTATCGCCAATCAAACGACGTTAATATAAAATAAAAATAAACCAAATCGTTGTTATAACCTAAATAACATTAATGATATAAATAAATTCAAAAAAACGTGAGATTGAACTTACACAAAACACAGAAGAAAACAAAAAAGAAAAAAAAGGAAGAGACGCGCGTGAAAGAGTCATCGAGCGTGTTTTCGTATTTTGCGCACCGGAAGCGAAAAACGGAATAAGCCGGAAATAACAACGCGAACCCGCGCACTCGAGTGAAGAAAATCTAGCTCCGGTGACGACGGATAAATAAATATTGCATCGCCAGAAGGGGAGAGAACGAAGCAATCGTGACAGAACGAGATGACGAGGACTCCCGTGACGATTGTATCATTGCAATAATCGTAGGACTCGTAGTTGAGTCACGTGACCGACAATGAGGGAGGAACAAGCTATTCTTCGCAACATCGAACGAATCAATCTTGTCAATTAATTTCCGCCACAACCCATTCGCTCATCTCTAAGATTTGCAATTTCCACCAATCGCTACAACGATTTTCCATCGTTAAGCTGAAAAAAAAAAAACTATCCAAAAAAACATTGCAACCGAAGCAAACGTAAAAAGAAGAAAAAAGTACGGAATTTGAATATTAGGCGCCATGACGGATGACACGTAAAAGCGGGAATTTCGAATTGTTCGTACGTTCAACGAGTCGAATATTCGGCAGAAGACAAAATTTACGAGGAAGGGGAGGTGACGAGTGGCGAAAACGATTTTGCAACGTGATAATCCGGCGACATAATCACGTTCGTGCGTGTGTGTCGCGTGTTGATTGCACGTATTTGTCGGGTATTCGGTCGGAGCGAGTGGAGTGGGGGGGGGAAAAGACCGAACGTGACGGAGAGAGATAGATCATTGGAAAGGAGAGAGGGGGAAATCATCGAAGCGCTCGCTGGCTGGATCGAAGCAGAGAGGTGCAAGCGCGAACGAGAAAACGAACCCTACCGACGAGTTCAACGATATAAACAACCGGTCGGAGTTTACAAGTGTCGCGTGGATGAGTTTATTGTGATATATTTGTATACATATGTACGTACGAGTGTTTACATGTATGTCACATGACTCGATGGATGATATTACTACACCGTTCTAACTGGATATCAAACGAAGGCCGGAATATTTCATTGCAACCTTTCATCTTTCGTTTCAATCCGCTCGATCAATTCGGATCTCGTTGTCGTCGTTTAACTATTTTCAACGGTGAGTCGATTGATCTTTTTTTTTTTATTTTATGATTTAATTGTTTTTATCGATGAGCTTGAATTTTTTCGTTGTGGTAGAAACGATATTTTGATTTTGTATGAGATTTTTTTTATCTGTGAAGATTGGAAGGATAGCAATGTGGAAATATTTATGTTTTTAAATGATAATTAAGAACTTTGAACAATGATATTCAATTCGACGTGTTGTAGAATGTCAAAATTAGATCGAGTCAAATTTAATAACTAAATATCATATAATTATGATAACAATGTGTATGATATATATTTTTATTGTTGTATAATATTGTATTAGTATGTTTTATAATATTATGGACATTATTGATATTTATTATATTCGAGGTAGATAAATTCGTACATTATCAATTGTTCGATGAAAATGTATTAAAAATATTTCTATTATTGAATGATTATCGATTATAATATTCGTATTAAATATTATAAATATGAATTGATGAATAACTTAGACTGAAGAAATATGAATATTTCAATTGTTGCAGGATAATTCATCATAGTTATTCATTTGAAAAAGTATTTTCTATACTCTTGTGGACAATGTGTAGATAGAACGCTCATGTTTGATGATCCGTGATTTTGCGAGACGTATTCAAATGAGTTTTTTTGAGTTGAGTTCTTTGATTTTTTTTCGTTTATTTCTGGAATGATTAAATTTTGTAGATTTATAAGATTATCATTTTTTTTTGTAAATTTTTTAAATCGTTTTTATTAGTATTTATATGATCCGCTGCTTTGGATATGGCGACATCTGTTTTTACTTTTTAGAATATCTTTTATTGCTTTCTCTGTATTTTAGAAAACGATAGATTGTGACTAATCGTCTGGCAATAATGAGTTCTAGGAATTACACGAATTTATTATATTTTATCTTGGCTCGATCCTGGTCAGTGGTATTACTGCAGGACGAACATTATTAATTTATCGATACCATGTAGAGAATTCTGACGATCGTCGAACCAAATATTCGAACGATACGATCGTCATTTTGAATTTTTAAATTAATGAACATTTTTAGTTTCAAGCTCGCATGCTTATAATATATCCGAATTCGAATGAAGAAAGTAAAAAAATATTTCATTTTTATTTTTAGTTAGCTGATGCGTTTATGCGTTTTATAATTTAGTGTTGAATTTAAGATCAAATATATTTTAATCCTACGATTACGATTTAAATAATGAACCCACGATTTGTACTCCAAATCATATTATATTTACTCCAAAAACCAGGAATCAAAAATGTAAAAAAATTAATTATCATTATTTATGGGAAATTGATCGTCAATCAAAGCTCTTTTTCCTGCATTACATTCTTCAATATCGATAAAAAAAAAAACCATTATCCCTCAATTTGACACATCAAAAACTCATTACGAAATAATAATTTCACCTCGTCATACTCCATATATCGTAGTAAAAAAAAAAAAAATAAATAAAAAGAACTAAAAATAGTGATACCAAAAATAACGATTTTATTGTGAAATAAACGAATCAACCCAAGTTCGAGCGAGTTCCGTTAACGTTATTTTTCCTAATTCCAATTTCAACCCGTCAATCATCATAACGTTATTGAATTATACGTTGCGACTGTTGCAACGTTATTCAAAATCGGTAATATCCCGACACAAATATATTTCGTCGAACGTTGTTGAGAGTAAAAATAATTGAGAACCCTTTTCGGTATTTTTGGGATGAGAACGTTATGCGGTCACTCGTACATTGTAATTACGGCGGTCATAGAAGTCGAGGCTCCGTCGGGTTTCCGGGACCCCCTGAGACCTCAACGACTCCGATGACCGGTGGAGGCAGACCCTGTGTGTCAACCCGGCCGCTTCGAATCCATGGGGAAAGAATGTATATTTAAATGCGACGGTATAACTACCCGCATGTGTATTATACGTGTTTTTTCGTACCCACACGGCTTTGCGGCACGAACGATGGGTTCTCTCGCTCTCGTATAACCGGACACATTTGTTAATTGCCGCAACTTCTGCGCGATATCCTTTTCGTAAGCTCCCCATAAACGCGAGTGACGAGAGATGGAAATAGAATGAAACAAAAAGAAAAAGAAAGAAACGAGAAAAGAAGAAAAATAAGGAAAAAAGAAAAAGCGATGAGAACTCGCTTCGTCCCTCGGGGTTTTTAAGTACCGTTAGATCAAACCGAGCCAACTGACCGAGAATTCGTTTTGTTTTTACATCGGCGAACGCGCCGTATCACTTTGCTTCCTCCGACAAACTGCAGTCCCATTTTTTTTTTTTTTTTTTTTTTTTTTTTTTTCTTAACGTTCTCGTTCTTTCACACATTGATTTTTCTTGGGTGAAATTTATTTGAAAAATTTTTAATTACGATAATTCAAATTATGAAAAAAGTTTTTTGATAAGGAAAAATTATTATTGGACTTGAGTGGAATAGTTTTTTTTTCTTTTTCCGCTCGCGTTATATCACACAATTATTTTTTTTGTTGGAAATTTATATAAAAATTCGAAATTACCAAAATTAATATCATGAAAAATTAATCTAAAAAATAATAAATTCACTTTTAGAAGTCAAGAAAAATTGTGTTTGAGCATTCGTTCTTCGACACATTTATTTCTCTGAGTTTAAAATTTATTTGAAAAATTTCAAAATTGCAAAAGTCATAATTATGAAAAAAATAATAATTACCAAAATTAAAATGATAAATAAATTATTTCAAAAAATAGTGAATTAATTTTAGGAGTTGAGAAAAAATTCTTTTTTGAGCATTCGATCTTTGACACATTTGTTTTGCTAAGTTTAAAATTAATTCGAAAAATCAAAAAATTGCAAAACTCGAAATTATAAAAAAATAAAAATAAATAAATTAAATTCTAGAAATTGAGAGAAATACGTGGCCACGAACGATTTCAACGTCATTGGCGTTTGCGAGCGGAAATACGATGCAACATTGGGTGCCATGACTGTGCACGTACTGCGATAACGAAGAATACAATCGTGACTCGTACAATTCCCCGATTCGTCTTAATCAATTCGAACAATTATTTAACTTCGTCACGAGCCGATTGGAAACATTATTTCCGATCGACGCCACGGAAAGTTACGATTTGCAAATTTCACCGGGCCGATGAGAAATTCTCGTATTCGTTCGCGACGACGTGGGAGTATCCGGCTCGATGCAAGATATTAATTCCGATTGGCCGAACGACGCATCGGAGCGGGAGAGTGAAGGGCGAGATGTGCACCGCTTTGAAGCGATTAATTGATCCAAATGATGGGCTAATCACCGGACCAACGGCGGAAGACCCTGGAACCAATTGATTTCACATGGCCACTATATATATGTTACGACAGCAACGACAGTAATAGTGGTAGTAATAAGAAAGATTATGCCACAGTCAATAATAATGATAATAATGATAATAATGATAGGAATGATACTAATGATAGTAATGATAATAATGATAATAATGATAATAATGATAATAATGATAATAATGATAATAATGATAATAATGATAATAATGATAATAATGATAATAATGATAATAATGATAATAATGATAATAATGATAATAATGATAATAATGATAATAATGATAATAATGATAATAATAATAATAATGATAATAATAATAATAATGATAATAATAATAATAATGATAATAATGATAATAATGATAATAATGATAATAATGATAATAATGATAATAATGATAATAATGATAATAATGATAATAATGATAATAATGATAATAATGATAATAATGATAATAATGATAATAATGATAATAATGATAATAATGATAATAATGATAATAATGATAATAATGATAATAATGATAATAATGATAATAATGATAATAATGATAATAATGATAATAATGATAATAATGATAATAATGATAATAATGATAATAATGATAATAATGATAATAATGATAATAATGATAATAATGATAATAATGATAATAATGATAATAATGATAATAATGATAATAATGATAATAATGATAATAATGATAATAATGATAATAATGATAATAATGATAATAATGATAATAATGATAATAATGATAATAATGATAATAATGATAATAATGATAATAATGATAATAATGATAATAATGATAATAATGATAATAATGATAATAATGATAATAATGATAATAATGATAATAATGATAATAATGATAATAATGATAATAATGATAATAATGATGATAATAATGATAATAATGATAATAATGATAATAATGATAATAATGATAATAATGATAATAATGATAATAATGATAATAATGATAATAATGATAATAATGATAATAATGATAATAATGATAATAATGATAATAATGATAATAATGATAATAATGATAATAATGATAATAATGATAATAATGATAATAATGATAATAATGATAATAATGATAATAATGATAATAATGATAATAATGATAATAATGATAATAATGATAATAATGATAATAATGATAATAATGATAATAATGATAATAATGATAATAATAATAATATAATTATTATCATTATTTCTCTTTCATTATGATAATGTTGATAATAATAATAATGATAATAAGTGAAGAGTATAGTTGAATCCCGTTTGGAAGGTACATAGGTCATTGACTATCGAGTTTTCCAGTATGCCGAGTTCGGTGACTCATCGAATTCGTGCTACGTATTGTCCCACACGCTCGTTCAACTCGTCTGGGTTAGGGACATGGTTGTATTGTCCTTGCCGGACTTTTGAGTTCCTCGAAAGGTTTGCGAACCACTGACCACGTGCTTTCGTCTACGACGACAGAGTAGTCCCACTCTCTCTTTCCCTCTTTTCTCTCTCTCTCCCTCTCTCTCTGGTGCATAACGAGGCGAACCCAATCAAACTTCGATTGCCTTTCGCAATGTTCCCAATAAACTCTTAACGCCTCAAGAGAGAGAGAGAGAGAGAGAGAGAGAGAGAGAGAGAGAGAGAGAGAGAGAGAGAGAGAGAGAGGAAGAGAGAGACAGAGACTGTGATATTGGCCGATTGAATTCGATCGAAATGAGATGGTCGCTCGGGGTTGGTTCTTCCGTTACTCGTTTCGAAAACGAAATATGATCGTCGATATTGCAATGAAAACTTTCCTACCTCACTACCGCTGTAATCCTCGATTGCCCCATTAACTCGAATACCATGTTGTTATTCCAGTCACTCGCTTTGTGCGCCATCGTAATTCCTCCGCAGTTTTGATGAAGATGCTTCCCCTGGCCATTTTTTTTTATTTTTTTTTTCTTCATCACTTTCGCCCGGGGGCACATAAATCATTTGTGTAATCCTCCCGGCAATCTTAGTTCTACGAACGGGAGATCGTAATACCCCATGGATCGAAGAATCAACTTTAATCGCGTTTTTCAAGCTTTCTTGTCTCACCGACAAAAAAATAATCATTAATATCTTTAATTTTTATCACTGATACCAATAAAAACTTATATCGTTAATACAATCTTAACGTTAAGCAACCAATAATTAATTCCTCCATAATAAATAATATACAATTGAGCATTATTCGTGTTATATAATGGAAACGTTATCCATTTGATTATCTATCAGCGATACTATTATCCTACATGAACTAAACTATACTATAATCCAATAGTATCAATAATCCGTTGTCATGTTCTTTGATATTGTTTCTTTGTTTTCTGAGTCTTTCACAACTTAAGAAACTAGCAGTATCAGTCAATTCGCAACATCTATTCGATTGCAGGACAAACTATTATTATTATTGTTATTATTATTATTATTATTATTATTATTATTATTATTATTATTATTATTATTATTATTATTATTATTATTATTATTATTATTATTATTATTATTATTATTATTATTATTATTATTTTTATTTTTATTTTTATTGTTATTGTTATTGTTATTGTTATTATGTTTATTATTATTTTCATTGTTATTGTTATTATGTTTATTATTATTATTATTATTATTATTATTATTATTATTATTATTATTATTATTATTATTATTATTATTATTATTATTATTATTATTATTATTATTATTATTATTATTATTATTATTATTATTATTATTATTATTATTATTATTATTATTATTTTTATTGTTATTGTTATTATGTTTATTATTATTATTTATTATTCTTATTGATGTTTGAGAAGTCGGCGTTAAAGTGTGAGTAATGTGAATCGTCGTTCATGTTCCCACGTTGGTATAGTCAGAGTCGTCGAGTGACATATTAACCGAGAGCGAAACAAGATCAAAGTGGATTTTATAGGTGGTTGTTGACTGTCTCGTCGTGTTTCGCGCCGATTGCTGCTAGCTGACGGGGCAGTGATTCCATTACTGATACGCATACGTGCCTATGTATATAAATGAACGAAATAAAACATCGCGAGCGCAAATTCGGTGCGCTAAATGCGCATGGACTTTGTGATCTGCGTGTTCACCGAGTCTCGGAATCGCAACGAAATCGTTAGACTCAGAGGCTTCACGGTTTAGCTACGATGGCGTTAGATATACGTATTAGTTAAGCTAACGCAGCGAATGCACACATGTACGTGCACAGGTGCCGACAACGCGCAGTGCGATGATTACTCACGGTTCTGGACACGCACATGCGCACACAGTCGTGTGCGCGCACGACGACGTTACAATTGAATTTTGTTATTATTACGCGTTTTTTTTTATCTCGATCCGGGGGACGAAGCTATCGCTGTGTGTACCTTAATTCGTGGTATGAGACATACGAAATCGTCCTCCGGTGAAAGAACGCCGAACGTTATATCGCATTCAGTTTGTTTGACGCACGTTTGAGTTCCGAGGTTACACGAATTAATTTAATATCTTTTGTTTGACGGAAGACGCGTCAGCTATCTCTTCTGCTGTAGATAGCCTTTTGTTCGTAGAATTTTCATGGTAATTTCGAAATTTCGAATTTTCTCTTTTTTCAGAATCAATTATGATTTGATTGTTTTTATGAATTCGGGATTTACGGAGGTTTGAGAGATGTTGTCGAATGATTTTTTATTGAATTATTGAATTATAAGGTGTGGAGAAACTTAGGAGTTTGAATCAGCATCGATTTTATATTGATTTATATAGATACCGGGTTTTTCCGACAAGAGGCCGACCCGAAAATAGGCCCATCTGGGAGTATATTTGAATTTTGTTCTTTAAATTGAAGCCCATGGGCCTTTATTTTATGGTGAAAACACTCTTCCGGAATTAACTTGGATTGCTCTTTGAATCGATACTAAATCAAAATTATTAATGTTAATAATTCTTGCATTGCAATTATTATTTGTCTCTCATCCGTCTTATATATATTATAATTATATATATAATTGTCTATATAACTGTCTACTATATATTTATAATTTTTGAAGATGATAGGAACCATTTTTCACTTTATACTGTTTTATTGTTTCAATATTTGAAATAAAAATACCTTCTCATTATTATCAAATAAATATTATGTTTCAAAGAAACGCATTTCCGTTGAAAAGCCCATAGAATTCTCTCAGGTACATCATAAGAGCCTTAAAAATGCAATAACGAATTCCAAGCCCATGAGCTTCTTATCGGAAAAATTGGCACGTGGTTGATAAACTCAACATCTGCAGTATCAGCCTCGATTTATCGACGCTTATACCACCGAATTTTCCGCCAAACTGCATTACGACAATTTTCGCATACAACCATGATCAAATTCTTGGCATGTTAGTGCAGTTATCTTTGGTCTGGAACCTGAATTAAAAAAATCTCAAGATCGAACCATTCGAACTTCAAAAAATCCGTTCTCAAATTACGATTATCATGTGGTAACGAAACCTGCAATTTATTGTTTATTCCAATTTTCTAAATAATCCTACAGTTGAATATTCATTGAAATACCACTGAATGAACCATACGCGAAGATTTTTAACTTTCTAATCCGTTATTTCGGAATGGAAATGATCTGCCTGAAAATTTGACTCCGCTACGATGGTAAAACAGATCCGTCGGATTTTCTCAATAGGCTCTTTACAAATAAAATGAAAAATAAATAAGACAAAAAGGTACCCATTTCTACGATATGCTACTCTCCAATGAAACCATTTCACAGCCGCAAAACAACTAAAACTAATTACAAGAAAACAAAAACGACAAAAAAAAAAGAAAATTAAAAAGCCACAAAGAAAATAGGCGCGAACCGATCGAAAGAAAGAGAAAAGAGCTCGGCGTAGTGGACAGAAGTGACATTCGATCCTCGACGCAGCTCGACGAAAGTTATACGTGCTGCTCGATCGAATCCCAAGTGGGTCGACCGTGACACTCCTTTTTTTAATTTTTTTTTTTTTTTTTTTTTCTCGTCGCTGTCGCCGCCACCGTCGCCATCGTTGCCGCGACTGTCGGTCGTCGCAAAAGTCCGTTGAGATTCGTGAAGCGAGCGAATCTACAATCCGGTAGAAAGCCGAACCATCCGCGAGGAATAACGATAGAGGATATAACGCGATTTATATTCCCCACTGGCACAACGTTGCCTCTGTGTCGTAACAGAGGGCGAGAGGAAGGACCGATAATTGCATCAGTAGTAAAATCCTTTGAACGGTTGACCGTAACGCCGACTGGTTGTGTCGTTGCTACTGTCACACACAGAAGTAGTTACGGTGGAAAAAAAAGAGAGCGAGAGAGAGAGAGAGAGGGAGAGAGATAGTTAGAGTTCTCACTAACTGCGATGTTGGTGACCGATTCAATTAAACCCTACTGTCCTTCTCAAACTTCCTCCCCTCTCGCCCTTCACGATGCAGCAATTGCAAAGCTGGTTTTATTCCATTCGGCCTCATTACCTATTTGGACCTATATTTAGATTTTCTTTGACAGATCGAAGGCAGGGCCTTTATTTTGGGCCAACAAAAGCTCTTCCAAAACTAACTCGCATTGTTCTTTGGATTGCTTTTGAATGAAAATTACTAACATAAATAATTCAGCTCTGCAATTATTCTTCTGTTTCTTTTATTAATTATCCTCTTGGAATTATTTTTCTATTTGTTTCTCATTTTTTTCGTATATTACAATTTTTTTCAAAGATTAAAAATTATTATTCATTACGTGCTAAGCCTCGTTCGAGATGATTACACACGTAGTGATGCTACTTCATACCAAATGTTACGAGACTTTGAGAGTCTAGGCGAAAAAAAAAAATGTTTCTATTTGTTTCTCATTTTTCTCGTGTAATACAATTTTTTTCAAACATCAAAAATTATTATTTATTTTTAACTGTTCTATCGTTAAAATATTTGAAATAAAAATAACCTCTCATCAATCAAATAAATATTATTTAAAAATACGACTATTTCCGTTAAGAAGAGAGAAAGAGGAAGGACCGATAATTGCATCAGTAGAAAAATCCTTTGAACGGTTGACCATAACGCCGACTGGTTGTCTCGTTGCTTCTGTCACACGCAGAAGTAGATAGGCAGAGAGAGAGAAAGAGAGAGAGAGAAAGAGGGAATCTCACTAACTCCAATGTTGGTGACCGATTCAATTAAGCCCTGCTGTCCTTCTCGACCCTCCCACACCTCCCTCCCGCCCTTTACGATGCAGCAATTGCAAAGCTCGCCCGAATGGCACACGAGGACTCTGCGTATGTAAATACAGAGCAGCCGGGGCAGAAGCGAAGCAGCTTTGGAGCGATAAAGACGGAGAGAATGACGTTCCCTCGAGGTGAATTTTTTTTTACAAAGAGGACAGACGTGCGGAACCGTCGTTCGACGAAAATAAAACGAGTTTTCGACAAGCCTCGTGATCGTCGTTGACGGTCGACAGTTCGACAGACGATTCGAGAATTTCAAACGAATTTTTTCGTCGCTCTGGAAATTCGTACGGAACGAAGAATACAAAATTTATATTTGAAACGTCGAAGGATTTCGCATCCGTGTGTTATCTAGCGAGATGAATCGTTTGATAATCGCACAAGCGGAAGCGAAGGGCGAGGAAAAAAGAAGGAAGGCGATGAGGAGATGGTGAGGGGTGAGAAAAAAAACAATTCAACGTGTGCGTACGTGTGTGTCTAAAGTTGTCCGGGCTGTGTTAAATGTCACCGTTTCGCTGAGTATTACGGTATATTCCGTTAATTGGACGCGGTTTTAACCAGCAAACAATGGGCCAATTCTCCGGTACTCTTCTCGTGAAAAAGAAAAAGAAAAGAAAAGACAAAGAAACACGAAAGACAACGCGAGTACGGAAATAGCGGAAATTCATAATTTTTGCTTTGCGGTTACCGCGAGGCCAATGTCATTGCCTGAAAGATTTTACAGTTAGATGGGAAAAAGGCCTTAAGGCCTAAATTCATGTAGTTTTTTTGCTTTTGAAATTTTTTTTTATTATAAATTTTTGGTAAATATGTTGACGGGATGATGTAAAAATGTTTTCC
>OZ020173.1:9465360-9523586 GCA_963971145.1 Sussaba pulchella | reverse complement strand
CGTAGAAAGATGAGCCCGATTTTTTGAGGTTCTCACGTTTGAAAATCTTAAAACATCGACGCCGCTCCTCGAAATCGTCCGAGCGGATTCATCGTTTAACACAATTTTACGGAAGTAAGATACTTAAAAATAGCCGACTACTTCGGAAATCGGAATTTTTCTTGCGGTACACCCCAATGTAGATGTATATATCCTATCCTCTTTCCTTTTTTCGTTGCGAAAAATCCATCGACGTAGATCCAGCGGCGATATTTTTATCATATATCGCTATTGTTATTATAACTATTATTATTTCAGAAGAAACATTGTATTATGTAACATATGGTCGTATATTAGATGTAGTTATAGACGCGACTATATACACACTTGCACCTGCGCCGCGGGATACGTGAGAGCAAAAGTTACGTAATGCTCTCACCAGGATTTCCGGTCGCCCGATCGAGTGTCCAACGGCTTGCTGCGGGTGGACGTAACCATACGAGACGACGTGAACATCGTCGCACGAGCGGGAAAGCAATTCATACCGTATGCAAAGGGACGTCGTTCCGACATGATCACGTGGAATTATTTACCCGACTTCCTTGTTTCGCGAACTATCGGTACTCACCCACCGATTCTATATTCTCTATGGGTCATTCGTGGCGATTGGCTGACCCGATGCGTGCCGATTTCATCCACCAATTTAAATCTGATTCGGCGTGGATAATTAAAACACACACGCGCGCAATCGTTTAAGGCTGTGGAGAAACTAGCTCCGTTGATTGATCGGTTGAAAAAATTTTTAGAAGGGATTCGTTGGAAATTCATTCTTTGTGATTTGGGGTTGCATTTTTACATGAAATCGATGATTAGAAATTATTAGAACGTTCAAACTCTGGCTTTGATTCGAATTATTGAGATTTTTTAAATCGATTCATACACCAATGTCGCGATCGGATTCGGTGAATTATTGAAAAATCATCACATCTACAGAAAACTTTTTTTGAGACATTATTTTTCACTACGATTCATTTTTATTTGAGTTCTGACAAATTCATCGCGTATGAAGAATTATTTCTGATTGCATGAGATCTTAACTATGTGATTACTACAGCAAATCACGAAAAAAAAATTACTATTGATCAATCCTGATTAATTTGAGCAACAATCTCGTACGCCAGTGATTCCAGATTCATACGAAAACACGGCAGAAGCAGTGAGGTCGAAATTATCGTAGTTTTTACGTTGTTCTTTGTCAGCGAAGGAAACGCACGTGGAATAATTCTGCGATTTGCGGTATATGTGCAATTGAATTGCAGAAAGAAGGAATAAAGGCGGAGGCAGAGGCCAACACGTCCAAGTCGTTGATCCCGAGTGCACAGGGTAATGCTCGCCCCGCCCTATTTTCATCGAGAATTGTGAAAGGCTTGAGCACCCTCTCTCACCCAAAGGTTCACTCATATATGAAGAAAATATACATATTAGCCCGTCTCACGGGGAATAAACTCCTTTTGGCAGTCTTAGATTTGTAGGATATAGTGTCAGGAAACATCTGGACAATTCTGAGCCCAATCGGACTATTTCAAGTGGTTCCGCAGTCGTTGCATAGATTTTTAATTTGATTACCACGTAAAAATAGTTTCGTTAGTTGAAATTGAAATTTCCAGTAAATATAAACATGACCCTAATCACCCCCTTCATGTATTCATCACTTTTCATACTCATCTAGTTGCATTGAATCCAATTAAAAATTATCAATTCATTACGCGATCGTTCTTTTTAAGTAAAAACATTTTTGGGACCCATTATTTTTTATTTTAAATAAGACGATACTGCGTATCATGTATCGCCAACAATTTCAATCGCCGAATATTTATATTTACCAGAAAAATCAATTTCAACTCGTCAAACAATTTTTTTCACCTCTCAATCAAATACGAAATCTCTATAATAATTGCGTAACCTCCTAAAATAGTCCGATTGTGCTGCGTTTTGACCAGTTATTTCACAACATCATATACTTCGAATCTAAGAACTGCGAAAAAAAAACGTTTTTTTCCGTGAGACACCTTAATGCATATAAACCCGTGCGAAGGTTCCATCCAACCGGATTGATCGATCGTTATCGACGTAACGACCGAAACTTCGTGAGTACAGTAATCTCGAGCGTGGAAAAAAACGTAGCGTGGAAACAACGTTTCTCGAGAAATTATGTCGATCTGTCACGCCAAGGCTATCAACAACGACACAATATCTTCTTCCTTCGTTCACGGAACTTCCTGCGACAGTGCACTGAGTCACGAGAGCAATACGAACCAGCCCCGGCTCGAGTTGCCGCCGGGTTACCTGGATGCCGTCAATCCGTTAGGACGTGTACCCTGTTTCGAAGTGGGTTACCATAATGGGATCTGACGTCGTTATACTCTCGATATACACAGCACCGTATACATATATCTATGCACGTGTGTGTGTGTTTTTTGTTCGCGGCGAATGGTCCTGGCTGAGAAAAAAAAGCTGTCCTATTATTCTCAAATACAGATTGAGCGGAATATTATGAATCGATAAAGTGTAAATTAATATATGAGTTGAAAAATATTACAAATGTAACTGAAAGAAAATTTAGTTGATGCTGAAGTTTTTTGGTTCTTTTTGTTTGTTAACAAATTTAATGGTGTGACCTCGGACAAAAAGGGAATATAATCCTTGATTGATCATCAGAGATTGCATGGAATCTCATCGAAGGATCGAATATAAAATAATTAATCTCTACAAAAATGATTTTTTTCTTTAAGAAGAGAAAACAATAATCTGTATGGAAGACGGTTCCGACATAAGTACGAATGTAATCGTTAATAAGGAAGGTTTACAAATTTTAAAACGGTCAAATCGATTCATTAAGGGACAATTTTGGCTCGGAGACCCTTAAAATAGCTTATTTTTATGAATTTTCGAATCAATAAATAAGAGAAATGACCGGTCTGAATTTTTTTCGTGAATTAATTCACAATCCGTTATGCACTATACAAAACAAAATTGTTTAATCTCTTTTTTATTTAGCTGAAGAAAAATATTTTCGACTGATGATGCCTAAAATATAACAGTTGACGATGACAGATCTTACTTATCTAAAAATGATGAAAACCAAAGAAAGTGTACAGATTATGAATCTGTATGGAAAACTTTACGTCGGTATGGAGAATTTTTCCTGATAAAGATTTTGAACAATGGCCATTTTTCAACTGCGTATCGAGTGTGACCTTTTTCGGACTGCTTTCTGTTTTCAACATAAAATTTCAAAATAAAAAAAACTTACACATTCCATCAAAGACCGACATTATCAAATGACAAACCGACAGATAAAAAATTCTTCTCTCGAGCGTTTCCACCGTTTGAAAAAAAACACGTCCAAACTTTCGAACACGAGATTTTGATAAGAAATTTGTCTTCACGATCAATCAACGATACCAGTTCCCCACAGTATCCCCTCGGCTACCTCGAATCATTAATTTCCCGCACAAAAAAAAAAAATTGTCCCCTAATTTTACATCAGAACGATCCCTGAAGACCGAAATCCCGCGTTCGAATTCGGCATACATCAATCGGCCGAACATCGGTCCCCGTTGTTCCATTGCTCCACGCCCGAGAAGAAGATACAGTCTTAATCTCCAGCGTCGCGCGCCAATAAGTGGGACAACGTGCAGTTTGCGTTGTGGGTCAGTGCCAAACCTTGGTCGAACGAACGAGAATCACCGCGCTATTATATACACATGTACACGATGCAAGCGTACGCAACGCGCCGATCGCGCCATATCGCTTTAAGGCGTAGGTAAGCTACGTTAAAAAAAAAAAAAAAAGAAAGAAAAAAATGCATCCTTCTCTCTTTCCTTGGATTTATTGGTACAAAAGGTTCTTCCATTTTTTTTCTTTCAAATGATATTCCTCATCGATCGTTTAATTCTTATCACGGAGGTTCAACGAAGGTTTTTTTGGATAGGATTGCAAAGTCCTTGCGAATAGTGGAACGTCTGAAGTCTGGACGAAGTTGATCGAGACGAGAGGCGACGTCGGTCGACGAGTTTTCGTGCTTAATACCGTCTGCGGTAGCACCTCGTGGTCTCCGGGGTTTTGCCAGTGGTCAATGCTGTGCGCGAACGATGATGACGGCGGTGGCCTTAGGCTGTCGGTCACTGACACTGTTTCACAAGCCGTACGAGACGGCGCGACGAGGTGCCTTGGTCAAGAGGGACCTCGTGCCCGGCTTGAGCCTCTCGTAACACGTGACCATATACCATCATCATCCGCGAAGCTTCTTTGCGTGCGAACGTACTGAAAGTTGTGCGAAACATTCATGATTTTACACTTAATGACGATCGAGACGATAATCAAGACTGTTAATCATTCTCTGTGAAAATTAACCAACGATCGCTGTTAAGGTCTTACTGGACGGATCATCGGGTAAAAAGTTAGGCCAAAACCGGTGAATCGTGGATTGACTATTCTAGATCATGCCCTACATGTTTGGGGTTACAAATAGCTGAAGTAATATTAAATTAATATTTAGAAATGTTAATTGTCTACTTTTAATAAGAATTGGAGTCAATTTTGATGATATTGGCGTGTGGTTGACTGACGTTTCGTCAGTGGCAGTCGGTGAGTGTACAACTGTTTGGGTGGGTCTCGAAGTTCATACTCTCATTAGGCCGAAAACGTATATGTAGATATGGTTTTATACGAAAATAACCGTCTTCACGTTCCAACTGGTTCAGGCGATACTCCTCTTGTTTTACTTAATTTCTTGACGATCACTCAGTCGATTAATTTGAAACTAAGCATAATCGACCTTTCGATCCTAAATCTTGATGATATAATATTTTCAGAATTTTCTGTCATTTAGTAGTTTTCCATTCGTTTTGCAGCCATTAACGTCTGCAGAAGTTTTTCTCCTATAAGAGACCGTGTTAAATTCACGAATTTATAACTACTTAACCATTCAGTGAAAAAATCTGAAATAATTCATGTATTATTATTTAATCAATGATTATCATTTCTCAAATTTTCAAGAATTTCTGACATTTATTAATATCCATCCAATAATACCTTAAAATCGAAAATCTTATTCCAAACGATTTGACGCGTTATTGACCCAAGATTTGTCACCAAATGAGGGAATCTCCGAGGCGCATCGTTTTTTTACTTTGACGAGATGCAAACTATTGACGCGATTTATTGTTGAAAAACTAGAATTTGGCCTTCGAAGCTTTCAGAAATTAATTATATTTTTTTCGATATAGATGGAACGATTATAATGAAAGAATAAAAATAATTAAATGAAAGAAACGCGGGGGATTCTCTCCACGGAGTGACCAACCTCGTTAGTGGTTTCTCTCCCGCAACGTTGCCACGCTCGCGCCGAGTTCTTACACTCTCCAGCGAGTTCCTTCACGCTCGTGCTATACAAGTCGAGCGACATGGCAACGCTGTTGAGTCTCATATGGTTATGAATCTAGGCTTAACGATTTTTCGGAATGGATTAATCGCGAGCAAATTTTACACCGTTGAAAAATTATGGAATTTCAAGAATAGACGGACGAAATTTTTTATAGGGATTTTGATCGAATTTGTAAGTCAGGTGGATTACTTATAAGAATTGATATGTAGATTGTGTTGCAATCGGGAGAGTTTTGGTATTTAATACTACGGCAGCCAAAAAAAAATCCCTTAATTTGAAAATGATTTAAAGACGAAACTTAGTAAATTTTCCATTTATTTATAATAATTAATTAAACGTTAGAAAAAATATTCATGAACCTGTGATGGAAAAATTCTTACTTATTGTCAGTCTTATTGGCATTCACAATAGAGGTGCATGGTAATATTAACGTTCGACGATTTCTTCTTTTACCGTACCGTTAATTTAATATTAGCGTTTAAACCCAACGACCGTCTTTAATGCTGACGATTCATTTTTTATCGCCACTCATTTTTCACCGACTATTCCCATCATTTGGTCCTCGTATACACCAGTTTCATCTGATATCGATTCAATTACGGTCTATACATATATAACATGTCTATCTGTGGTTTAGAACCAAACTGAATAAGTTAATTCTTTCAAAAAATAAATTTCAATTAGATTCCGGTTCAGATTGTAAACATCGTTCTTAAACGCAGAGTTGCCGAGACTTTCCCGTACTGGAAGAGATAAACAAGATGTTGATAATAACCCAATCAAATGAGTCTACTTTTCCGGGAAAAAAATAACGAAACTCGGATTATATTTTTCTTGCGAGTTTTCCTGGAACTTTTTTCTCGATAAAATAGAATTTCGTTATTTGACAATATACATCGATAATTAATTGCCTCGCATCGCCAGGCAACACCAGATAAGCCCAACTATAAGTCCATTTATTGATGAGTTGCAGACTATCTAAATTTTACGGAAAGCTATTTTGAATAATACCAGAAACTAAGCGTAACCCGATAATTATTATTGTTCGAATCGATTTTTCCGCTGTCACAGAGAGTTCGCTACGTAAAATCGTTATTTCTCGAAAACTCTTCTTACGAATTTATTCAGTTTTTTGCTTACAAACCACAGATATATATATCTATATTAGGGTGGCTTGAAAATTTTTTTTTTTCTGATTTCGATGGAAACACATTCATTGCAAAGTATCTTGTACCTCCACAATTCACCCCAAAGATGAACCCGATCGGACCATTTTTAGGGGTCGCGCAAGATTTTTCAAGTTTTTCCATTTGATTAACATGGGAAGAACGTAAAGTTTCCATTAAAAAAATTGTAGTTCCGCCAATTTTATATCTACGTTGATTTCGTAAGTTCCATTCGAAAGCTCTTCAAAAACCGCTTAAAATAGCATGCAGACCTTTGGAATCCAATGACAATTTCCGTCGATAATTTCTTACGAAAAAAACAAAATTAACGACGGAAGTTGCAATCAGATTCCAAAGGTCCGCATGCCATTTCAAGTGGTTTTTGAAGGGCTTTCAAATGAAACTCACGGGATCAACGTAGCTATAAAATTCCCGGAGCTACGATTTTTTAAATGGAAACTTTACGTTCTTACCATGTCAATAAAATGGAAAAACTTGAAAAATCTTGTCCGACCCCTAAAAATGGCCCGATCGGGTTCATCTTTGGGGTGAATTCTCCGGATGCAAGGTACTTTGCGGTGAATGAATTTCGATTAAAATCAGTAAAAAAAAAAATTTTTCAAACCACCCTAACCCATATATGTAGACGAAACGGCGAACGTGTCTCGCCAATTTAATTACGGAATCTTTCGATTAACCGAATTCTCGAGCGTCGGTTTAATCGAGCCACGTAGGCTCGATAATTGTTAATTAAAATAGTCTCGGAGTAGGGGAAAATCGACGTAACGCTGTCTCACGACGTATATATATGGCTTAAGGCGATACTCGACGCGGAATAAGAGTAAGTACTTTTGAGCTGTCCGACTTGCCTCGAAGGGTTAACAATCGGGTCAATTCGAGTTAAACCAGTTAGTCGCGTTCGACCGATGAGTAAATAGTTGCATACGCGTGCTACTACTACGACTACTACCACAAACAGCGTGGCTATGGATAACCTATTAAGGACGATCGACTTCGTCGATTCCGTTCGATGAGTATACTTGGAATTGAGTATATTTATCGAGATTGCGCGAATATACGAAAATTCGAATACCACGACCCAAATTGCATCGCAAATAAATCGATTTTAAATCCGAATTCGAGTAATCGCAATCGTTTCTGAACTTCGATAGGTCACAATCCCGACCTACTGTTATCCAGTTTGACCGGTTATCTTAAAATAGTTCGGAAAAAAAGGCAACAGAATAAAAAATAAAACGTTTTCGAGAATGTTCGTGTCAAGAATGAAACTAATGTCTTCATAATTTATAACTGTAGAATTTACAGCCTAAACATTTCTTTCGAATAATTATAAACCCAATCTCCGGAGCTGTGTGAAAATTCGGAATGAAATTGTACAATAAATTCATCAAATTATTTGGTATTTTATTGGATAAGCTTTTCGGTTAAGAAGATTGTAACTCAATGAATCATGCAAAAACGGAGTGAAGTCAATAAATATTTTTTCTGGATAACAAAGTGAAAAATGATTTTTCTTGCTTTAGAAATTCGAATTCTCATTACTTTCGTTTATCAATTTATGTTGGAAGATGATGCAGCTGTCAACAGTTCGAAAAAAAACCGTCAGCGAAAATGTTAGAACGCAATAGCCTTTAACTCTAAACGCAGCCATTTATTCTTGTCTACTGGGGTCTCCATGCGGCTCCCCGGTTTCGTGATTGCGCAATTCTTTTCATCAGCAATAAATGGAGGTCCAGAAACATCAATCTCTTATTTTTTTCGATACAGAAAAAGATGCTGCTTATTTAATGACATTTGCTCGGAACTGAATCATCAAAAATATTCCTTTAATAAAACGTTCTTTTCAAAATAAAAACAATATCAGCAGTTGGCCCACTGATAAAGCTGAAGAAACGAGCAGAGTATGACATGAAGCAATAGGATAGTAATAACATCGATATAATGTAGATATAAAATAATCATTGAGTATCGTCATCTCCGTTTCATCATCGTATGCATTTTTATTTTTCTGATGATAATGTGAAATACATCATCTACATGTGAAATATAGTTGAGAATATTTGAATTATGTAATTTTATCGATTCTAAGAACACACTAAGAATTCCCATATTTTATCTTATCATTCGGCTCAAGAACTATTGGCGAAGATTCCGTCGAACTTTACAGCTTCTCAATAAATATCGGTAAATTCAACTGTTTTTTATTCAATAATAATAGCAATTATGATTCAAATGGTAATTATAATTTCTAAATATTTTTGATACAACTTTTGCGGCTGGAAATTTTTGTTCGTAATTTTGGAATAGTGACAAAACGAAACCGACGAATAATCCAAAAATGTCGGTGATAATATTAACGAAAAAAAATCTGAATTCTGATAAGTTTTTGTTTCTGATCGAAGTCCTGCTTGTAAATTCACATTGGCGCAACACTTGTGACGTCTACAAACCAGCTCTTTTTTCTTTAAGCGTTCGTCAACATCGCGAAAGCTTTTAAGCAATTGTTGTTGAAACTTTTCGGCATCGAAGTGACGACATACAAAACACCATTGAGCGATGTGACGTCGAACTGTCCCCACCATTTGCGATTGAGTCGACAGCGGAGGGCGCGCCACGCGTACTCAGCGATAAATATATCGTACTGGACCGTATGGCAGATGCAGAGTGGCAGTTGTCTTTTATTTTCAAAGCCTGCCGTGAGCATTCGTTCTTCATCGGTCTAATCTCGAGTGCATTTCTCGAGTGCCCACCGTTTTAGAAAAAGTTGTCTGGACAAGAACGCATTTAAAGTTGAACGAGCGTGCGGATGTGCAGCTATCGAGGCTTTTTTAGGCTGTTACCACAAAAACAATTTAAATTTCTTAATAATAGTCTTATGGTGTGGTCTTAAAGGTAAAAACCTACCAGACGTGAAATAAAAATGAAATTTTCTTTTTTTTATAATCTACCTTAGTCCCAGGTCTTGATTAATAGACGACAGGTCATAGCTATGTTCCTTCACAGTGATAAGAAAATACGAGTAAAAATGTATCTCAAAAGGGTATCCCACGGGAAATCGTTATCTTGGGCAGGTCTTGGATTTAAAGTATTCACTATCAAAAAACATGTGGTGAAATCTGAGCCAACCGAACTTTTTTAAGAGGTTCCGCAATCATTGTATAGTTTGGAAATTTGACTACAAAGTGAAAAAAATTGTTTGACCGGTCGAAACCGATGTTCCCAAGATATATAAATATCACCTTATTCGTATATTCTACTTATCTACTTGCATCGAAACCGACTGAAAATTATTAATTCAATACACGATCGTTCTTTTGAGCTAGAAACATTTTTGTAAGTTTTTTATCATTTTTATTGACAAAAAATCTTTATTGTGGGGTCTAAAATTCTCTGTTTCAAATAAGCGTAATATCATATATTTCATTTAATTTCAAACCCCAAATAATTTCAAACCCGGTATCCATTACCGGATAACCGATTATAACTGGTTAATCAATTTTTTTCACCCGTTAATTAAACGCAAAGTCCTTATAATGATTGCGAAACTCCTTAAAACAGTCCGATTGGGTTCAAATTCAGGGACGTGTTTTCCGCATAGACTCTTCAAACTATCAACTGAAGCAGAGAGCTGCCGAAGATGTTTTTTTCTCGAAAATTCACCCGAATCAATGTTAAATCATTATCCACCCCCTTCTCTATTTCCAATTTTTCTACATTCAGATATTCATTACACCTCAAAATCAATCGGTTAATAATATCGGTCCGTAACTGAATCGTGATCAGTCGCGCAGCATCCGACAAAGATTTCGACCTCGAGAACCCCCCCCGAGCTCATTCGGAAAAAATAGTGCCCCGACGTTTAATTTACAATCAGTTATCTCACGCTGCGAAGAAACCGGGTTTCGTTGCGCCGCACCGGCAGAAGCAGCTTCTGCCGGACCAGCGGGCTGTAAAAGAGACAATTTGACGTGCCAGATAGAGAAAGAGAGAGACAGAGAAGAAACGAGAGAGGGAGATAAAGAGTAATTCGGATCTACGACAGACCGCCAACGAGCCACGCATTGACGGGCGTATAAATGTTTTTGGCTCGATGCCGAAATTTAACGCGCAGACAGTTGGGCGGATGGCCGAGGAGCAGCAAACACACCGTAGCTACGTCTTCCGCTCCCTCTAGGCGACGGCGTCTGGCACTCTTGCTAAACGCGATACGTCGCTGAAATTGTGTTATTATTGCGACGATAAAGAAAACCCGATCGTTTCTCACACGTGAATAATATTTACGCACAAAGATGCGCGCCAAGCTCTCTTGACGTAGAAAGCGTTTTATTTTTTTAAAAAAGAAACTGCGCGGAAAATTCATTGAGTTATAACTTCCGCCACTGAAATTTCATTCAATGGGACAAGTGAAAAATACATATATTTCACGATAGAACGGATAATCGCCGAATAACGGATATTCCGTTATTTTTATAGCTCGTCGGAGATTGCCGCTTTAATTTTTTGCCTATATTTCATGTATCTTTTGCTGACGATTTTGTGCGATGGCAAAATGTTGGTGGTGGGGGGGGGGGGCGCCCGAAGCGCCCGAACGGACTAACTTTGCGTCAATTCACGCGGTTTTAGACTGTAGACGGGTGTCCCATATTAATCTTACACTTGATTTATCTCGAAAAATATTACTCCGATCAAGAATTGAGTATAATCAAACTTGAAGGGCCTAAAGGGGGAAGTACAAAAAAACGCTAAAATAGTGAATTGAAAAATTGTGTTCTAACCTAGAAATTATGAACTTTATCGAAAAAAGTTCCCCACAAAAGTTGTCAGTTTTTACATGACTACATTTTTGGTGCGAAGGAATAAGTATGGTTCCATTAAAAAAAAACATGTTAGCCATCTTAACACCGCCATTTTGGATTTTGGAGCAAGAAAAATATTTTTTTTTTTACGTCCCCCTTCAGGCCCTTCAAGTTTTATTATACTCAATTCTTGATCGGAGTAGTATTTTGCGACATAAATCAAGTGTAAGATTAAAATGGAACACCCGGTATATGTATTACCGTCGTTCCCATATGAGTCATTATCGATGTTTTGATTAGGCCGGGGTCTCAATCGGTTGCAAAGAAACATAACAAAAATGATAAGCCTAATTAAACCTTTCTAGTTTAATTATTATGACGCACTAGGCCGGAGTAAAGTTTTCCGTTTCAAATACACGCAATTTTTTTATTTTTCGGTAATTATATTTGCGGGGAGACTAATCATTCCTGGAAACATCCAATGCCATGTGAAATTAACGGGTATGAACTGTACTTCCACGAAAAATATATATATATATATGGGTCATCTCATGTCAAGGTTGCAGCGTTCCTCTGACGATTATCATCCAATTTATTCGAATAATTTTGAAATGACTGAAATATTGGAGAACTGGTGGGTCCCGAATTAATTGTGGTTGTTTCGAAAGGTTATGGGGGGGTATTTCACGTCAATTTTGGGACCCTGGGACCGTTGTTCTAGTCAGTTCAAATTTTTTTGAATAAATTGGATGATAATCCTCAGAGAAATAACTTAAACGTGGCATGGGCTGACCCAAGTAGGTATATTTTTTCGTGTTAGTAGAGTACACACGCATGAATTTCATATGGTATCGAATTTTTTCAGGAATAATTAGTCGTCCCGCAAATGAAATTACCGACAAATAAAATAATTTCATACATTCTTATCGAGAAACTTGACCTCGAATCAGCGCGTAGAAGAGTTAGACTAGAAACATCAAATGCGGCTTAACATTAAAAAATTTTTTTTTGGAATCAGAATTCGAAAATGACGCAAATAAGAACCACCTTAAAATATATAACATGCCGAAAGTCAGAGCCCGGTGAACTTTGAAGATATTATCTCTTTCTTCATCTCGTCTTCGTGGTTCGTGCGTAGACGATAACCGAAATGAGATCCATCCTCCCAGATTATACTATTTTCCGAGGTATTTTCGCTTCGTCCCCGAGCCACGGCGATTCGTATCTCTCCAAGACGATCGTGACTGGTCTTCTACCTCGGACGTAGAACCACTTTGAAAACCTATTTCCGACACTCCATAGCCCGGGGTCGTACGTATAGTGTAACCTTTCTGTCAGCCATCCACCGGGTTTTCGTCAAAACAATATTTCCTATCCGTCTGTTTAGTGCGTGCTTGTGAATATATATATATCTCTTATATCGTTCTTAATGGAAGACATTAAAAAGAATGGTCGTTTCGGTGTAATTCTTGCAATATTTATCGATTGAATTTTTAGGATTTATTATTTGAGTCCAACATATATTTATTATTGGCACTTATATTATATTCTATTATATTATACATAAATGAATAATAAAAATAATAATAATGGCAACAATTATTATTATTAATCATTATTATTCTTAATATTATTATTATTATTATTATTATTATTATTATTATTATTATTATTATTATTATTATTATTATTATTATTATTATTATTATTATTATTATTATTATTATTATTATTATTATTATTATTATTATTATTATTATTATTATTATTATTATTATTATTATTATTATTATTATTATTATTATTATTATTATTATTATTATTATTATTATTATTATTATTATTATTATTATTATTATTATTATTATTATTATTTATTATTTATAATTTAGATTATTATTATTATTATTATTATTATTATTTATTATTTATAATTTAGATTATTATTATTATTTTTATTATTAATACGTCATAATAATAATAGCAATATAATAACCTCAATAGTCAGTATACGATGGACTTAAACAATAGAGCTCAAAACTCCAATTAATAAAATATTGCTTAAATTATACCAAAGCTACCAAAAGCAGAAAATAATAGGCCAGCATAATATTACATGTTACACATAGCGAGCAGTATAAACACGTACACACGTAATCTGGTTTGGATGTTGAGATTCACGAGACCGGAAGTCATTACGCGGTTGGTCCTCTATCTCTCGGTCGAAACGATATTGGAGGCTCAGAGCCCCGGAGATGCGATTATTTCGCCTTTTCCATTGTCGCTGTTGACCGGATGACTTCCGGTCGTCTCGGTATTTTACCGAACACGACGAAAGGCGGAAATTAAGTTTCACTATTTCCTTTCTAATCTCTCCATGGACCATCGTTATCAGATGGGCGGAAAAAAAAGCTTATCAATTAGAAAATTTTCCATAAAAATTTTGGCCAAACGAATGATCAATTATTTTGTTGAAAGTAAATTTTCAATCGGGGCGAGTGACGCGCCGCGAGGTGAGCTAGAAGTTCGATGGAAGTTGCGGCGTACGCTCGCTAGATGGACAGCGAAAAAAAAATTATCTCGGGTTTCTCTCGCTCAAGGACCCTTTGCCCGGCACCTGACGCTGCAATGCTCGCATAATACACGTGTCTGAATAAAAGGAAAATGAATAAAACGATATATGTATACGCATTACAAGAAGAGGAAGTCGACGAAAAAAAAAAAAATGCAATAAGGCGCGATAGCGCGTTGCAAGACTCGATTGAGCTCTATCAGAGCGTGTCCGAGGGAGTTGCGTTCGTTATCCTGCGCTAGTTCGGCTGTTGCTGCTGCTACTGCGCCCGAAACATTTTTTCTCTTCGATTGATCTTAAATATTTGAATCTCCTTCGTCCATTTTTTTTGGTGGTATCATTGCAATTTTACTTTACGTTACAAACTTCTAAAAAAAACTTCAGCTGTTAAATAAAGTTCAGTTGTTGATAAAGAATAACGTAAATATTCATTAATCCATTGATTTTATTTAATTTTAAATTCAATTTGAATGACTCGGATTGAATTCAAAGTTCTTAGCAAGGTTTTCGTGAATTAATTTTCACGTTCTTTAACATCGTCCATTGAAGTACGATGGCCATTGACAGAAGCCCTTAGAAGCCTTAGCTCAAGCCTCCGCGCTCATAATTAGCACAATTAAAATCATAACGAAAACTTAAATTGTCCGAATAAAAAACAAGTTAAATATTCATTTACCTATTTTTTAAACTTACAAATCAATTCGACTAATTCCAATTGGAGTTAAAGTTTTTAGCAAGGTCTTCGTGAATCAAATCTCGTATTTTTAAAAATGGTCCATCGACATCCAATGGCCGTCGAGAAAGATGAAGCTGGGTGAGCTAAAGCCTCCACGCTCGAAAAATAAATGACCTCGCAAAAATTTGATTAATGTCGTTCCTAATACCGAAGAAGCAAATGAAAAAAAAAAAAAATAAATGAATTTAACAGAAAATCGATATTCGTCGTTACTAAGACTCCAACGTCTGGAGACGTCGGGACCGATACTCCGAGGTGATGCTGGCTCGCGTCGGTGAAAGGCGCCAGCCGTGCGTTAGGTCGCTGCCTCGCTCGATCACCGAAGCTGCTCTCACTGTTCACCTCAAGAAATACAAATTAAAATGCAACGCCTGCCATACATTCGCGCAATGACAGAAACATTTTCCATTTCAGAAGACATTTCAAACATTTTTCATGCATCAAATGTATTTAAAAATAAATAAATAACCATTTGAGTAGAAAGATGCAGAAATCTTCGTATTTTTTCTTTTTTTATTGCTGTTTAATGGCAGTGTTGAAGCCAATGTCTCTGCACCGACGGAAGGAGATGGAGAATCGAAGGTGACGACGCCGTTTTCCATCGTACATATAAATACAATTACTTGCACACGCGGTTGTACGCGCAGGATGTAGCAGGGGCAAGATGGGTTTTGCTGGTGTAGAGTCGAGCAGAACGAACGATGTCGTGAGGCCCAGAAGTTTCAGTCGTTTACAGCTCAGCAGGCAAGAATGTTTTTGTTGGGAGGTCTCCGATCTTCCACGGAACACGGAGGGCTTGACCACCTCTTGTCGCTTTATCTATATAGCACTCACTCAGTCTTTTCACTTCTGTCTCTCTTTTTTTATCCATCTTTCTTTCTCTCTCTCTTATTCTCTTTCTCTCTCCAACCTCGACTCACCTTTGCTTTATTTAACCGCTCCGGCCTTCTATCGACTCCCTCGCCCTGTACCACAGTGCCGCCTCACCCTCGCCCCTTTAAAGCCGGTCTCCGGATCCGTACGGTCCTCCATCTTTGCCTACAATCTCCAGAAACTTGAAGATCGGGAGTTACTCACCCGAGAAACGTAGTCACGGTGATAAACATTCGAATGGATATTTTCTTTTTCGACGTGTCATTTAATTTCGCGTTTAAAATGAATACTCGCGCATTCGGTGGGTCCTGATAGCTCTTAACACGCAATATTATCGTGAAAACGTTATGAATTTGAGTTCAAAGTTTTGTTTAAATTATCGAAATTTATCGAATAATTTTTAGTAGTTTATATTTTATCAAATTGTTTATCTCTTATCGATCGTTAGATACAACTTCTTAATTGAGGTGCAAAATGGCAGATTTTTATTAAAGCATATTTCACACCTTTAGTTCCTGGTAGATAATATATATATTACGATTGTTTCTGATTCGAATCATTTTCGAATTTTCATTTGACCCAGATATGTCTAATTCTTTTTCTACTGAAAGTCGAGTTTCTACTCGGAAATTCTATATGGATTTTCCAAAGAACAATTAATTGCCACCCTCATATAATTACCGAAAACAAAAAAAAATTGCGAATCCTTTTTAAACGGAAAACTTCACGTCAAAAATAAGCCGGTCGTAAGAGTTGGATCAGTAAGCTCAAATTAGGCTTCCATTTTTCCTGGAATCGTTTGAGGCTCCGGTGCCATCAAAATCCGAAAATGACCCAAATAAGAACCACCCTGATAATACATATATCCGATAAATCACTTTGAAAATGTAATAATTATCATCCAAACTTGCATATCCAAAAAAATCATCAAATCCACATGAAAACAACAATTTACAATTAAATTTACCGAGAAATATAATTTCTTGATGAACTTTTGCGATCGTAATTAAGCAACGAGTATTTTCAGTCGCGCCGGGGAGTTAGACAAAGAAGACGAGTGTCGAGAGAAAGGAAAGGACAGCGAGAGTGACCATGGAGAAATGTTAAAACTTCGTTGCACCGGATTGCACCAGCGATTCGCACGAAGTACCGGGCGCCTGCACTCGCTTGCAACGCCGAGGCCGAAGGTCCCGTTCCCTTGCAATACGTTATACTCTTGGCGCGCACGTGTCACGCACCTTCCTACCACATAGACAAATGTGAAATACAGGAGTAAAATGCTAGCGGCACCACAGTTAAAAAAAAAAAAGAGCATTAAATTCGGCAATAGAGCATTTAATTAGCATCTAAATTAGCCTTTAATTATTTCATCGGTTTCGAGTAGATTTGACCTTGTGGTGCCGCCAGAACTTGATCGACTTGTCATGGAATGCCCCATATATATCTCGGTTCTCCCCACGTTATCACTTTTGATGATTTTGTTCGACTCTTTAATGCCTCCGACCGCTTTTAGGCAGGGTGTATACTAGGATGTCCCTTAATAGGGCCATTTTGGAATTGCCATACGTCTGAGCTTTGATGCGATTTAAAGTATACGAAAAAACTGGGCGAAATCGGAGACTCATACATCGTTGAGGCGTCGCGCCAAACAATTAAAATTTCCCATTTGAATAACGTTACATTTTTCGATTAATTCAATTTAATTCTGTTTCAATAGTTTTTTTTTCGGTTTGAAGTTATTACACCTCACGGATCGGACGCGTGGTCATCGCGTGTGAAAAAGTGATATGAATAGGGGTGATAAATTAAGGGATGGTTAGCGATAGCTCTCGAAATATAGGCTATCTACAATTTTTTCAGGAATAAGCCTATTTTTCGAAGGGCCTCGGTCGTCAGAACCCTTAATCGGTCACCCCTACCTTTATCACTTTTTAACACGCGATGACCACGTGTTCCCTCAGTGAGGTGTAATCATTTTCAACTGAAAAAACCTTCAAAATGTAATTAAATTTAAATTACAGAAAGATGTAATCTTATTCGAATGGGAAATTTCAATTGCTCGGCTGCGCCCCTTAATGATGTTGTACGGATCTCCGATTAAGCTCAAATTTTTTCGTTATATGTCTCGAATCATACTAGGGATCAGGGGTATTAAAATTCCACACTGACGATATTAAGGGACGGCCTAGTGCCCAGAGTTTACCTTACAAGTCGTCACACGATGTGGTATAATTTTTTTTCTTATCAAAAATACTCAGCTCTGCCTATAATCAAAAAATCTCTCTATGCATAGGTATCTCTCGCGTCGCTTTAGCCCGTCCTATTTGCAAGAAACATCAGTTCAACGCCAAAAAAAACCCGCACAAACATAAAAATAAATCATCTTTTCCAAATCTCAAAAGGACTTCAAATTCGTTCTCGTATGAATATTTATCCGTACCGATTTACTCACTCAACAAAAAAATAATGCATTAGATATCAAACGCGCGCAGTCACCCAAAATCCTCGTCCGTGAAAATAAAAAAAATTTCTCGTGCCACGAACAGTCGGGTGCGACAAATAATGTGCCGAGACTTTTCGAACAGCCGACCAAAGAAATATTCCAAGCGCGTTCGCTCCCCCCCCCCCCCCCATTCTCTTTCGCCGCGGCTCGCTCTGCAACATAATGTATTTATATGATATTATAGAAATACATATTCTCACATATATATGTATAAGACGCAAAGTTATACCGCACTGACTACAATCCGAAAGTAAAAAAAAAAAAAAAAAAAAACACTTGCTTCTAAATATAGATGGGCGCCGGACGCATTTAGAAAATCCCGGCTTGTCCCGCGACGCGCGGTACCGTTGTTACATATATCTATACCACCCGTAGATGCTTCTCTCGTTGTTTCATTTTTCCTTTCACTTTTATATGCATTTTCATATGTTTTTATGATTTTTTTTCTTTTCCACGTTTCTACCGCGGCTTCGTTTTTCTCCACTCCGCCTATCCTCTCTCGGTCGTTCTTTCTTGGATCTGTCGCGGCTCGATGTGGAAAAAGCCGTTGCATGGTAAAACGAGAAGCTCAACCAATCCCCGGATGAATTTAGCTTCGGTATATCAACGACTAAACTCGTTTGAGGGCGTTGGGGGTCCGCAACGTCGTATAGTTCGGGTTCGTCATCCCTCAGGACCCTCTTTTCTCATTGTCTCCGGCGATTGTTGGGACAAACCACTTTTACGAGTCCTCCCGGTACTGTATAAAAGTCGTTGATTCGTTTTTTCTTTCTTTTCCTTCGCTATCTCGACGGACGGCCGTTGTATCACCCTAGCGTGTAATAATAATGTCGACGAGAAATAAACGGAGAGAAAAAGAATAAATAAGTTCGCGACTGACGATGGAATTCGACGGAAGTTTTCGTTTTGTTTTTTCTTCTCGTTGCAAAAAAAATGTTTAGCGTCGAAGACGATGTCGGGTGTGGGCGAGTACGAGTTATTGTAATTTTATAACGTGGTTTATGGCAATTGCTTTGAGAACGTGAATTCCGCTTCTCGGCTGGTATGTGAATTTTGGAATGCGTCAAGATTTTCTTCGGTGATGCATCGTTCGGTTAACGAATATAGCTGTGCTTCGGAATTGTTTACTGTTATTAACTTCGTTCAATGTTTTTGATTCGATTTAATTCTTCTTTATCGTGGAAATTTATTTTCATCCGTCGTTAGGCGAGGATGGAACGACGGTCCTCATTATAATGACAAACTTTTTCGTTACAGCTCGCGCAATTAAATTGTCGACAAACAACAACACAAATTTTTCAAGTTTTTTTCAATTAGTTCTGTTGCAAATTAATCCATATTATTATCACTTGTTTTGGAAAAATTTAAATATATTTTTAACAAATATCGTAGCGATATTAAACACGTGGCAGTTAAATCGACGTACCGCATTTATTTCTAACATCAATTGGTAGTTTTATCCGTCGGTTAAAAATACTTTGAGAGTCGTGAGAGCGATAACGTAGGAAAAAAAAACGGGTTAACAGTTGTATCACACAGCAGCAGGCTGCTAACGTTCACGTTGCCGTTGGAACGCAGAAGAGGGAGATGCTGGAGAACGCGCGAGTGGTATTACATCTCGAGTACGCAGTCCCGAGTTCTACGAGCAATAATTCATATAATGTACGTAGTACGTACAATGGCGAAGAAGCGGAGAAAGAGAGACGAACGTTCGAATAGGCGAGGGGGAAAATTAAACCTGACTTTCGAAAACTCGAGAGAATTCCGTGTGCTCGTGGTTTGCCGCGACTCCCTAAGCGCATTCCACGGGATTGTTAATGCAGCAACGTTTTGTGTCGTCGCAACTGAAATGCACCTGACGAGTTATCTCCGCGCTCGCGTGGATTATTACCTACGAAGTTACGAAAGCTTTTGATCAAACGGAAGAAAGAATATTATCTGTCATGGATACGTTTTCATCGCTCGGACGTTTTCGGATAACTCGCGAGATTCCTCCTTGGTTTTTGGGGGTTTACTCGTAGGTAAGCCGCCTATGCTCGAGTTGATGTGCCACGTCGACGAAGACGCTATAAATTCGAGTGAGAAAACGCTGTCGGGGATTGCGGTGGGCCGAGAGAGAACGAGAAAAATGTGTGGTGCATCGTCTTAAGCCGCAGGGTGTCGGGGCTGATATTTTTAGGATTTTTAGGGCCTTCGAAGGAAAAAAGGTAATTCTTGTAAGGTCCCTCGCGGGGTTGGGCCGTCTGCCCGTCCGTCACAGCTGACTTTCTTAAAAATCGGAAATTTAGCATAATAATTACTATGTATCAGGCTGTGTAATAAATTCCGGTCTTTTTCATTTTTTTCTTGCAATTTTGTGATTTGTTAAGAAAAGTATATACATGCATTCGCAAGTCCTTTTCTTGGTCTACAAACCTATCTTCTTCAATTTTTCGAATCAATTAATTTTAATCTTTTTTCAGGCTTTTGAAATTGGAGTTCCCGGAGGCAAAAAAATTTATTTCAAATTATTAGAACTTGTCGAACCAATTTCGAGCGGTTCTCGGAGTTATTGCATATGCTCCATGCACGTTAGAAATGTTGCGAGCTGCTTCCGCAGGTTTCTTACCACGACAAAAGGCGAAATAGGGCAGATGTCGAAAATAATTTTTCTGCCTCTTGGAACTTCTATTTCAAACGCCTTAAAACTGATGAAAATTAATTAATTCGAAAAATTGAAACAGATAGATTCGTAGAGCAAGAAAAGAACTTGGTAATGTATGCACATACTTTATCTAACAAATCACAACGTTGCGGGAAATAAATAAAATAAATAAAGCCGGGAATTTATTACCCAACGTAATATTTAGGTGACACGACTTTTCAACCGCGGACGAAATAACCGGACGACAAAATAATCGGACGATGAAATAACTGCGACAAAATAACCTCGACATTACAACCCCGGACAAAATAACCAAATGACAAAATACCGCAAGGACAAAATAACTGCGGACAAAATACCCGGGGACGAAATAACCTGCCAATGATATAACCGCAACCAAATAACGATTAATATTTTTAATTTTCCGTGTTTTGTGTTTGAATTTTTTGTGTTTTATTATTTTTTATTTATTTAAGTTATTTGGGTACTCGGAGATTTAGGATTATTTGTTATTTATTTCTTTCATTAGCTCATTTTTTTAGGTTATTCAGTTATTTCGGTTATTTGGGTACTCGGTCATTTTTTTCGGCTTTGCTGCGGTTATTTCGTCGTTCGGTTGTTTTGTCCGTCGGTTGTTTCATGCTTCGATTATTTTGTCATTCGATTTTTTTTATGATTCGGTTATTTTGTCGCCGTTATTATGTCGCAGTTATTTCGTCGTGCGATTATTTTGTCGTCGGTTGAAATGTCGGGGAATCAATATTTATGCATCTTATTTCTCCACACATATTTTGCACTACATTTGGTCCCTTTCCAGTACCCGTCTAAGCTCAATAATCAATCTACTACACGAAACGAAGGAAAAAAATAACAAAATTGAGACGGTAATTAAAATTCATCAAGAATCGTCCTCGAGGGTAGAAATTTTCCTGTTTCAAACGCGTTAAAAGCAGTAATTTTATGTCGTCTCCGTGGCTGTCGTTGTTTTTGTTTCCCCCGCGTCGTTCTCGCGTTCGTCTCGCAGTGTCTTGGCTGTAAATTATCAACTTGAAAAGCTCCCTCGTGCGAAAGGAATGTCCGATTCGATTTTGAACGAGGATCCGGCTACGGACGAGGGCGTTGTGCACAGTGCAACCGAGACACTACGCAGACTTTACGAAGGCGCACGTGTGCCACCGATATGGAAAACAACGTTGATGCTATCGAATGTGCAACGCAGCCTCCGAGGTTGTATCAGCTCTGTAGTGGCGCATCGAGAGGTACTTACCCACGAATGAAGACAGTGTCGTGTTTCTCGTCGCGTTACTTGTTATACGGCCGAGCGAACGACTGCGGAACCAATCGGAACCGGTAGAAAAATCCGCGGCCGAAAAAAACCTTCGGTCGTGCAGCAGCCCCTTAACGACGACAACCGAGACGACGAGAAAAACCGTTGATAACGAAAGTAGAGGCAAATCTTTGAATCTTCGCTCTCACTATCGAATGAAGATATAAAATTTTTTGTAATATTCCAATTTTTTTTACTTCGAATTGTTATTTTAATTTTTTTTTAGTTCGCTTATTATTTTTATTTTGTTTACTTATTTTATTTTTTTTTTTTGCTGAACATCTACGGTATTTTACCGGTGAGATTAATGGAACATTTGTTGGATGAGATTTTTTTCGGCTGGAGAGTAATATTGATTTAATATTATTCGTCGATAAGCGTAATTATTGTTGGTTGAATAATTGAGGTACCGCGAATAAAGTTTAAGACGGAGGAAAATTAGAATTCGGATTTGCAAGAATGTGATGGTTGACGACATTAGAGTTATCATTTTATTTTATTAATAATTTAATCGATAATTTATCATTTATTTCGGCGATCCGTTCAGTTGTATTTTTTAATTTTATATTTTTTTATAGAAAAATGTAGTTTTTTTTGTGATTATGGGTTAAACCGTTGTCTGCAATGTGAAGATTATTGATTCAGTGAGGTTTTGAAACGTATTTGAAGCTGAAACAGTTAAAATTCGCTTTCAAGTCTTTCGTTACTGGAAAATAAAGTTTTCTTTTACATTTGGATGGACGATTTTACATGTTTTCCATGACCTTCGGTTCAATGTCTTGAAAAGCGAAGGAGGAGGGCGTAGAAGATTGACGATCAACATCGTTTTGCAAGGGCAAGCCATAAAAATTTCAAAAAATTTGAATCTCCAGAAAATCTGGGTGCTTTTACCCTTCTTCATCGCACTTGAAGCAATAACGTTGAGTGTCTACTAAAATTTGAAATTCTATCAAATTCGAATCTCTCTGCAGATTTAGCTGCAACTTCAATAACTTCGTCATTGAAAGCGACGTAATTTGTAAAGAAAAATTTACTTCGATAGTTTCATACTCGCGGCAGCTAAAACGCATTCACACTTTAAATTGAAAAAATAAATAATCCAATTAAATGTGAACAAGGGTTATCATTATCGTATCTTTGATCAATTTTTCAGACCATTTCGAAGTACCCTAACATCAAAATCACTGTTTTTCTCTGTAATAAGTACAAATTTTGTTTAACGACGCCAATTTTCCGCCCAAACACACCACACAGAATTAATTTGACCCTGCACAAACTTTGACCATCCCGCCATTTTGAATTGACCCGTGCGATCCGGTTGAAAAAATTCTCAAATATACCTCAAATATTATTAAATCAATTGATATCAATGAAAAGTGCGATTGGAATTATTTGCACTACAAAAAAATTCACGAAAAAAAATTATTATTTGAGAAAAAGCTCGATTACAAAAATTTGACAGGATCAAAACGACCCTGTGTATGGTGTTATGGCTTAACGTAAAATCAAGATAATGCAGATCACACAATTTCCCAATACTTTTCAAAAACATCATTGAACGACGAATCACGACGAAGGTTGTCCCGTAGTAGTCCGAGTCAATCTGCGGCCCTCCCAGGCGGCGAGCCGCCGGAGACCCTCTTCGTCGTTCTTCCACCATCCCGGTCTAAAAAAAAAAGAGAGATAAAACGTCATTCGAACCCTCTACCAAGCCACCGGAAGAAATAAAAAACCAAAAATAAAAATTAAGAAAAATAAATTTAAAAAAAAGGCAGTAAAATAAATCGTAAGAAATAGTGGGAAACATATGATTATATAGTTGCGCGCTGGTGAATCGGTAAAATCGTCGAAGCCCCCACGGGGTGAAGATCTCAGAAGTAAATCTTGGCACGCACCGACGCCCCGGGTCCGTCTCAATCTTCTCTTTTACGTCGGTCCATGGTCTCGTTCTCGTTATTTTTTTTTATTTTTCTTCTTCTTTCGACCCGTACGTTTGTCGCTTCCTCATTCGTGAGCCCGATCGACGGTCGAGTCGCGCGCACACGAGTCGATTCGGGACTCTCACACGGTCGGACATAAGCTTTATGATGATGTACCAACTGCCGTCCCCGGCGCGGTGGTGTGCGCCCGAAAGATAAATGAACATTCACCACCACTGTCGCGCATATCGCAACGTCCATTACGATACGCATGGTCTCGAGACGTCGGTGTCGAAGACGAAGCGGAGTATCCGCGGTTGGCCGCGTATTCCGGCTCTTAGTCACACACGATCGGACCGAAAGAAAGTAGTTAAGGACCCTTATCGCCATCGAAGAAAGTTTTACGCTCGACGATCGAAGACGAGTCTTCGGTGCGTGTATTCGAAACCATCGGCCCGACGATACGTCATTTTTGTTACAACTGCTCGCGCGTGTTTGTATCGTTGTTGTCATTATTATCGTTGTGAAGCTTGGAGTTATTGCTCCGAATAATTAATTGATCAATTAATTGTTATTATTTTTTAGTAATTTAGTTCGTTTCGACAATAGAAGAATAATATGAAATAATAATAATAATTATTATAATAATCACAATTATTGTTATATTTTATATTATAATAGTAGTAATAATAATATTATTATTATTATTATTATTATTATTATTATTATTATTATTATTATTATTATTATTATTACTATTATTACTACTATTATAATATAATAATATAATAATAATTGTGATTATTATTAATAATAATAATAATAATAATAATCATTATTATTGCTACTACTATTCTAATATAATAATATAATAATAATTGTGATTATTATTAATAATAATTATTATTATTACTACTATTATAATATAATAATATTATAATAATTGTGATTATTATTAATAATAATAATAATAATAATAACAATAATAATAATATTATTATTATTATCAATTATTATTATTATTATTATTAAAGAATCACGAATCAAGGTTATCTAGATGTACTATAATAATAATAATTATTATTATCATCATTATTATTATTATTATTATTATAGTGCATGCAACGACTTTTCAACGACTGAGAGATCTTTTCCGCCTGTCCTTATCATCATCCCGCATGACCCGTCTTATATTATAAATTTTAATCTCTCCTCCCCCGCGTCCCCGCTAAGTTCTGAGAGGTCCCGAAACAAACAAAAAAATCGGCCAGTAAAATAATCACCAAGCGAACTTTCGATTTTACTTAACCCCGCACCGCTGGTTTACTCGGGCTCGTGAGGTCCCGCGTGAACTGATACAAGTTACTTCCGCTTTCGCAACGCAATAAGTTTTGTTGCAAAGCGAGTTGGTCCGTGCGTGCGTTGAGCTTGCTCCTCGTATATATCCCCCGCCGGGGCAATAAATCACGGTTCTCGAAGTACACCACAGCGCACGAGCAGTGCGGACCCCCCGTCTCCGGTCTGGGGTCAGGTCGCGGTGTCTCGTTTGTTCTACTATATTACATCAAACGAAAACACATATTTATATACATTAGGGTAGTTCTTTTGTGGGTCATTTTCGAAGTTTAATTGCGCCGGGTTTTTAATCGATTGAGAGAAAAATCATTATTATTTCAAGCCTAATTTGACCTTTTTAGTCTGAATCTTACTACGCGCCGATTCGAGGTGGAGTTTCCCGTTCAAAATACATGAATTTTACCTTTTTTCGGCAATTATATTGACACGATGACTAATTATTCCTGAAAAAAGGTGTGCTATGTGGCGGGACGACTGATTATTCCGGGAGATATCGAATACCATTTAGAATTAATGGGTATGCTGTACTTTCGCCAAAAAACACAATTATGGGTCATTTTATTTCACGTTGACACCGTTTCTGTGACGTTAATTATGCCATTTACGGATTGCGTAACCGTGGCGTGAGATGACCCATATATGCCCATTTTTCTTGTCAAGCCAGGGTTCATACCTATTAATTCAATTTGGGATAAAATTTTTCTAGGATTTTATATTAGATAATCAGTCGCCTTGCCATTATCATTACCGAAATATAGAACAATTGTATGCGGGTCGAAACGCGCCGAATCGCCTGATTGAAACCCTTCTATCGTCCGATGTGGTCGATGATTTCTTTTTTTCGTTATATTTTGGATCCTACGACCTAACTGTCATCTTTCAATTATTTTTTCGATAGATGATCAATCTTTCGATTTTTTTTTTAAATAATAGAAAATAATTAAAAAGTTCATTGTCTATAGAAAAATCGATTTCTTGCAGGATCGATTTCATTGTTCTTTTCTTTAGATAAGAAACCACTATCATATATTGAAATTTCGGAAAAAAACTCGAATTTTTTGAAAAATTTCTAGAAAAGAAAATAAGGAAGACGAGCGCTATTTCACTTTTATAAGAAAAAAAAATCTGCAACTTCGATAAAGTATCCGGGGAAAAAATTTAATTCGATTCAACATTGGCGCAAGAGTGGTTGACATTTTAAAGAAAAGGGGCGGCGAGGTGGGGGGGGAGTGGAAGGGCTCGAAAAAATCTTAAATTAAAAAAAAAATCATCGTCCACATCAGAGGATAGAAGGCGTTCAACCAGGCGATTCGGCGCCTTTCGCCCCATGTACTCTTATCAGAAAACTTCACCTCGAATAAGCACGTGGTAAGAGTCGGACTAGAAAGGTCAAATTAGGCTCAACCCTTAAATGCGCAGTATTTTGTTTACAGTTTTTGTTTATCAATTACTACTCAAAAAAGAGTGTATATTAAGGGAAAAATAATTTAAAAATTTAAAAAAACTATGAAAAAATTATTAAAAAACATCTGCGTCGCATGAACGCCGCTCACTGTGAGCAAATACATGTAATCGGTCCGTTGCCTTTTGCCTACAATGCTTAAAAAGCATCCAAATGTAAATATAGAGCCAGAAAATATATGTTGCCAAACGGCAACACGGCGCATTTAAGGGTTAACATTTTTGTTTTTTTTTCTGGAATCGATTTAAACCCCGGCGCAATCAAAATTCCAAAATGATCCATATAAAGGCTTCGTCAATGCAAGACCGAATTCGCGTAGCAAATACGCATAAGGGTGGTTGGGGATAAAGAACGCAGAAACGATAACAGAATTATCGGTGCTCGTTCACGTGTGAAGTATTTGTACGCTGGTGAGACGACCACCCAGCTCACGAGTCCCGCAGCTTTGTAAAACGCGAGATAACGTTTGCGAATGATAAATCGTGACGTTTGAAGTTTGTGCATTTAGCGAATTCTTCCGTCGACTTCCCGCAACGACATCGATAACAATAATATTTAGATTTCGAGGATCTGTCTGTCGCGACAAGCCCGACAATTACCGACCCTGACCCAATTAATGACATCCCAATTATTTTTTCTTCAATAAAGAAAAAAATAAACACCCTACAGAAAATACATAAATAAATTGAAAAATATCAATAGAAATAAAGATAAATAATAAATAAATAGAAAACTTAGTACAAATAGGTTAACATATTATAATTGATTTTTCTAACAATTAAAAATCAAACAATTCAACGATTAACTCAAACACTCGAGCAATTAACTAATCCTAAAACTTTCACGCTTGTTCAATCTCGTAATTGTTGTAAATTCCGCAAGTCGTTAAATTCCTTCACGGATGTAATAAAGATAGCCATCAAGACCTTTCGAAAGCCCACAAACTCCTCGAACCGCAATCACTAGTGCACATACAAAAATAACCAAACAACAATAAAAAAATAAACCACATAAATTTAATACATTTAATAAATAATTTCGTTTTTTTTCTTTCGGTTTCAGAATAACCACAAATGTCGGATCCGAAGTTGTCGAAACGTCGAGCATAGCCAGGTGGATCACGAATTTCCAACCCCCCCCTCCCCAGGAAACATAAATTCGTCAACAAAATGGGCGATTATTCGTCGAGAACGATGCCAACGAGGCAAAGATCGAATCGTCGTAGAAGCATCCTCATCTACGGAATCCTCGGGATGCTGTGCTTCGCGAGAACATTGGAAAGCGCCCCATTGACGGACAGCAAAGAATCCACGGAACACGCGTTTCTTCCGGGTTTGTTGTCGAAGAACGATGCGGAAGAAAAAGTCGGAAATCCGAGAGAAAACGCGTACAAAGCTTGGATGTTGTTCATAGACGCGAACGCCGGTGCTTTGCCAGACGATAATTCGGATTCGGCGAATATTCTTCGACGAATAAAACCCAAGAGTATTTTCGTAGCTCCGAATTTAACCGCTTGTGCGGAAGGTTGGCAAGACGATACGATGAACAGATGCGTTAAAGACGTTAACATCGATCATCAAGCGCAAAAAGGTTTTCTCGTTCAACGATTGCAAGCTCTTTTTGGTTCGAAATCACACGCTTCCGCACATCGATCGCCGTTGTCGTCATCGTCGTCGTCTTCGTCGGTTCCAAGTGGACCTTTTCAATTGAATCTTCCTCTGACCATGTCAGCTCCTGCCAATCCTTCTCGTCAAAACTTCGAATTACACGATCGAAATCACGAACATTCGTCAACAACGACGAATTCCCCAAAAATCGTATCACAAAAATCGTCCACCGAAGCCCAAAACATCGATAAACCCCCGGAAGCTTTGATCGCCGTTTACGAACTTAACGACAAAGAAAGCAAACTTTTTCTCGGTAACGAAAGTTCCGAAGTTTCTACGAACGATCGTAATGAAGATTCGAAGAAATCTGAAATCTCGGTACCGATCGTGGAATTCATAGACAACGGAAATAAAAATTTTACGACCATCGTTGATTACAAAATACCGATCGTCGTTGACGAAAAGCGTAATTACACGACAATAGCCGATGATTCGTCGATCAACGACGATCGCGGGACGATTTACGATGAAACGCCTGTCGATGTTTCGAACGATAACGAAAAATCAAATATATCACCGACTTTGGTTCTGTTGTTATCACCGACGAAATTTCCAACGATTTCCACGACGATCGACGAAACGATCGCGGAAAATTCTCGCCAAAACAAAACGGAAAAATCGACGATCGACGCGATCGAAGAAATCGGCGTTGAAACTGACGTTACGGATTCCATCGCAATTACGAGCACGAACGACAAAGATTCGACGACCGATGCGACGACGATCGTCACGGATTTAACGTCGATCGATGATTATTCGACGGAAACAACGGAAAATTATTACGGTGAAAATTACGAGGAATCAACGGAAAACGAGGATGAAATATTGAAACACAGCGAAGCTGGTATAACGGTAACTTTACCGTCCTCGTTAACGACGGTTGGCTCACGATCGACGTTGAAATCAACGACGGTTCGTAACGATAAATCGCCAACCGGAAACAGCGAGATATCGAGCGAGGCCAGCGTGAACGACGATTTCGTTCGTGAAACGACTCTCGTTGATTTCAACAACTCCGACAAAACATCGAATTCCACAACAATTTCAACGACAACAACCGACGAATCAACGAGCACTCGCGAAATCCCAAAAAATCCCGAATTCGACAGATCCATCGAAAAAACGATCGTCGATGTTTCGAATGATCGAAAATTCGACGATGACACGACGAAAATTTCCGAAATTCGTTCAAACGTTTCTCACGTCGATGATTCATCGTCTCACGATATTTTCGCGAGTGAGAACGATGGAAAACGCGAAACAACGATTTTCGCGTTTCCAACGCGATCGATGAACGATCAATCCGACACGACGACAATCGACTCAACCGCGTCGACGGAAAAATCAAACGAAAGTTTGGAAACGATGATGGCGTCGTCGACGAACATCGCCGGAACTTTCGTCGTTCGCGACGAACCGGAAATCGACGAAAAATCATCGTCGTTCAATGAAAAACGTGCGAGTACGCCGATCAAGTTTGAAACAACAACGACGAAAATTTTTCAAAAACCTCAAGCAACGATTCCAAACGTTTACGATTACGAAACGCGAGATTATTATTCGCGCAAAAATCCTTACGAATTGATCGGTGACGATGGAATTCCGGTTATAAGAACGATCGACGATCAACTTTATCGTCCGGTCAACGAAGACGCGGCTGATCGCGATTTTTTCAACGCTCAACAACAACGTCAACGACAACAATCTCAACAACACCAACGAGATCACGTGAGATTTCCAAACAGTGATTTTCACGTACGACCGAATTACGTGAGATTTCCGTCCGAGGAACAAAACAGCATACATCCGAACGATCACAAAGATCGTCGAGCCTACAATCGTTTTCCTCAACAATACAATTACGGTCGTGGTTTGATGTCCACCCGAAGTTCGTACGATTCCGAAAATCATCGAAAACAACCTTACAGATGGATATCACCCGTGTGGCCAATGGATAATCGCAACGAACAATCGTCGAACAATCATCACAGATCGAGATTCGTCAATGATCGTTCGCGTACACCTCTTTCATTACGATTTTGGACGCAAATGCCATTGATGAGAGATCCAAGCGTGAATTATCAACAAACGTCTCGTACGACATCGGAAAATTCGAATTACGATGTTTCGGGTAGAATGAATTATTACAAAGATCCGTCGATCGATGATTTCAATCGCGCGTTGGCCGATAAATCATTGCCACGCGCGATCGGTGGTTAAACGTCGCGTGATCGATGATTTTTCGTGAAAATTGCGAAATTTCGTGAAACATGGCAATTTTTCCGTGCGGGGAAATAGAAAAAATGAGAGGAAAGAAGAAGAAAATAAAACGAGAAGAAAACGTTATCGGATCGGTGAAAGAAATAACGTTTTGTTGCCGGAACGACGCGTTAAGACCGATTCTTCGAATCAAGCGTTCGTGGCGATAAAATCGAAACGTGAAACGCCGTGGAAATACGAATTATCGTTGTTATTTCGTTTTTCGAGCAAACGTGATTATTTTGGCAACACGCGGGAGCGATAAGAGGCTGTTGGGTTTGAAGGCGAAAGAAGAAAACGTTTCTGGTACCGATGAGAATTAAAAAACCCCGGGACGAATAATCGGTCGAACGAAAGACAAACAAAACGAAGAATGCGTTTTTTGTTTTGGTTTCGTTTTTTTTTCTTTCGTTGTTTCTCTCTCGTCGAGATAAAGTCCGAAAGATGACGGAAGGAAAGAAGAGGGGGGGGGATTGGTTCGTTTCGTTAGCGTGGATTGCTCCAAGGAGCTAACGATCAACGATACCGATCTCGGAGAGAATACGAATATTCCGGGCGTATGATCGATTTTTTTTTCCATTTAAGGAAAAAAAAAAATACCGATTTTATCGCCCGGAATGAAATAATTTATTCGATAATTTCGCGTCGCGTCGAACGATCGCGATTCGAGATGATGATTAGCGTGCGAGCGAGAAAATGAGAACTTCACGAGTGATGCATGATCAAACATGTACTTGGTATATATATATATGCGCGTTATTGATAATCGATATCGATCACGTCGTTGTGGGATACATTTAAATGAAACAAACGAATCAACGAGATTAATCATTGAATTACGCAACCGCCGAAGTCAAATTGTGCATTATTGTTAATTAAAAAACAACAACGTAATTAATAATAAAAACGTCGAGGCCTCGCGATTATTACAGACTGATAGTAGCGTATTACGAAAAATTATTTATAAACGAGATGCTTGAGCGTAGAACGATGACATTTTTCGCGCCCAGACGCCGGAAAATTGTATGGAATGAGGAAACGAGGGGGGGAAAAAAAGTAATAATATTGAAATGAGATCGTTGAGGAGTCTGGCGTGATTTTTTATGGTATTGAGTAGCCCATAGGACATTTGTGAATGTTTCTCGTTACGTGGACCGAAGTTTACGTATTGGAATCGAGAGAAAAAAAAAATGAAAATAATTGTTTAGCACTTTGACATTGCGGCCAGTAATTGTTACCGCCCCTCCCCTTCCCCTCCTCTCCTTACCTTCTCCATGCTAATCTCAATACTTATTCGTACCACAACCTTTACTAACTTCGTTAGAGAACGATTTTTTCTTCGATACGAAAATTTATCCAACGTCTCGCTGTTTTTTTTCCCCGACGTTTCTCGACGTGTGATAAGCAAGAATTTGTATCCGGAAATACGTCTGAGAACCGATAAACCGATCACCGGCGTTTTAGTAATCACGAGTCACGCAAAAATTGTAATCCGTCGTCTCATTGACCGCAGAGATATTTATTATCATTGTTTCTCGTATTTTCCGTCGTTCTTTGTTTGAAATATTGTTGCGAACAATTTATTTCGCAATTCATTTTGAAACCAATTCTTTTTTCTCATTGGGAACATTCGTTTTTTCGTTTTTTTCTCCCGAAAAATTGAACCGAGTTTGAAATTTTGAAAAATTTCGACGCTTGAAAGGTTTTGCAATAGAATCGATTGAAAATTTCATTAATTTTTTATTTGACAAATAATTTAGATATCGAACGAATTTGAAGATTTTTTGTTTTGTTTTGTAAAACTTTATATCGTCACTTTGTGACCTCCGTGAAGCAGAGCCGGGAAAACGATTTGTCACCGCAAAATCGATTTAATAAATGTTTGTTGGCAGGACGAATTTGCGTTGTGAACAAAAATAAACAGCAAGAACGCGGTAGAAGCAGTCGATGGGACAAAAAACAACTGAAGACTCCTACATATACGGCGGTATGCTTGAAATCATACTTAAAAAACAAAAAAAAAAAAAAAAAAAAAAATAACTACCAATTAATCGTGTTAATTTGTGTAAATATTGTATAACGTTTATCAAGCGAATAAATAATTATAATTGTATATAAGCGGCTTAGAATAAAATGGAGTAAACGCGTAACGCGAGCGCTGTTGACTCTATAAGAATTATATAGTGTAAAAGTAATAAAGATGTAAACTGTGTCAAAATTTACAATTATATATTATATATATATTATATATATTATATATACATAAATATTATTTATAGCTAAAGGATTAAAAGAACAAAATACATTTATGTATATCTCGTCGTGTACTTGTACATCCCGCGCGTGTGTGTGTGTGTGTGTGTGTGAGGTCTCATTCGTATAATACGCAAATGAAAGGCAATATCGATGATAAAGATACACCAATGATACGTTAATATACCAAATGGCTGTTTGTTTTTTTATTTATTCATTCATCCCTCGGACGAAACGATCGTGATGTTAAAATATTGGAATTCGAAAGCTTCCGAGACCTCGAGATGATGCATTATTTATTGCGTTGGTCGCTTCGATATCTTGTAAGATTTATACGTCGATCGCTTTGACTCGTAACGCGTCGATAATTTTTAACGAACGATTATCAAAATAAACATTCGTCTAACAGAAACCAAAAATTAGTCGTTATTTAAAATTGGGTTGAAAACAGAGTAATTATGCGATAAGTGAACGCCACACCGATTTTTTTTCTAAAATTGGAGTATGTGATTCTGGGGGTGTTTTTAATCAACTTTGTATGTGGATATAGGACGCGTAAACTATTTTTTATCATGTTTCAAGGTCGTTGAAAAAAAATTATTTTTCCGTTTATGGAAATTTAAATGAAATTTCTAAATTTTTTAAATGAAATTTCAATTTCTTTTATTGCGAAAAACCAATTCCGAACCAACCATCATTCACGGATTTTACATTTTCTCAAACGTATTCAAGGTATTACCGGATGGATATTAATAAATGTCAGAAATTCTTGAAAATTTGAGAAATGATAGTTTTTGATTGAATAATAATACAAGAATTATTTCAGATTTTTTCACCGAATGGTTTGGTAGTTATAAATTTGCGAATTTAACACGGTGTCTCATGGGAAAACAGCTTCTGCATACGTTTGTGGCTGCAAAACGAATGAAACTAAATGACCGAAAATTCTGAAAATATTATATCATCAAGATTTAAGATCGACAGATCGATTATGCTTGGTTTCAAATTAATCGGTTGAGGAACTGTCGAGAAATTAATTAAAGTAACGAGTAGCCTGGAACAGTTGAAGCAGTCAACCACACGTTAATATCATCGAATTTGACTTCAATTCTTATCAAAAGTAGATAATAATTATTTCTAAGTGTTAATTTGATATTACTTTAGCCATTTCTAAGACCAAACATGTCTTACGGCATGATCTAGAATTGTCAATCCACGATTCGCCGGTTTTCAATTAACTTTTTGCCCGATTATCCGTCCAGTAAGACCTCAATGGCATCCATCCACGTCCAGTGGGTACATCGACGATAATTTCAAGAAGAAAATCTTCATTTCGGTCCGAGAACGAAAATTTCCGCTTGAACAAAAACTCGCCTTCCCAGGGCAAGGTAAGACGCGAAATTACCACCACAATGTGGAATATACAACGTAAACAAAGCCAATCTATTGAATTTCGAAAGTTCACGTGATAAACTTTCAACCGCTCATAACCCATACGAAGACTTGGTTTCCTCACCCAACATATGGATATGAAATTACTCAGAAAAGTGTCCTCTTCAACATACTTCAATTCCCAGAGAAATCAGTGTGGCGTTCACTTCCTTTACTTCACCGAAAACAGCAGAAAGATCAATTTTTATCGAAATATTTACTCAAACGTTTTTCCCTCAAGGCTTATTTACAACAATAATAAAAACTTAAAACTACGTTTTCAGGCCTTTGAAACCTCTAGCGAGAACAAATTTTTCGGTAGATTCGTCCCGGGTAGCGTCGGGTCGAACATTTTTCACGGTTTTGTAAAATCTCGCCAAATCTTTTTCGAATTGCGGTGATAATCCTCCGTCCCAAAGTTTAACCAGCAAAGTACCGTCGATTCTCGATATTTGCACAGCAAACTTCATCGCCGCGTACGCAAGATTAATTATATTCTCGTGATCCATAGATCGCACTCCGGTCGCATTTGGCGCCATATCGGACAAAACCACATCCACTGGTCGTCCTTTTAATGCTTCGGAGAGTATTTTTTGAGCGTTTTCGGAAGTAAAATCAAGATTTCCCAGAACAATCGCTCCTTCTATCGGGTGAATTGGTAGCCTGTCTATAGCCACGACTCTTCCTTTTTTTTTTTCATCCAGATTTTTTCCATCGGAATTAATCGATTTGACGGCAACTTGAGTCCAACTTCCGGGAGCGGCTCCGCAATCGACGACCGACATGCCAGTTTTCAAAATTCCGAATCTTTCGTTTATCGCGAGCAACTTGAACGCGCTTCTGCATCTGTAATTTTCTTGCTTAGCTTTTTCCACGTAAGGATCTTTCAGTTGGCGTATCAGCCATTGTTGCGAGCTCGGTTTTTTGCCCTTCAAGTTGTTGGGCGTTTCTCGCAGCAGAGCTCGGCAGGTGTGGAGCCTTCGACTGTACGTCGGCAGCTTGCCGATATTCATTGTTTCTTCTGAATTTCCGAAAAAACGATTTGTACAGGTTAGTTTCTTGAGCTCCGAACGGTAAGTTCTTGACCGTAATCGTTGTTCCGGTGGAGAACGATTTTAGAAACTCAAATATTTTATAGAAAAAAATGTTGAGGGCTTGAGAATATATTTATTAGACTGTATGGAAAACACAAAAAAATTCTATTTTCTTCTGCGTTACCTTTTTGAACATTAGTTTGGGTCCTGAAAAATATTCACCTAAAATTTGAGCAATCTAGCTCATGCGTGGAAGGTTGCGCTATTCCATTTTTGGATATTTTTTTTTTATTCTCGTAATATCTCCTGAACTGAACTATTTACGAAAAATGTAAGAGGACTTGTATTAAATATTTTATTTCTAAATATAAAAGGTTTCCATCAATTTTGTCAGAAGCAGGATATTCATTCGGATATTTGCAAAATACTCAATTACGATTGAAAAGAAGAGAAGACGACATTGGAGTCAAGACAGTTATATATTCTCTTCGTGTCTACTTTTGTCCGATGAAGAATTGCCATACGAATCTTCTTGCCATAAAATACTTAAATTGACATTAATTTGTTATGAAAATAATAATATATATTCCATTTTTAATATTTCCCATTAATATTGCAAGTATCTTAATGAATTTTTTGTTTTTGACAAAATTGATACGAATCTCTAGTTTCAAAAATTAAATCGTCAATAAGATAAAATCATTCACGAAAATAGCATATTTCCGGAGATATCGCGAGAATTGTGAAAAATATTACAAAACCAAAAGTTTGGTAAAAATCTATCCAATTTCAGCTGAGTATTTTTCAAGACCTAAACTAACATTCAAGTGATACCAAGAAAAATTGAAATTTTTTTTTTCATCGTTATGGATGTATTTTCAATAAAATCGATAAATATGCTTATCGTTAATATAGTCATCGTTTCACTCTAAAAAGAATTATAGGTTATGAACGCGTACCTCAAAATATTTATTGGCCTCTTGAATAGCGTTTATCGCGTTGCTGAGAATGTTTTCAGATTTCGTCGACTGTCAACGGAGTAAGTGACTGAATAGCTTAAAAACACAGTGCGTATGGAAATTGCAGCGACGTCGTTGTTATTATTGATGGAGCATGTAACATGGTCGTCGCCATGTTTAACCTATCGACATGTAGATATGGACCGATAATATTGCAAGGAAAAGTGAAATCGTAATAGAAAGAGAGGAGACTAGGTGGGTTTATCCCTCTCTCACTCTCTCTCTCACGAAAAAGAGATGCATGTAACATGGTCGTCGCCATGTTTTTAACCTATCGACATGTAGATATGGACCGATAATATTGCAAGGAAAAGTGAAATCGTAATAGAAAGAGAGGAGACTAGGTGGGTTTATCCCTCTCTCACTCTCTCTCTCACGGAAAAGAGAGAGAGAGAGATAAACCCACCTAGTCCTCCTCTCTTTCTATTACGATTTCACTTTTTTCGCAGTACTATCGGTCCATATCTATATGTCGATGGTTTAGACCTATGCATTTTCAACTCGAAAGAACTTGGAGCTAGCTCCTACCATTGAAGCCGTGCCAACCTGATATAGACTGCTAATGCCGTACCAAAAAGTGAAATCGAAAAAGACAGAATGAAGACGATAGGTGGTGGCACAGAAATAGAAGAAGGTGGTCTTACATACAGGTCTTGAAACCTGTGTGGTGGGGGTTCGTCGCTTAAGAAATATAAATACGTCTTCACCCTGTCCGCTCGAGGCACTTCAGGTAGAGTAGGGTCACGTGCGGAACGGAATGAATCTGTTATTGCTTCTAGCATTCCTAACCATATTGTTTATGTAAACCATATGTAATTGGGAAATGCACCCGAGGGTATCGGTGTTTCTGACGGAAAATGCTCGTTTAACTAAGCTATTTCCAAAATAACCTTACCCTTAAATCGTAACAGGTCGCAAGACCTGTTAATCAAGATGCACCAAGATGAACTTCAAGGTTTTCTTCCACTATTTGATGAAACGAACTTCCCTGCTAGTGGATACGCGATGCATATATTTCTTTTTAATATGTTTAGGGCAAACAACGTGTGAAGCTCGCAGTTTCACGTTGCCGGAAATAAGTTCTTCTCAATGTTTCAGTCTTTTGGCACACGCGGAACGGAGCAATTTACACACGATTTTTTAAATATTAGAATCATAATTTAGATGTACGGTATGTATCACGGTTTGACCTCATTCCAATTCCCATCCGAGCTTCCTCCACTACCGGAAATTTGGAAGAGTTTCAAGACCTGTATGTTAGACCGTGGTCAGAACGCAGCGAGCACAATTGGCGTCGGGAACAAGAGTGCATTCTCCACTCGTCTGTACGAAAAAGGACAGAGGTCCCTGACCCAGATCTCTTTCTCGTTGAGCGTATTTGCTGCCTCCAGCATGGCAGTGCGTGTTCCAGTTCTATGTACATAGATATCGGGAATGTTTTCGACCGATCAGCTTCAACTACGAAGAGATGAGGTGCCTACCACCTTCGTGGTCTCTCCGTCTTTTTCGATTTCACGTTTTTGTACGCGTCACTCTCGGAATTGGAAGGATAAAAGTTCGCGTGGGTGATCGTTACCCCTGGAAGTTCATTGGAAAGAGGTTTGTTTTCAAGAAAGACTTACTGGGAAAACGTTTAAGCTTTGCTTTGGCGATTTTTATTCTTACAATTTAAAAATATTTACAAAGTTGTATCTGGGCGCGAAAAAGATTTAGTTGTTACGATGTTGGATGTTGAAGAATTACTGTGCTATAAGGCGCGAACGTGGTCCTTTTATACTGCTTGAAGCCCGTAGTAAATATAAAAATAGAGTTTGAGAGGGGAGTTTTTCTTGCTCGTTATTGGTTACAAACTACCGCCTCCAAGCACTTTCCTGTTTTCGAATGTTCCTCTTTATCCTTTATCCAGAGTCCAGAGGGTTGCCTGACCGTAGGCTTCGGAAAACGTACAGGATGTAAGACATTATAAAACGAAAGTTTTCGATATAGTAACGCACTGGAGGTTCCCCACTTTTACGGTACTTGAATTAGGACCGGCGGTGGATGGAGAATTCATTGTAAATCCGCGAAACATTTTTTGTTTTCTCTCAAAAAAAGCAAGTATTCCTGTATATTATCCTTGAGTCTGCTGAAGACCCGGCAATCTTCTAAATTAATTGCTGTAGGATTGTTCTTTCGCAATGCCTTCTTAATCCATCTCAACTCATCTTTGAAGTCGTCTAAAGATGCTCGTACGTCATTCACGAGCTATTGAAAAAATACACAATTGAATTCATTTTACTTCGTGCGTGACTTCGATTTCGAAGTCTTCGTCAACGAATTCGGGTAACGAAACTCTATTGTAGCTTACTTTCCGCGATTTTTTGGTTGAAAGATTTTTTTTGCCGTAGAAATAGGAAATTTCGAATGCATTCGATCAGTTGTGGATGGAGTATGCTCATAGCCACGTGAAAAATAGGACATGATATATATTGAGATAGACATAATACTCACTTCTCCGTAACAAATGGTTTTAGGGTTGCTAGCGGCGTTTGATTTCGCTGATAATACGACGATTTTTTCGCACTTTTGACTCCCATTATAAATTTTATCTATCATAATATTAGTAAACTTGGCTTCCAAGCTTTTAGTGCAGTTTTGTAATTGTTCTTCCTGCAGTCCGAGGCATTCCTTCACTTTTGATTCCACAACTAATCGTTTGAGTTTGGACCAATCTTCCAGACAAACTAGGGAACCGCTTTCGTTATTATTTTGCGATATTGCGAACTCATTGATTCCCTGTGGAGTAGATTCCATAAAACAATTTATTTAAACGTCGAAAATGTGTGTCGAGTATTGATAAGAAGTTATGTTTACTGAATAAAGAAAAGAGAAAAGAAACATATCAAACCAATATAATCTCTTCAAAGTGGGAATGAAAAGAAATTGGCGAATGAACTTGATTTTTATAATCCACAAAAATATAAATACGCGACTCGATCGGCAGCAAGTACAATGGTTTTCTCACCAAATAAGACATTTTTTAAATTAGCTACGCTGGGGTACGTTTGCGCACCTCGATTGGCTTGATCATGACTTCATTTACCTTGTGTAAGACATTACCTTCGTCATGTTCGAAACCGAATCATCAATTTTCGTCAGAATTTCCTTGCCGTGCTTCGATAAGTGAATCATCGTAATATTACGAAAATTCTCAAATATTTTTGCAGTTCTAATGTACATTGTGTTGATTTTGGTGACCGCCTTATTGTGTTCTGTCATGTACCTTATTGCATCATATGTGGCCTGAAACGTGTTTTGATAAATCAACTTATTAAACGAAAATTAAAAAAGAAAACGATGACGAATTCGTCTATGAAAAAGCAAAAATGACCAGCTGCAAGTTAAAACTTGCAATTTGCTTCCTCCGCACTTGAGCCAAAGGACCAAGTCCTTTATGAGGATTCCAATGAGTACCTTTTTCTTTATTCATTCTGGCTTTTTCATAAAGGATTTCGTCCATTGGCTCAAGTGCGGAGGAAGCTAATTGTAAGTTTCAATTTGCAGCTAGTTTAGGGAAATTTAAACTCCTGCAAAATTCAAAGTCCTATAAAATTTGATCCCCTCGACCGATCTTTACCAAATTCGATACAAGGTACGGTTGAATAATGTTCCCGATATGTATCGAGTTCGGCTTCGATCGTTCGAAGGTGACGTGAGTTGGACCAAAACGAATTTTTTTCGTAAAATTCAAAATCCTATAAAATCTGAACTCTCCGATCGATTTGGCCCATATCCCATACTAAACATTCTTTTGAGCATCATTGTCTGTGTGAACAACTATTTAGATCGATAACTCGAAAATTGTGGACGCTAGAGTGGACGCAGACATTTTTTGGAAATTTCAAAACGCCGCCAAATCGGAGCTGCTTCGCCAATTATCGCGAGAATTACAGATGACGTAGACATTATAAGGTTGCATATGTGTGAAACGGTTATTGAGTTATAGACGTTCGAATTTTGGGAGGCCGTTGCACACACGCACGCACGCACGCACGCACGCACGCACACGCACACGCACACGCACACGCACACGCACACGCACACGCACACGCACACGCACACGCACACGCACACGCACACGCACACGCACACACATACACACACACACACGCGCGCGCGTCCAGACATTTTGCAGAAACGTCATTTCTGCATGTTTTAGGACATTTTGGACGTATTGACATCAAAATCCCGAAAGAAAATTTGTCGACCGTCACAAAGCTTCCATTATGAGGAAGCAATATAACATAATCCCAAATATAATCTCGTATATAGAAGAGATCTCTTAGATAAGAATTTCTTTTTATTATAGCTGCGACGAGCCTGCAGGCCTCGATTTGCTTTTCGTGAGTTAATTTCCCTCGTCTGAGACGTTACCGTCGTCATGTTGGAAGCCGGATTATCAATTCCCGTCAGACTTTTGTTGCCGTGCTTCGATATTGAACGTTCACTATTTATCGGAATCGTCGAATGATCTCTGAGAGCTAACTCTATGGTATGTTACGTTGATTTTGGTGAATAGCGTATTACGTTCTTTCATGTCCCTCATTCCATCATATGTGGCCTTAAATGGATTATGATAACTCAACTTATTAGACGGAAATATCTTTTATGACACGCCGTGCGTAAGATGCGCTTTTTCCGCTCACTTCGTTCGCGTCGAATCGCATTTACACACCTCGGGCAATAAAAATGTATACTATACTCGTGCGAAAAACCTTTTCTTGACTCGTGTGATTGCAGCACTCGCCTTCGGCTCGTGCCACAAACTCACATTCGTCAGAAAAAATATTTTTGCCCTTGTATCGTAATATACTATAAAACAATGACAAATGTTACTACGACGATGCAAAAATATAATGAGCTAGTAGTTTTCACATAACACGCACTTACTAAAGAAAGGCTCACTGCGCAAAGAATGATCGTGAGTTTCAACATTGCTTCCCGGCTGTCGCGCACGATGACTTTAAATGTGAAAACTGAAATGGTTTCGGTATATATAGTTCATCCGCCTTTTGCCGTCTTACATAACTCTCATGTTTTTGACGAATACTGAACGACACGTGTCAATTTAGTTTGCATTATCGTGACGCGATGCGATCTAATGAACATTTTCACCTGTGTCAACAATTTTTTGATAAAAAAAACTCTCACTCCTCAGTTACGAGAAAAATTATGTGAGATTTGCTGTTATCCACTACCACAATCAAAACCCGGACCGCTGTTTTATTGACTCAATAATACCGGACTCGTACCAAACAGTATGGAAACAGTTGTAGACAGACGTCAAAGTTTGTAATAATATTATTGATATCAGCTATAACGACATAAAAACTATACATCAATCGATTTTCGCTCTATCGCCTGTTCTTCCTGCCCTGAAGAATTAAATTTCGTATCATAAAAGCAAAGAAAAAACTTGAGTGGCATTTTCGCGAATATTTAATGACCAAATAATAATAAAATTCAAATCCCTCTGGAATCTCATTGCTCGAAACCTTCCATGAAATTTTTTTCTCCCGAAGGATTGAAACGAGACCTTGAAGAGTGCTTTCATCCAGTTCGACTGCATATGCGTAGAGTGCCAATGAGCTTTTCTTACGCGAGGTTCAGCACAATAAGCGAATGTAACGCGCGTACAAAGCTTGTAGGAACGTTGACGGCTGTGATATCACCGTAGATAAGCACAAAGAGCGCTCTGATTGGAGCGTGACCCATTTTGAGGTAGCACGAATTCCTCATATAGCATGAATATGATCACGCACATGCGTTACGGGAACGCAACCTCTAAACATTTTCTATCGGTGCTCGATCAGTTTCTATCAGTGTTTGAGCACACCATACGGAGCAGGGCGGTAAATGGCGAGCTTTTTTTTTGCTTCCTCGTAGAGGAAGCTTTGTTTTCGTGAAAAAATTTTTTTTCGAGATGTTCCCGAAAACGTGTTCAGAATGCCCCAAAACATCTGAAAATCACATTTAGAAAAAATGTCCGGATGTATGTATGTGTGTGTGTGTGTATCTATGTAACATTGGTTGAGCGTTCATAACTTGAGAACGGCTCGAGATATCAAGCCGAAATTTGTCACACATGTAGAAGGTTCACGGCACATAGCATGATTTAATTTTTAGAAAAATCCATGCAGTTTTATCGTTTTTACGCGATTTAAAAAAAATTCAAAAATTTATTTTTGGTCTCTGACTTCCACAATTTTCGAGATATCGGATCGAAATATGGTACAAAGTCGCACTATCATCGAAATATGTTTCGTATAGAATTTGGGCAAAATCCATCTTAGCGTTTAAATTTAATGCGACTTTCAATTTTTTAAACCTGACATGAAATTCACCATATATTTAATCTGGACTAGATATATTTTCGAACCGATTTTATATAAGAACAAGGGTGCAAAGTCGAACCTTGCACATTGCTTTCTCATAATTTGTTAAATTTGCCAAAGCTTCCTCCATGAGGAAGCCAAAATTCATCGGCACAGTCCCTCATAGAGGAAGCTTTGTCAAATTAAAAAAATTATGCAACGTGCAAGGTTTTTGAGCCTGCGCAAGTGATGGGTGGTAGTCAGCGCCACCTAGCTTGCGATCATATTCGGTCCCCCCCCCCCCCACTCGAGTTCGGTCGTCCAGTCTTCCATCTTCTTGTTTTCTTCGTTCTCTGCCCGAAACTTCATGCATCAGCTGATTCCATGTACTTGCCGCCCCCCGCTCCGCTCCCCGCAGCCGTAGCTTGTCGCGCTTGTCCGACATGCGCGAAAATGGTGGAGGGTTGCCACGAAGAAACTCCGACGATTCCACGCGATTTGCCTTAACCGGCGAACCAGTGAACAACAATCACAAGAGTTTTGCGTGTTTGACAACCGAGTTCGACGATTGTGCGTCACGAATGATTGTCAAAGGAAATCGTCGAAGATGAACTTGACAGCGGGAAATTCGCACGGCAATGGCCTGCTCTACGCCGGTTTCAATCAGGATCAAGGTAATGTACTCACTCCAATTACAATAATCGCGTCGCGACGACAATCGCGAAAATCGGCACAATTTTCGATCCGATCTGTCATCGCGATGATGACACGAGCGTGTCTATCGTTGCGGCCGATGTTACGTCAAACGTTTGCACGATTTCCACGTAACGGGGTTGATTCTTGATCGTCAAGACTTTTTGGTTGCGTCTGAGATGGATCGTGACACCGATGAAGTCGATAACCACAACGTGCATTACGACGGACGAGACGTAGCTGATATACATGTATATGTATCTCCGTGTTGTTCTCATTCTAACCTATATTCGTCAGCTGAAACGACGAAATTTCGTCGTTCGATGATGGATTTGTTGATATTCGGGAATGTCTCATTCGAATCATTTAACAGCCGAAATGTTCCATCAATTTGCCGAGCTTTCCTGAGTTTCCGAGAGAGATTTCATCTCTATATATCGTAATCTCGAATGTGATGAAATTGTTTTTGAGGCTTTGTCGAAAGTTTATGTTTTGTATGTGTTGTTACAACGTTTGCAACATTTACTCAGTGTATCATTATACACTGAGTAAATGTTGACATGTTGACATGTTGGTTTGTTGACATTTGGTGATGTCTTTGGTTATTTGGGTCTTTTAATAGCCAGAATGTTCCATTAAACTGCCCAGCTTACTCAAGATTACGAGAGCAATTCCATTTTCATATTTATTACCCTTGAATATGATAAAATTGTGTCGTTGTCTTGAATATGAAAAAAGTTTTATCAAAGATTTATGTTTCACGTGTATTATCACAATATTTGCGAAATTTAGTCAGTGCACGATGGATTTGTTGATATTTGTTGATGTTTTTGGTTATTCGAATCTTCCAACAGCCAGAATGTTTCATTCTACTGTTCAGCTTTCTTAAGTTTATGATAAAAATTTAATTTTCATATACTTCACACACATACGATAAAATTGCTTTTGGGGCAAATCGCTGTCGTAGCGTTTCGATTATTCAAGTACGAAAAAGCATTCGCTGGCAGCAACTGCGAAATTTTGTCGATGCATGATGGATTTGTTGATATTCTTCCGCGTCTTTGGCTATCAGAATCTCTCAACAGTCAGAATCTTTTATTGGCTTTCTCGAGTTTACAAGAAGAATTTAATTTTTATTTTGTGTACCTTAACACAATAAAATCGTTTTTGAGATTTTATCAAAAATTCATGTTTAGTACATATTATTGTAGCATCTTGATTACTCGACTACAAATAAAGTATTTGCTTCATTTTCATATTCAATACACTCGAATATGATGAAGTTGTTTTTTGTTGTTTTATAAAAAATGTATGTTTTGTGTGTATCTGTGTAGAATTAATATTACTCGGGTACACTTTTGTCATTTAATGATCGGCACGTTGCTATTCGTCAACATCTTTAGTTGTAAAAATCTTTGAGTTGCCACAATTCTCCATGGAAATGCTCAGCTTTTTGGAGTTTACGATGAGAATTTTCTCATCTTACACACTCAAATATTGCAAAGCGTTTTATGAAAAATGTATGTATTGTACCATTTGGATTTAATTACAATAAATGCATTTGTTAGCCGGAGCGTCCAAATTTGCTCATTCTACAATGATTTTTTAAAATATTTCCCAACATCTTTGGTTATCCAAATCTTTTAAGAGCCGGAATGTCTACTAAACTACCCAACATTCTCGAGTTTACGATAGTACTTTCGTTCTCATACTCAATCCACTCGATTATCTTGAAATTATTCCTGCCGTTTTATAAAAAATTTATCTTGCACATGTATAATTGTATCGTTTGAATTACTGGAGTACAAAAAAAGCATTTGCTCTTAACAATGAACAACGCTTTATTGGCCTAATCTGTTAACCGGTCAATGGAGGCAAAGGTCGCTTTGCCATTATCACCACTCGTAGTATCGCACGATTGTTATACATTCTTTTTTTTTCTCTGCTTCGTTTCTTCAGGATGTTTCGCTTGCGGTATGGAAAACGGATACCGAGTTTACAATTGCGATCCGCTAAAGGAAAAGGAACGACACGACTTTGACAACGGAGGCCTCGGCTATGTGGAAATGCTCTTTAGATGCAACTATCTGGCTCTCGTGGGCGGAGGAGGCAAACCTATATATCCGACAAATAGAGGTGAAGAAAATCCTGTCGACTAAGGGTTTATATCCAGTTGTTTGTAAGAAAATAATAGGATTTTCATGATTTTTTTTCAGCCATGTTAAAATAATTTCATTAGAATGTACTACACAGTATTAATTATAACATATATTGAAGTACTTCTATGAATTTTCTTATGGAAAGATTTTCAATTTTGGGGGAATTATTGCCGTTGTCGCAAAATACCTTTTTTGAGATTACTTGCGCAGAGCATAAGATTTCTGCAACGGCTCTTGGATAATTAAAAAAAAAACCAAGAAGATTTCGTTAGTATAATATTAAACGTAGTTCGTGGACGAAGGGTTTAGCGAATTTTTTATTTCAAAAATAATATCGATTTTTGCAAAAAATTTGATTCTTGAGATTTTAGGTTTTTGGTCCAAGAAAAATACTAATTTTGGCCCAAAGAAAAATTCCGTCGTTCACGAACCAGTCATTATAATAAGGAACGATGTTGTGAAAGAATAAAATCGATCGGTTAAATTGCTGTCGAGAAATTCTGTTCACCGCAACAGCACTTTTTAAAAAACACGATTCTGAGATAATTGCGTTTAAAGCACGTCAATGGCTGCGCATGAGTACATTTCGAGGAAATGTACGTAAGATTATGTACTTTAAGAAATTACAGAAAAAAAAATTCATTTTTTCGACTTAAACAAGTACATATAAACCTTTAACTTTTTTATTTCGGAATTTTTTGAATGATTTTTGGCTTTTTTTTCTCATAGAAATATCGGTGTTGCCATGAAAAATAATGTTTCTCTGAAGTTTCCATTGCGACGCTGGACTACGAAGTTGCATAAGATTTTGGACTTAAAAAAATGTCTTCATAGATATTTGTTGATATTTCTCTGCCAATTTTATGTCTATCGATGAAAATAGAAAATAAATACTTCACTGCAGAATTTCGTTCAAGTTCCTCCTGAGTTTGGGAAAATTCTGTAAAACCATCGTCATTTAACGTAATTTTTATTGTATCTACGTTATCGAATCGAAATCAATCGGAATTTTCCACAGACAGAAAATAATATTCAACGATGATGGATAGCAAATTCAACCGAAAATGTTCAGAGAGTTTGCATTTTTTAGCAATTTGAATTTCAACTTTTTTTGGTTCGTCATCCACGAAGCTTCTTCTATGATAAACCGACGATCGATAAAGGAGGTTTTATTGACGGTTGAACCGAAAGTATGGAAAAAAAACAACACGCAAGCTTCGGTTTTGCATCCTCCTTTGCTTTTGTTTCCAAAAAAAAATCCCATGACTTACGATATGTATTATTTTCTCTTATTGCAGTTATAATATGGGACGATTTGAAAAAAGTGCCAGCCATAACGTTAGAATTCAATGCACCGGTTAAAGGAGTTAAATTAAGGAGGGACAGGATAGTAGCAATTCTCGAAGGTGTTATAAAAGTCTATACGTTTACGCAAAATCCTCAACAGCTGCACGTTTTCGAAACGAATCCAAATCCACGAGGCTTGTGCGTGCTTTGTCCCAATAGTAACAACTCGTTACTGGCTTTTCCCGGCCGTATAAACGGCCACGTTCAAGGTGAGGCACACAAACATACGACGTCTTATTCCAAAGATATAACGCGATTCAATCTGGTAAAATATTCACGCCAAAATAAAATTGAAATCATGAATAAACAAATAATAATAATAGCAAAAAAAAATTAATAATTCAATGAAATATTAATTTTTCGTACTTTTTGTATTTGGATTGATTGAAATAATTGTTTGATACGATTCATTTTTAAATAACTTTTAATCTTTAATTCGAAGAAATTATTATTATTATTATTATTATTATTATTATTATTATTATTATTATTATTATTATTATTATTATTATTATTATTATTATTATTATTATTATTATTATTATTAATAATAATAATAATTTCTTGGAATTAAAGAGTATCAAAAATTATTGAATTATATTATTATTCTTAATAATAATAATAATAATAATTTCTTGGAATTAAAGATTATCAAAACTTATTGATATATTATTATTATTATTATTATTATTATTATTATTATTATTAAATTATTAAATAATAATAATAATAATTTCTTGGAACTGAAGATTATAAAAAATTATTGAATATATATTATTAATAATAATAATAATAATAATGATATAAATTTAATAATATATATTCAATAATTTTTGATAATATTTAATTCCAAGAAATTTGTATTATTATTATTATTATTATTATTATTATTATTATTATTATTATTATTATTATTATTAATAATAATAATTGCATGTAACGCATATTGCAATAGAATGGTTTTTTTATCGATTATTATTATTATTATTATTATTATTATTATTATTATTATTATTATTATTATTATTATTATTATTATTATTATTATTATTATTATTATTATTATTATTATTATTATTATTGTTATTATTATTATTATTTTTATTATTATTATTATTATTATTATTATTATTATTATTATTATCATTATTATTATTATTATTATTATTATTATTATTATTATTATTATTATTATTATTATTATTATTATTATTATTATTATTATTATTATTATTATTATTATTATTATTATTATTATTTGTAACAAAAATTTACAACCGAATCGTTTCTTTCATCATCCTCGAATTACAGTCGTAGACCTGGCCAATACGGAAAAGCAGCCTCTGAACATAGAAGCGCACGAGACGCCATTGTCATGCATAGCTTTAAACCTCCAAGGCACGAGATTGGCAACGACGTCGGAAAAAGGAACTCTGATACGCGTCTTCGATACCCAGAGCGGAACAATGATCAACGAATTGAGAAGAGGCGCTCATCACGCGAACATTTATTGGTAATTAACCCGACAATTTACCAATTATCAAATTTCACGCTTTTACCAAAATCCCTCCTGTTAATTGATTTCAGTATAAATTTCAATCGCGATTCTACCTGGTTGTGCGTTGCCAGCGATCACGGTACGGTTCACGTCTTCGCCGTCGAGGATCAAAAATTAAATCGTCAATCGAGTCTGGCTTCAGCCACTTTTCTGCCAAAGTACTTTAGTTCGAATTGGAGCTTCTGCAAGTTTCAAGTGCCGAGTGGACCTCAGTGCATGTGCGCTTTCGGCACGGACAACAAAAGTATTATAGGTACGGAGAGGGAGAGAAAGACATTTTTTTTCAATATATAGGGTGGGACGTTTCGAATTACCGGATTGAAACCCTTCTATTCTCCGTTGTGGTCGATTTCTTTTAGGAACTTTTGGATCTACGAAGTCACTCAATTTTTTTTTTTTTTCTTAGATTCTCAAGCCTCCCTTTTCTTTACTCTTGCCTTTTTTTATCGAGAGGTAACTGCTATTTCTAACATTCTAAAATAACTGACATTTTTTCCTCAGATAACTCATTAAAACTGAGGAACTTTTTTTTATATAACAAAGTCAGCATTTTTTTCTGGTCCAGAATTTTAATATATGGTATTGGCTTCTCATAAAGAAAATAAAAAATCAAATCTATCGTACAAAAAAATCGATATTTCGGTTATTTTTTACGAAAAATCGATTTTTAAATTATATTTTTTCATAAAAATCACTAGAAAATAATCGAAAAATCGATTTTCTATAAAAAATAATCAAAGTATCGATTTTTCTGTAACATAGATTTTTTTAAAGATAGCAAACCGTTATCACGTGTTAAAATTTTGGAAAAACTCGAAATTTTATGAAAAAAGTTTTTCAATTTCAATAAACTATCCAGGAAAAAAACTCCATCCAATTTACAATGATAGAAATAGGAAGTTACTTCTTGTTGAAAAAAAGGGCGAGGGGAAGGCGGGAAGTATGAAAATCTCAAAAAAAATAATAAAAAAGCGAAAAAGTTGATTTTTTGAAAAATAAAAAAAATCATAAAATCCAAAGTTATTGATGGATTCGGCTCAAATGCAATACCAAACGTCCTTGTACCCAACTCTACATGTTAAAAACTATTTAGCCGAATATCTCGAAATTTGCGGACGCTAGGGTGGTCACAAACATTTTTGAAAAAATTCAAAACGCTGTCAAAGTCGAGCGAATGCGTCAATAATTGCGAAAATCACAGATTACATAGATATCAGAAGGCACCACATGTGTGCAAAATTTGAGTACGGTAGCTTGAACCGTTCTCGAGTTATGATCGTTTGAATTTTGAAGGGTGGTTACGCCCATACACACACACACACACACACATACATCCGGACATTTTCTCCAAATGTGTTTTCTGGATATTTTTTAAGATATCTTGAACCTATTGACATCAAAATCCCGAAAAAAAAATAATTCGAACCGTCACAAAGTTTCCTTTATCAGGAAGAAAAAACAATTGAGGTCGTAAGATCCAAAAGATCACCGACAAAATTATTTCAATCCGATGATTCGTGACGTTCGTCCCCACATATTTTTAATCATCATCATTGTTCCTGTTTCATCGCAATCGACCGACAATTAATTCCATATCACAATTTATCGTTCGTTCTCATTCGCAGTCGTATGCGCGGACGGTAGCTACTACAAGTTCGTGTTCAACAACAAGGGCGAATGCACGAGAGACTTTTACGCGCAATTTCTCGAGATAACCGACGACAAGATGTGACCTTGTTACGTTACGACACGAGACGAAGATGAAGATCCTTAGCCCGAACGAACGAGAAAAAAAAAAACAAAAAAAAAACAAAAAAAAACCGAATAAAATCGCGTGTCTCGCTTCTCGGTTAATCGTCGATTTTTACCGACGACCGAAAATCGCGACGATGTTCCTTTTCTCAAAATCGAATCGTCGTTTCCGAAAAAGTTGCTCGTGACCGCAAAAATTATCAAATTTAAATTGAAATTTGGCGCAATATTGATTCCCGAAAAATGGAAGAGCGTCAAAAATACGCGAGTATTTTAAATTTGGAATTATTCGATGATGGAGTATTTATTTTACTCCGGTCACGTGACTTCTTCGCGTATACGTCGCATTATTCTCGTTCGTTTCGATTCGAAAATCAAGAGGATACGTGGATGAACGAAGAAACTCGGATTTTCGACCGAACGAACCAAAAGACTACTCGACAAGACTCCAAGCAGCGATCTTCGCAGTGACGATGCAACGCCGACGTACGAAATAACGACGAGCGAAAAATGGATATACACATAAGCGATAGTTAACGGCTATGTTGTTCGCGCGTTAGATTATCATAAAGCTTTATTCATAGTTTTTATCGTACATTCATTATATAAATCATACACACGAGAAGATATAATTATTGTGTTAATTATCAATTGCGTGTATCGACGTGAAAAGGGTGAAGAAAATAAGGAATTAACGGAAAACGAAGAAAGAAACATTTTTTTTTTTTTTTTTTTGAACACACACACGCGGAACGAGGTTGTAATTTCCACGGGGAAAACGAAAAATGTGTTATTTTGCCAGCACGAAATTGTAGAATAAAACGGACTGTGGTCTCGTCACGAAAAATGTTTGACGCATGGATGATTTTTTTTTGTTGCATTGCGATTTTCATCGTGTTCGGATATTCTTTGCCACGACGACGACTCTAAACTCGGCCGCTGCGATTGTTTTATTATTTACAGTTTCGGTATAGGTGTATATTAGGGTGGTTCTTAATTGGGTAATGTCGGATTTTCTTTGGTACTCCCCTTCAAAAATAATTTTGTTGGGGAAATTTTTATTACTTCGAAACTATACATGATAAATGAATTTCCTTCAACAATTTTGTAGGAAATTTGATTCGCTACGTAAAAGGTCTCTTGTAAAATTTCCGTGAATCTAATATTTATTACGTAAAAATGGGTTTTCATGGCTGGCTCAAAAAAGCATTTTTTTTTTGCAAATTACGTAATAAATATTAGATCTACGGAAATTTTACGAGAGACCTTTTTTGAAGCGAATCAAATTTCCTACACAATTGTCGAAGGACATTTTTTTATCATGTATAGTTTTGAAGTAATAAAAACTAATTTTTTTATATTCATCTTAATTACTTTTGAAGAGGGATATCGAAGAAATTCCGACATTACCCAATTAAGAACCACCCTAGTGTATATTTGTAAGGCGGACTATCCGTAGAGACAGCAGAAAAAATAGGGGAATTTTAGGATTTATCATCTCGAAAACAATTCGTTCGATTTTATTCGGGTTTGGTTTATTCGAAAATATACATTCTGAGGTATGCTGACGAATTTTTTTATTCGTATATTTACACCGGGAGCGCTGCTAAAATGGCCTGCGTAAAAAATGCCCCTCGCTCGAACAAATTCACGGTCCTCAAAATTACGTGCAGTCGGTTGAAACAAAAGTTTCAAAAAGATTTTCAAAATGTAATGTACGATGCCCTTCGCAACGAGAGATTTTTTGGAAAAACGAAATTGTTCACTCAATGGAGGCCGATTGAACTTGATATTCATTTTTCAACCTTAATTTTCGACCGTTCTGTCTCGAAAAAAAAAAAAAAATGAGCGAGTGAAAAAATCCTACGTTGCGAAAGGCATCGTACATTACATTTTGATAATCTTTTCAAAATTTTCGTTCCAATCCAACCGTCTGCATGTAATTTTGGGGACCGCAAACCATATTTACAAAAAAATTCTTCAGCACACCTCAACACGTATACTTTCGAATAAAACAAAATTGGATAAAATCTATCGAATAGTTCTTGAGATAATAATTCCAAAAAACGCAACTATTTTTTTCGCTGTTTTCTCGGACGTTCTCCGTTAATCGCACGTATGATTATTTATTTTACAATTTAGCGTTTTTTTTTCAGAATTTTCTTTTCGTGCAGTGTCTCGATGTTTTCGCGTTCAATCTTAGAGTCAATATTCGTGCAATTTATCTCGAATCCGGCTGTTGCCAGTAAATTGCGGTCTTTTAAAATATTTATCACAGCCAGTGCGCGCGCGTGCTATTCAGCGAATTCGATAATTTGTTTGCAACAAGCCTCTCGGGACGGATAATTGTTTAATTAACCTTCCGTCGACAGATTTATCTCTGGCCACGTTTTTGACACACCGGGTCAATTACACCCGGAAGAGTTGTATTTTATCCACCCGGTATTAAACAACCCTTTCCTTTATTTTTATAGAAAAAATAATTACTAATAAACTTTTGCCACTTTTTAATATTCCTTTAAATTTGGTAATTCGAAAAATATTATATCGAATTGTTTGAAATAAGCTGTTGATAATGGTCGAGATCGGAAGACCACGCAGTCCACACTTTTTGATCTTTCGGCATAATGAAAATTCGAAATATAAAATTAACTTTACTCATTAGAAGCATTGGCGACGATCGACCTAATTGATGTTATAGCTACATTTTTTCCGGACATCTATCGTATAATTTATTGAAATACGACAAATTATTTTAGAATCATGTCAAGATATTTTAACAAAATGCCCCGTATGAGGTCAAATCAGTGAAAGATCATACACGGCGAAAATTTGACATTTTTTATCAGAAAAATGTCGAAACTTATCATTTTTCATTAAAAAGTAATGGAGTTTCAATTGACGATGAAAAAACGACAAATTGTGATTAAAAAAACGGTCAATTTCTAATATAACACGATACATTTTGAGAAAATTCGACGAATTCTCGTAAAAATGTAACATTTTCTAACAAAATTGATCGAAATCTGTGAATTGCATAATTCCATCAGGGTTTGGTTTCAAGGTCGAGAGAGCCCTACATTGCCGATGTTATTGGATGGTAACTTTTAATATTTTATTCCTTATGGAAAACATTAATTATCGTTAAATTTTACTTCGGTTCAATCAGCCCATCAGGAGCTGGCAGTCCGAAGCACAACCAACGATTTTTAAAATAAATCGTGAAAAAATTACCCCACGGTCAAAATAATTTTTTCATACAATGAATCCTGGCGCAAAACTCTAAAAAATCGTGAACTAATCTCGCCAGAGCCTCGGTAGCGTAATCGGTAACTCACCAGGTTAGAATTTTTTCACGATTTATTTTAAAAATCGTTTATTGTGCTTCGGACTGACAGCTCCTAATATGCTGATTGAACGAAGTAATAACAACAATAATTAATATTTCCTACAAGAAATAAAATATAAAAAGTTACTATCCAATAGCATCGGTAATGTAGGACTCTCTCGACCTCGAAACCATAAAGGTGAATATAGAAGATGTCCGGAAAAAATGTAGCTATAACATTAATCGGGTCGATCGTCGCCAATGCTTTTGATAAGTTAAATTAATCAACCGGCCAAAGCTATTACTTCATATAAACTTGAATCGTTCAATTATTGAAAATTATTACATTAGAGAAAATTGAGCAGTTTACTCCAATTCGTTCGGGTCAAAATGACCCAGTGTGGGTTTAACGGAAGGATCGACAAAACAATAACAATTAATCCCGAGTCGAGGCGTGTATTGAATTTTTTTCTGAATATCCGCAAAGGTTTTTTTTTTACACCTCGTACGGTTCATTAGCGGATCGGGAACGTGATTTCGAACACTCGGCCGACGGATGCGCGTGTTTCTTCTTTGCTCCGTGAATCTCGTGGGTCAAACCTTTTTTGGCGTCCAGAGATCTGTACGCGCTGTACACGACGAACCAGCAATAAAAATTCACGTGCGCCGCTAATGCTACGATAAATCCTGAAAATTCGACAAATTAATTTTTCCTATGTTCCACGATTTCTAAAGTGTGGTGTAATGTTTTTCGATTTTTACGTAATTATACTCACTCTCGATCATACCCGACATCAAGCTTTCGTGAACGAGAAACAGAGAGATCAACAGAGCCCCGAATTCTATCAGATTTACCATCAGCCACGGCGCCATGAAATTTCGATTGTTCTGTTGAAAAAATAAAAAACAATAAATACAATCGTTGATACAACGATTGTCCCATATTTTACTGAATCGCTTGATTGAAATTTATTTGAATCTAATTGAATATTGAATAAGACATAAAATAATTATTATATATAAATTATTGAAATTTAAAAATATATATATATGGGGTATTCCGGGGAATTTCGGCAACTTCGGACAGTTGGGTCAAAATTTTTGCCCCCCAATTTTTTTCATTAATATGTGTTAAAAATAAAGAGACACGTATTTCGGCGTTTTTTATTTTGAGCCCTCACTTTTGAAATACGGTCACATGAAGTTTTTGAAGTATTGACCACATTCGATCATTCGAATCGATATATCTCAGCAACGGTTAGTGATAACTCGAAAAACCACGGGTCTTTTTTTTTCGTTTTTGAACGCTCTATACAATGAAAACATTTACGATTATGTTGCACAAATTCAACAATAAGTTATAAACAATTCAAAATTAAAAATGAAATAAAACAAAAAACGCACTTTTAATTTTTGAAATGTATTTTTTTTTAAATTCCTTCAACAAAAACGAAAATTTAGCCACCTTGAACTTTTTGGGCCGACGCTTCGTTCGGGAGTTATAGATTTTTTTGTCACAAAAAATCCGTAAATGTTTACCCGGTTGTTAAGAAAAAAAGCTCTAACTTTCAAATGAAGCGTCGGCCCAAGTCCGGCCGAGTCTCAAAATTTTCGTTTTTGTTCAAGGAATTTAAAAAAAAATAGATTTCAATAATTAAGGGTACTTTTTCTTCATGCAATTTTTTACTAATAAAATCCGTATATTTACCGATTTTTTATGACAAAAAAAAGCTATAACTTTCGAACGAAACGTCGGCCCAAGTCGGGCCGGGTCTCAAAATTTTTCTTTTCGTCCAAGGAATTTGAAAAAAAATCAATTTCAATAATTAAGGGTACTTTTTCTTTCATGCAAATTTTTACTAATAAAATACGTAAATTTACGGGTTTTTTGTGACAAAAAAATCTATAACTCCCGAACGAAGCGTCGGCCCAAAAAGTTCAAGGTGGCTAAATTTTCGTTTTTGTTGAAGGAATTTAAAAAAAAATACATTTCAAAAATTAAAAGTGCGTTTTTTGTTTTATTTCATTTTTAATTTTGAATTGTTTATAACTTATTGTTGAATTTGTGCAACATAATCGTAAATGTTTTCATTGTATAGAGCGTTCAAAAACGAAAAAAAAAGACCCGTGGTTTTTCGAGTTATCACTAACCGTTGCTGAGGTATATCGATTTGAATGATCGAATGTGGTCAATACTTCAAAAACTTCATTTGACCGTATTTCAAAAGTGGGGGCTCAAAATAAAAAACGCCGAAATACGTGTCTCTTTATTTTCAACACATATTAATGGAAAAAATTGGGGGGCAAAAATTTTGACCCAACTGTCCGAAGTTGCCGAAATTCCCAGGAATACCCCATATATATTAGGGTGGTTCTTATTTGGGTGATTTTTGAAATGTGATTGGGGACCGGTGTCAATCAATGGTAAGGAAAAAATGTTGAGCCTAGTTTGAACCTCTTAGTCCAACTCCTTCCCCGCTCGAGAAGCAGGTGAAGTTTACCGCTTCAAATACAAGCAATTTTTCTCCATCCCGGTAATTATATTAGTGGGAGGACTAATTATTCTTGAAAAAATCCAATACTATATGGAATTAACGGGTATAAACCCTAATTTCAGGAAAAAAATTGAACACATGTATCGGTCATTTTTATATTTTTCACTCTTTTTTTAATTAAAAATTGATGAATCTGCATAAAACCTGGGCTAAGTGGGACAAAATTGACGTAAAACATTCAACTCAACCTTCCCGAACGATCACGATCAACGTAGGGTCCCGTAACTCTCAAATATTCTATTTATTTCAGAATTATCCCAATAAATTGCAGGACGATCGTCAGGGACCGGTGCGAAGGTGCGTGTAAATGTGACATGAAATGACCCATGCGTCATATTCTTTTTCTGAAAGTAGGGTTTATACCCGTGAATTCCATACAGTATTGGATTTTTTTAAGAATAATTAGTCCTCCCACTAATATAATTACCGGGATGGAGAAAAATTGCGTGTATTTCAAACGGAAAACTTCACCTGCTTGTCGGGAGGTGAAGGAGTTGGACTAAGAGGTTCAAACTAGGCTCAAAAAAAATTTTTTTTTTTGCCATCGATTGACACCACTCTCCAATCATATTTCAAAAATGACCCAAATAAGAACCACCCTAATATATTCAATCAAATTGAAAAAAGATTTATACAGAATAAAAAAATATTTGTTCTATCGAATCCTTATAGATTATTATCTTTGTTGTTCAAGACAGAGCTTACTATCAAAACTCCGTAAAGCAGGAATATTATGGACAACAGATGAATTACGACGAGTACCAGCCCCGAATAAATCATGTAGACTTTTTCTGAAAATAATTAAACAAAATTTCGTTTTAATTCCATCGGAGGTTCTTTGAGAATATTTTCGTTAGAATCGTCGAACCTGTGGCATTCTGATGAGCTATTTCCATTCTTCTGGTATTCAGATGCATGGAATTTCCATCTTCGAAGGCTTCACGCTCCAGAGCGTCCTCGGAATCCCTGGCTACCATTTCTTCGACGTCTATCGCGTGGGCCAAAGCCAGGATCCAAAACGTTATCGTAATACTGCATATAAACTGCAAATAACGTAAAATTTACCCAAATTTTCATTCGCAATTTTTTTAAATTAATTACGCAATAAAATCTTGAAAATAAAAAATAATTGAATGAAGCTTTTGAAACAGATTAAACGAACTTACCAGCTGCACAATAGCAATCAGAACGGTGCCTTGCTTCAGCGTGAAGCAGTGAAAAAAACTCTTCGCCAAGCCCACCCTCATTTTCAACGTTTTTTTAAAATACTCCAATCGCTCAATTCTCCTATTTAATCGTTTTTTATTGCACCATTTTTTTAATTCACCGATTTCACAACGATTGTTATGCAAAAATGTTTTTGTTATTTTTTTTTTTATCGCATTAGACGCACAAAACGGCAGTGATCGATAACTTTCAACGTTTTGCGGTAACGTTAAAATTGCACGAGTGTATGGAGTTAGGTCAGTACTGCGGGGTTCGACCACTACCAACGTTAAGGCCAACACCCCCAACGATTGTCGCGCGTTTTCTCAACGTTTGTGCTTTTTTTCTTTTTTATTTCGTTTCTCATTCACTACGCGAATAATTTCACAATTAGTCGATGATTTTTCAATTGAACTGGGCGGATAAAAATGCGAAGGTATGAAGATATTTGTTTTCTTTTTTCAATGGAACGAACGTCGTCGGTGGAGAAACAACAACGAGGACAAACCGCGACGTCCAACCCTCCTTGGAGAACCACCGCAAGCTCCGTTCGACATGCGCGTATAATTCTCGACCCACTATAGCTCGATTCAAAAGAACGTCAGCAAGTCGCTACAGTCTTTTATGATTCGCGAAAAAATTGTGGAAGGGAACTTTGTTTCTGCGTCTACCGTGTATGCGATTCAACGTGTTCGGACTGGGAAAAATCGATGAAACAACATTGGGAGCGAGGGAAATGTTATAATTGTCGGTACGACAATGTACGGTTGGATTGGTATCGATTACTGCATTCAATTTTGTTGCAATCA